>CM014735.1:62521296-63121296 GCA_004329165.1 Spatholobus suberectus
TCAAAATATTTAATTGATTGATTAAAGTTAATTAATTGATTGTCACAAAATATGTTAAAGTTACTATATATAATAATATATTATAAACCATAATATTAATCTTTATTAACGATCTATATTTAGTATAAGTCTAAAAGACTTTCACTAGATGTCAACGGATTCTCTCTCTCTCTCTCTCTCTATCTATCTATCTATCTATTTATTTATCTATTTATATATATATATATATATATATATATATATATATATATAAGGGGCGTTTCAAATGAGAAACTTCTTAAAATAAGAAATGAGAACTATTAATAATAGCCATTGGCTTACAATTAAAAATAATGAATCACATTAAACACCTCTTATAAGACCACCATTGTTGCTACTTCCACCGTTGCCGCCACTACCACCACTGTTATTGTTACCACCGCCACTACTTGTAACACTCCTTTAATTATAATTCATATTAATTTAATTATTACTTTAAGTTGATGAAAATGTGAGTAAATTTTTATTTTTTTTTTATACTAGCAGAACAGAATTTAGAAATAGAAGTGAAATGATAAAAACTGCTTATGTATATATATATATCCAACCGTACATCATGGTTTAAGTAATACATAATAGTCAAAGAGAAAACAAAGTACATTAAAAGATATATACTACCTAACCCAATATATACATAAAAAAAGGATCCTATACAGAGCAGTGTTTATCTACCTTATCCCTTAAGAAAATATTATAAACTAGGTCTTCAAATTTGGAGAAGTATCCTCTGGCTCTTCCTCAGCATCATCAGGCATTGTTATCATCTTCAATAATCACGATTCAACATGCATAACAAAAATAATGGAGTGAGGTGATTTGTTCTAAATCACTTTCACATGTATGGTAGGAATTTAAATACAATTAATGAAGAGAACCTAGGGTTTGTTCTAAGTTATACTACACTACCCTTGACTTGGTATGGATCCATACTTCCCATCAGTGAGTAATAGTTCTTAACAGAACCTGGGAAGTGACTGGGAGTACATATACTTCATCAACATCATCACATGATACAGTCCTCATCATCAATGAGGAACAAATATCAGTCAAGACGTCCATTTATAGAGGTATACTCTCGAACCAATCCCGGAATGCTGAGCAGTTGTCGGGGTTATCGAGCTTGGTCAGGTGAATATCCCAGCTCACGGGCGCTACCCTAGCTATTAGGACTTTCACCACTCGATGCCTACCCTCGAGACCTCCCAAATGGGTCCCTGCCTTTCATTCCTCAGCGTACCAAACTGTAGCTTCCCTAACAGGGTGTCATGCCACTGCATGTCCCATGCTTTACATTACTCACTAATATATTAATTTCTAAAGGTTCATTCTGGTCTCAAGTATTTGAGCACCAGTATAATTTCTACTAATATCTCTGCCTTATATTACAGAGATTTGATCCATACATATAATTCACATAAGTCATAATTCAAATTAAAGCACATAAGCAATAATTCAATAAAAATAAAGATATACAAATTAAAATAAAGACTGATAATTAAGAAATAAATCATAGAATGGTCAAAAAATTCCATAAAAATAATTTTTAAACTTAGAAAAATAATTAGAATTTTATCATGAATTTTTAGAATTTTTTCGAAATTTTTTGAAATTTAGTATTTCTAAGAAAAATGTATCCACAGACACTTATAGAGCACAATTAGAAGTACTAAATAAGCTTTAAAATTTATGAAATTTTTACAAATGGTCTATTAGTGTGTCTAGACCTTACCTGAACGATAAGAACTTAAACTGAAATTTCTATAGTAGTTTTCTAAAAATAAATTCATAAATAGCTCATAAAATAATTTCTATCTTTAGTTTCATATTATGAAATTTATGATTTATTTCTTCTACTATTTTTGCTAAACTAATTGAGTATTACTAAAATTTGATAATTTAATAATTTAATTATTTATCATAATAGCTAAAAATATTTTTTTCTAAATTTGGGCAGTATAACAGCTTAGTAATTCTAGTGTAATTGTTTAAATTCGAGCAGTATAACAACTTAATAATTATACTATGGTTGTCTAAATTTGAGCAGCATAACTACTTAATAAGAGTATTTTAATTATCTAAAATTGAGCAGAGTAACATCTTAGTAAATGCATTTTAATTTTCTAAAAATGAGCAGAGTAACAGCTTAGCAAGTGCATTTTAATTTTCTAAAATTGAGCAGAGTAACAGCTTGGTATAATTTAATAATTTAAATTTGAGCAAAATAATAACTTAGCAAAATTTAAAGTTTAACATCAAATAATATAACAATAATATTAATAGTAAAACTAAAGCCTAAACGGGTTTAGGGGAAAACCCTTCCTACCAACATGCAAAGTAATTGAAATTTAGAACCAACCCCACTCCCCCCATTACCTCAAAAAGTTGGTGAAGTTGTTGGTACAGAGCTCCTAGGAAGAGGATTTTTACTAGTTATCGGAAAACTAGTAGAATTTTAGCATAAAAACAAAGTAAAAGAAAATTTTCTAAAGAGAGAAAATTTCTCTATGGAAGCTTACGGTGGTGAAAGGAGGAATGGGATGAAAAATTCAGTTCTAAGTGATGGCTATTTATAGGAAAAAAATGGCCTTAGGTGTCCATGGAGTTATGTCATCCATGATGTCAAAAATGCAATTTTTTTTTTTTATTAGGGACACATATTCATATAGGGGATGAATCACCCCTTGCTAGAGCTGGTACGTGGGATAGCAGCTGCCCCAAATATTTGCAGTATAAATTTTGACTGTTAATTAATTAGCCGGTACCGATAAAATCGCCTAAACTTGAAAAAAATAACTTTTAATACCAAAATAATTAATTTAGATATAAATCTGAACAAATGTAATATTTTTCATCAAAAATAATTTATAAAAATAAATTTTAATTTTTTTCGAATTATAAATATATATATTATATATTTTAAGCTTAGAAAATTCATATTAAATTCATTTTAATTCAATAAATGCTCAAATTTTTATGAAAATTCTAAAATTACATATTTTACCTAGAAATGTATTAAAAATATCATTTTCATCATTTTTGGATGTCAAACCAATACTGAGTTGGTTATTTGACAACTAGGGGTATTTTGGTCATGTTGTATAGGACTTTCAGAAAATTCCCAAAAAATTCCCAAAATTATATTTTAATACATATGACATGATTTTAAACTCAATTTGACATTTTAATATCAATTGAATCTTTTTCTCATGTCAGCCCTTAATATTGACAAATAAGGACAAAATCGTCATTTTCGAATTTCTCCGGGCTTCAACTTGGAAAAATTATTGAAAATCACGATTAGATAGTTTTCAATATTTTGAGTTTAACTGTTGGGATCAGAATTTTTAGATTCCTTCCCGATTTTTCAGAATTAAATATAGAATAAATAAATAAATAAAACAATTAATTAAATAAAAGTGAGGGTGTTACACTACCACCACCACCACCACCACCACCACTGCCACCACCACAACTGCTACCATCACCGCTGCTGCTACCGCCACCATCATCACCGCTGTTACTGCCACCATCACCGCCGCTATTACCGCCGCCGCCATCACTGCTATTGCCACCACCACCACAACCGTGGGGGCAATGACAATGATGATCTTATAAGAGGTAATTAATTAGGTTTTAATCTTGGCCGCAAATTTGTTTTAATTATAATCTAAGAGCTATCATTGAAAGTTCTTAATTTCTCATTATAAAAGTTTCTCATTTGAAATGTTTATATATATAGGAAAAGATCAGCTATAACTTTAAAAGAGTTACATCAAATCTAAACCGTTAATACAGAATGATTCTATGGTTTATAATATCTCAACATATATAGTAACTTGAATATATTTTGTGACAATTAATTAATTAACTTTAATCAATTAATTAAATCAATTGATTTGATTGATTTAACTTTCAACTTTAATTATTGAGTTTAATGGTCATGCACTGTCAATGTAAAAAGTTTTACACTGTCAACCAATCAGAAATTACCATTAATGTGTCTTTTAAAGTATTTATTATAAAAGTCAACAAATTTACAATAAATGGTGGTTTGTGATTGGATGACAGTGTAAAACTATTTTACACTGTCAGTGCATGGTCTGTTTTCTCTTAATTATTTATGAAAATTATTAACAAATTATTTTTTTACATTTTTTCAATAATAAATACTAAAATATATATAATAACATTAATTTTAAAATATTTTGTTTAATCAATTAATTATTTTTTAACGTAAATTAATTTATTAAATCATTTGATATTTTCAAAATACTTTTTAATAAAAGATTTTTACAACAATATTAGTGAAAAAATTGTAGGGATAAAGCATTTTGATTAGAGCTGTCAAAGTGAGTCAACCCGGCTCACCCGGGTTGGCTCACCACAGGTTGGTTAAAAAGTGAGCCAACCTAACCCAACTCACTTTTTAGTGAGCCAAAAAATGTTCAACCCAGCTCAACCCACCACAGGTTGGTGGGTTATACGGGTTGGCTCACTTAAAATTAAAAAAAAATTAAAAATTAAAAAATAGAATACATAAGTAAAAAAGTATCAAAAAATATGCAAAAATTAAATTAAGGTGATAAAAATTCTGATGCGCTTAATGAAAACCAAAGTATCAATAGGTTTATTATATTGTGTCTCACAATTTATATATATTAATGATTTGAAAAATTATATTCACATTCCAATTTTATATCTATATATAAAAAGATAAGTTAGTATACTACTATCCTTTATTATAATTAGAATAGAATTAAATGATTGGATTTATATGGTACTTACTTTAATTACTTACAAAGTTAGTAAAGTAAGCTATATTAAAAAAAATATATAAACCCACGAGCCAACCCGGCTCACCACGGGTTTAACCCGGGTGAGCCGTGAGCCAAATGAGCCGCGTCCAATTTGACCCACCATTCAGGTGAGCCGAAATTTACCAACCCAACCCGACTCGAACCCGTGATGAGCCGAGTTGGCTCACGAGCCATAACCTATTTTGACAGCTCTAATTTTGATGCATAACATAACATGACTAGCCATCTAATCGAAACTATTCACATTTTTTTATAGAAGAGTGAAACTAACTGAAACTGCAACCTTAAATTGCTTTTCTTGGTTCAGAAAATTGTCACACTTGAAAACCTTAGAAGTCACGCAAATCCTACCGCGTATTTTAAAGGTCCTTAGAGTTACGATCAATGAGGAAAATGTTGTAATGAAAAAGCATTTTGAAAATATCAAATGATTTAATAAATTAATTTCAGTTAAAAATTAATTAAGTGATTACAATAAAATATTTTAAAAGTAATGTTATATATATATATATATATATTACTATTTATTATTAGAAAGAAATTGTAAAAAAAATAATTTGCTAATAATTTTCATAAATAATAAAAGTAGAAAGTTAAATCAACCAAATTATCAATCAAATCAAATAATTTAACTGATTGATTAAAGTTAATTAATTGATTGTTACAAAATATTTTAAAGTTATTGTATATTTTACAATATCATAAACCGTATGATCATTCTATATTAACGGTTAAGATTTGGTGTAACTCTAACTCTTTAGAGTTACACTGGTGTCATTTGATCTCTACCCTATATGTGTTTGTGTGTGTGTGTGTGTGTAGGGTCAGGATCCATTAATACCAGGTGTCAAAGTTAGTTAAATTACATCTTCAATAACTTTTTGTATAATGCAAATTTAACCAATCCAACCGTTTAATTATGTGATATTATCTTCATGATCATGTATATTAAATTTCACATCATTTGGATTTTTCTTAATATGCTATCTATCATTAAATATTTACATATATTTTAATTGAATATTGTACGTTAAAATAAAGCGATTTAATGAACTATTAAATAATTTTGGAATTGTATGAAATGTTGTATATTTAATATAATTAATAAGAACATCAAATTCAATGGTTGGATTGGTTAAATTTGCATTCTACAAAAAGTTATTGAAAGTGTAATTTGACTAATTTTGACACCTGGTGTCAACGAATCATATATATAGGGGGGGATGGGCGGGGATCAAGTTACTTTAAGAGTAATTCTTAGTAGAGTTACTTCACTGAATAACTCTTGATATATGTCAATTTTCAACAATTCAACCATTAAATATTTTGATATTAGGTCAATGATTATGCACATCAAATTTTAGGTAAATCAGACATTTGTAACTAGTTAATCTTTAGTCGACATTTACTTATAATTTAGAAAAATATATTATATGTTAATTTGAATTTATTTAATGAAGTATCAAATAGTTTTCAAAATTTATAAAATTTTGTAGACTTCTACTCAATAACATCTTTTAATTCAACAGTTAGATCGTTGGAATTTGATATATACTAAAAATTATTGAGTCAAGTAACTTTACCCTGAGTTACTCTTGGAGTAACTAGATCTACACCCATATATATATATATATATGATAGTTGTAGCACCCTAAGTTGGGAATAAAACTTATCTCATCTTTGGTTCGAAAGGAAAGAAAAATAAACTTTTATTATGTTTAGTTGATAAAAATACGAGTAAATTTTTCGCGAATGTATTAACTTGGATAATGGATTTGCAAAACTTTAAAATAAAATGAAGGAAAAGGTCTATGTCATCATTAAAAGTTGTTCATAAATAATATGGAACCTTCTATATCATCATACTATATATAAAATCATGAAAGCAACAGCCATATATAGTGGCTTCATCTGTAGGTACTTGATAGATAGCTCATATATATGTAATTCTACTTAAATAAAATAAATGTCTCAACATAAATCGTTTGTCTGTCGATACCTGATAAACAATTGTATACAGATATTGGGATAGGGTGGAGTAATGGTCCATCTATTAAAACATAGAAGGTTCCCTACATTTCTCAAACTGTAAATAAAGGGCTTTATATATACTGAAATAGTAAATGGACATTAAAATAGTAATTAAAAGGTTTCCGGGCTTACAAAATAAGTTGATAAGTACTCGTCTTAAATAAACACATTAGTCTAATGCAATTACCAAAATAGTTAATTAGTTATATCCCAATAGAGGATGATACACGAAACTCAACTAATACTTATCAACCTTTTTTATCACCCCCAAGGCACCTACTATAGCTAATATGGCCATGCTTTAGCTGTGTTTATGCTTCGTCCACCTTCTAGAGTATCCAAAGTATTCCAGAGATGCCAACTTCCATTCGTCCACTACTTGGGGTTAAGCAGGGCCACAGCCAATAAACAAAAGATGAGAGGGGTGTGATTTACAATCAAAGGACAAATATACTAACAAACATAACATGAATATACTTAGCCAGAAAAATGTGGCATACCAAAGCTAAGGTGTTGCCACCTACCACTAGTAAGAACCCATCCATTCATATATTAATTACATGAGCCTTGACAACTTCATAATTACCACAGTTCATCCTTAAGCCATAATCTATCTACAATGAACACAGGCATGCTAGCACAGGTCATAATTTTCTAATCTAAGCATTTGTTGGCTTGGTTTGACCATACATAACCCTACTACACCATAATCACAAATGAATTAATTCATAGAGCATAGCATGCTCAACTTAAGACAATAAACAAGCAATGATTCACTGGCAATAACAACAATTGTAGCACTTATACAACAAGACGAGGTCTTAGTAGGGCATTACAAATACCATCAAGCACACACAGTCAATATCAAGCGAAGGTTATATGTCACCTAGGATATTAGCATCTCTTCATCTTTCAATTAATGCATATGATGCATGCGGGTACCCAAAACCAGAAATAAGGCACTATGAATATTATACAAGGATTATAAAAATGTTGTACCCTAATTGGTACCCTGAAACTCCCAAAAGAGCCAGCCATCGTATAACTCTTAAAGAACTAGCTAATCGTGTAACTCACAAAAGAGTCAGTTATTCCTGTAACTTATAAAAGAGTAAGTTATTCCTGTAACTCACAAAGGAATTGGCTATTCCTGTAACTCACAAAGGAGTCAACTATTCCTGCAACTTACAAAGGAGTTAACTATTCTACAACTCACAAAGGAGTCAGCTATTCCTGTAATTCACAAAGGAGTTAGCTATTCTTATAACTCACAAAGGAGTCATCTGTTAACCTTTATTATTATGATGCATGATTCAATTCGATATATTTCATCTTGCTTATTTAGAGAAATGAGATGGATTGGATGGATGTGCATTGAGAAATTAACCCCCTACTCATGAGATCTTTATCTTTTCTTCCTTTTCCTCTTTCCTCACCCATGGGACATTTATACAACTTAGATATATTGAACATATGGAAATACAAGAACTTAGAATATTAGTCTCAAAAAGCTAAAAATTAGGCAAAATAACATACTTTAGCTTAAAGCAGTTTGTAACTTCAATTATGTAGTTTGGGTGGGGAAATTCTCAAAAATAGAAAACTCATCCATTGGAGCTAGAAATTGACAGGGGTTCTCTTAATGCATCAAGGAATAAGTAGGAATTTTCCCAAGATTTTACAACAAGTACAAATGCTTCAAAGTTAGTCCCCTTTTCACAGACCAAAATAGAATTCACAGCATTTGTGTCCATCTCTAATCTCATTTTTCAAAATTCATAGAAATTTCTCTAAAAATGAAAATGGAGTGATTCTAACTCCTTTAGATCCAACAGGATGTCTGGTTTGCTCTAAAAATACAGGACAAGTCAAAATATACTCAGAATTGGAAAGTTTTCATACAAACATATTTGCAATACAGTGAAATGAGCATATAGAACATGTTGTGGTGCAAAAATCAACTCAAAACACTATGGGACCAATTGCATTGCAAAGTAGACAAGTAAATCTTTAGTGCCTTGAAAGGGTTTATACAACAATCTTACACATCATTCCCAGTAATTTTCATGAAAACAAGGCACAATAAACCCACGAATTCAGCAAGCAATTGTAGTTCATTTTCAAGTATTGCATACCACACTATTGTATTTGTGGCTTAGGACATGCTTTAGGCTGAACTTAAGCTTATTGGAGACTTACTAAAATAGGAAAATTGAGCTTAGGTACTAGTTCTAAGGTTTTACAAGTCACATCCATGTTAAAAACACAACTTACACAAGGAATTTAGCACATTTGCCACTTTGAGTATGTCCTAAAAGAAAAATCACTACAAATTGTACAATTATCCAAATTGAGTGAGACCACTTGGGTTTGAAAGACAAGGCCTAAACCCCTAGTACTACCAAAGGGCTTGGACGGTCTCACACTACATCAATGCCAGGATTTAATTTAATACAAAACATTTTACGGGGCAGAAATCAGCATACATTCTTGTTATGTTTTGAGACACCACAACTTTCTCTAGACTTAGGCATGGTTAATGGCTTGAACAAGGCTGTGATTAGACTCTCCTAGGGTGCTTAGATAAAGGGAAATAGGGGTGTGCCACGAACCTAGCATACACAGCCCCAAAATGCACAAAACAAAATGCATGTCATGTGTTGTCCAACACTTTGGTGTCCTACCCTGCCCTGCAAAAATATTCCCCAAATATTCCATAGAACTCTAAAAATTATGGAACTAATTAGGTTGGAAAAAGGACATCCAAAACTAAAGGACCACAAAAGGGCTTGGCCTAACTCAAACAGCACAATCCCCACAAGCTGTTTTAAAACAGGTCAAATGCTGTCATAGAATTTCAACTAAACAGATTCAAAGTTTAAACACACTTAGGTTCCATTTCTCTTGGTATCATCTAGCATACAAACACCTAGCTTGGTTTAGTTCTTAGGCATCTAAATCAATAGTTAACAATCATATTGGCAATCAAGAGGGGTGCAAGAATTAATGATCAATATATTCGCGTTTAAGTCAATACAATTTCAGCTCAAAATACAGTTTTCTTGACTTTTGATTTGTGGCTTATAGAGTATCCCAACGAGCCACTCTACCTTTTACCTTCGTAGCATTTTAGGGATTTATTTTAAATCCCCAAGGCTTCAATCACAACATACATAACAACATCCACACACCAATATTTGCAAATTCACAAACTTAAACATAACACATACAACGAAGTAAAAACACAACATCAACACACAGAGCTATAAGTCATTAGGAGAAAAGTACTCCTAACTAACTCTCTACACTTACTGTCAGTAGGTTCTCTCATTCCCCCTTACCTCGGGTTAGCGAGAACTTCGTTGAAATCTCTCTGAGCTCCATTTGTACTCCTCGTTTATTTTTCCCCCAAACTTGCGATCGATGTAACTTTTTGTTCGTTCGCTCGATCGACGATCAAGACTTGTCAAATCGAAGAGTATAATGAGTACTATCTAGAAACTACTTTGCATATTGGTTTCGATAAGCGAAAGCCCGACATGCAAAGCTTGCAAGTTATGCCCAAGGAGATAAAGAAGGAAAAACGATAATGTTTTGAGATCAATTTCAATACTATGATAGGGAGGTCATAGGCAGTAAGAATATGTGCTCAATTGAGCGAAACGACAACATGCAAAAACTCCCCTTTTGAAAATGAGAACGCAAAGATGAAGAAAAGTAAGAGATTATGAAAAGAAATGAGCTTATCGAGCTTGATTAAGATTGAGAATATGCTCACAGGCTCGAATAGAAGAAGATTCACCAAACAAAACTCAAGCTTTAGCCTTGAGTGTGCGAAGTCATGACATGCATGGAGAGAAATTGGAAGATTGAATGGCCTAAGGTGGGGGGAATGTGGTGGTGATGTGAATTTTATAAGGGGTTTGTAAGGAGCAAAAAAGGAGAAAGCTTTAGATGTGTGTGTCACGAGTTAATGAGTGAGGAAGAGTTTCAATGAGTGACATGAATTTATTTGAGTAAGAAAATATGACTTTAGTACAACTAGGATTAATTTAAGATACAAGGGTTGGTATAAAATAAGTAAACCTATCATTTTAAAAGAGTAGGGATAGCTATATAGCAACAATTTTGAGAAAAACTTCTTATTAAACTCTAACATTTAATATATAAATTAAGTTGTTGTAATAATTAATAACTTAGGCAATATATTTTAACTAGGTAAAACTTTTAGTAATATAACACTTGTTTGGAGAAAACTTTATTTTATTCAAACTCTTATTTAATAAATTTCAACACTTAATTATATAAAATAATTAACTATAATAATTAATAGCTTTAAACATCATATTTTAATTTAGTGAAACATTTATAATTATGAATACCTTAGTTTAAAACTCAATTAATTAACATAAGCCATAAAAGGAAATATATCTATAACTCGTATTTCATAAAATAGTTGCTATATTAATCATTAGATTCAAAGTAGCATACTTCCATTTTTGTAAAACTCTAATAATATTATTATTTTATTTTGAGAACTCAATTTAATTAATACAAACTGTTATAATAAAATATAGTTATAACCTTAATTTATTCTTGTCTAGTTATAGAAAACATGATATTAATACCAAGTAACATAACCTATAGCAGTTTAAGAAAACTAATATATAATATATTTTCTTAAACTATGAAACTATGGCTCTATGCACTAACTTTAATTTTTAAAGAGGCACAAAAGGTTTTAATAGAAGTAAAACCCTTAGAAAATAAATGTAGTATTTAGACTTTACTATGCTGCTTAGAAATCTATAACTTTAAATATATTTGAAAATGCTTGCAAGAGAGCTTTAATAAACAACTTTTACAATAAATAGAACACTTGGAACTAATATATTTTGAAATCACTTAATTGATGATTTTTGAGAATATATTATATACTTGTGAACATATTTTAAATCGTGTAGGTGTATGAATTTATTCATTGAAGCTTGTAAACCTACAAGCTCTGGCAATAGGCAAGTACTTGTCCCTTAATAAGGGCATAAGGTACTTGGCTGGGGTTCGCTTTCCTAGGTTAAAAACTAGGATGTGTTACAATAGCTAAGGAAAATTTAATTTAAATTGGTGCTAAGTTATGACACAATAAAACTTATGAATTTCCTTAAGAAAACAATAAATTTAGCAAACTTGGTCAAATAAAATTCTGGTATCAAGGCTACATTTAATGAGTATATGACTCATTTAAACTTCTCAAGATGTCTCCATAATATTATTGCAAGGATGTCATATGATCACTTAAAAAGTCATTTGACTTTTTAAAAAACTCACATGACTTTATATGTAACGACCCACTATCGCTACTAAACAACCTTGCTAAAAATACACCTTATCCACATATCAGGTGAATAAAATCAAATCATAACATATCTGTATATAAGTCATACACATCAACTGAGAGATCCACCTATCTCTCCTAGTGCCATTCATGCATATCTGTTCAACTCAAATCATCACGCATACATAACAAATGAGATAACACCAGCCCATATTAACAATATCAAAATATACATCACCAGGGAAGAGGGATACAAAAACTCACTCCCTATAGCTAGTCACTCTATACAATCCCATCAAAAGAATATAATACAAAACAACACATCCAAAAAAAAAACAAAAAGAGTTTATAGAAAGCTCCACCCAAAAAGGGCCTCCAAAAGTCTCCATCTGAGACCTCCTCCGTCAGCTCTGAGATGCTGGATCTATAAACGTCTCTTCCTCTGCTCCCACGCCAAAATGATGTGATCATCACAATCACAACAACATAACAATAGCAACAAGACATCCAACCAACAACAATACAAGGCAAGGGTAAGCTTACAAAACAAAGATCAACATATAATATTTAATCCAACATAATCAAAATCATTATTCACATCAATATGGAAACCAAATCATCAAATAAATGTGTCTACATACATTATAGTATATCACGCACAACATCACATATGATTATGGAAATCATCAACAATTCACAATATTCCATCACAAGTATATGGCACACCATCATATATCCAAAGTTCTCAACGTCTACATATAGATGTACATATAGATAGCATTCATTTACATTGTAAAGAGTTCTCAATCCAGAACTCCATATCACCACCAATCCGTCACAACTATGTCAATGCATGATGACACGACTCTTGAGAGATTTCTACATTTCGAGTGATCAGCTAGGTCTTATCCCCTACCATGGCCATCTAGCACCATTCAGGGATTGTCAAAACTCTGATCAATTGGATAAGCTTATGGTTGTCAAGATTATTGTATGTGGGTGGGGGCTTACCGTGACACAAGGCCTGTACTGCCTTGGCCCCCTGTGAAATTACCCATCCACTCATCCCCTAGGCCTAGCTTTAAGACCCCACTTCTTATCCAAGCACTAGGTTGGAGGCCTATCTGAGTACCAACTCTAGTCACCATCCAGCTTACATGCCTACCTGCACACAGCTTGAGGCCCATACAACCTCAGCCAACAACATATGCATGTCAATGCATCTATCACCACAAAAACCAACTCTACCAAACAATCATTATATTATATATATTTGTATCAACATATCAACACAACCATAACAGTCATCATATTATATATATATATGTATCAACATAACACCACGTGGCCTACTCAGCACCACCTGTGGTCCAACAGTCACCATCAACCCCATGCACGCCCAATTCGGCCTCTTGCATGGTCAACAGGTAAGGCCCTATCCAAGCAGGCCACCTCATAAGAAACATCATACAATAATATCATACGCATCAAGTGGAGGTCCTTTCTAAGCAACCTTCCACTTCACAACCAAATCCAACAATCAACTACAATTACAAAATCAAAACCTTCTTTGAAAACCATTCGGAGAATTAACAAACCTTGTAATTCATAAAATTTCTCATTTTGAGATGAAAACTTTAAAATCTGAAATAATACATTCAGTTTTGGAATAATAGATTATGTACTGTAGCAACAGATTTTTATTTTTTTTGCAGAGACAATCGATTAGGGTTGTCATAATCAATTATTCCCGAAGCAAAACCAGAAAAAAAAATTCTGAACATTAGATAATCGATTATCCAACTGCATAATCGATTATTTTCTAAGCAAATCACGAAAACAGTTTCTGAAACTCCAAATAATCGATTATGTGACTCCCATAATCGATTATCTTCAACGATTTTCGAAAAAAACACAATTTGTTATAGAGAAATTCAAACTTTTCAACCAAATAACATAGATTTTCAAATCAATAGTGTTTCAACAACCTCAATCCACCTCAACCAAGTTAATACAAATCAAATCATACAATCAATTCAGCATTTCATCACAAAATCATCAATTTCTCATCCAAATCTCAAAATTTCTCCCCCAAAATCCATTTTCACCCAAATCCAACAAAATAGCAACATCCACAGAGATTCAACCGATTATAAGGCAAGAAATCAGCATACCAACAGTTATTAACACAAAACAACCGATTTGTATGCTTCTCTTACCTCTAAAAGTTCCTAAATCTGAATTTAGGTTCCTTGAGAATCCAGTGTTCTTAAGCCAAAATCTAGCTAGATCATTCCTTTCCTTACCACAACTACTAAATCAAGCTCGAACCTCATTTATACTCCCACAAACTCAACAGTTTCTAGAGAGAGAATTCAAGAGAGAGAAAGCATAGAGAGAGAAAGAAATGAGAGAATGAAGGGGATTTAATGTCACACAACCATATATGTATGGTCAAGATTTAATGTCATATGACTGCTTAAAAGGTCATATGACTTTTTAAAATGACATGACTTTGTATGTTTTAATCTTTACCATTCATGACAAGATCTAATGATCAATATTTATTCCTCTGACTCTCACATAAAAAAGACCCTCTCACTAGATATGTTCCCATATATAAAGGGGGCATCTATATACATATATGTGTGTGTGTGTGTGTGTGTGTGTGTGTGTGTGTGAAAAGGAGACTTGAAGTTTGTATAGTCGTAGGATAAATTCCTAAACTTTATATAGTCGTTGATCATAATTAATAGACCTAGTTGTATTTATTGAAGAATTAAATTGCTCACATTAATGATATTTGTTATACAATTTTAATAATTATAATTAAGTTAATAATATATATTTTTAAATATGATTCATGCATAACTGTTGATCAGAAATAATCAGAATTAATAAACCTAATTGTATTTATTGAAGAATTAAATTTCTCACATAAATAATATTTGTTATACAATTTTAATAATTATAATTAAGTTTATAATATATATTTTTAAATATGATTCATGCATAACCGTTGATCGGACTTAGTTAAATTTAACTGACCTATTTATATTTAATGAAGAATTAAATTGATCGCATTAAAGATATTTACTATATAATTTTGATAATTATAATTAAGTTAATAATATATTTTCGAATCAAACTCATGCATAGTTGTTGATTAGACCTAATCAAATTTAACGAACCTATTTATATTTAATAAAAAATTAAATTGCTTGCATTAATGATATTTACTATATAATTCTAATAATTGTAATTAAGTTAATGATATATATTTTCAAATTAGATTCATGCATAGGCGTTGATTGGACCTAATCAGATTTTAATGTGTATAGATAATACAAAACAATAAGCTATATTTTATTTATGTTTGTAACATTAAAAATATTAAATCAATTTTCATTAATATTTTATTAAAAACTAGAATGGAGCTTTCATTATCCAAAAGTGGAACAGACCTTTAATTTTTTTGTTGAGTACAAATCATTTTTTTATGATGATGTTTGTCTGTTCATTTTCATCTTTACATATATTAGAGCATAAGTATTAATATAATTTTTATTTTTATCTTTATCTTTATATATATATAAAAAAGAAAGGCTGTTGGAGCATTTTTTTTCGTGCCCAAACTAGAGGTATATAAGCCATTTCAAATTTTGTGCATTTAATATATTATATTAGTCTTTCAAACTTTCTATTAAATTAAAATTATAAAAAAACTATTTTTAGTGGGTAAGTTATAAAAATTAAGGTTAAAAAATAAGCTGAAAGGTCATCATTTCTCAAAGCTCAATGTACAATTTCTACGTCTAATTAATTTCCTTATTCAATTTTCTAAAATTGAATAAATTCTTGAATCATCACTGTGTCTTTATACTCTCTTATATATTCTTCCATTGAGGTTTAGGCTCAACTAGCAGGTGTATTTCTTCGTTCTTTATCTTTTCATTTGTTTACCTTTCTTTTCTTGGTTGTACATTTTCTTTTCCTCATTTTGCTCTTGTGATTTGATAGAAAAAGAATTTTGCTTAATATGTCTTGGCTTTGTAGATAAGAGAAGAAAATTTTTATAGCAATGCATTATCTAATGAATTTCACGAAGGATGGGAAGTGGGGATCTAGAACCAATATTAGGTATATCATCTTATTCTATGTCTTTTATTATTTCTTTTGTTTTTTTATGAGTATCACTTTTGTGCATTTCTTTTCTTTTCTCATTTTACCGTTATGTGATTTTATGTTTTAATTATTACTGTTCAAGTTTTTTGTATATGCTCTTATATTTTTTTTCTTTTACTTTATATTATAAATAATGTATATATATATTTTTAGTCTTTTACATTTTGACCGACAAAAAATCAATATCTGACTTTTATTTTACATTTTCAACTTACAATTCTTTTTTTGTTTAACAAGACATAAAGGGAGCATATTATTGTTACAATTTTACTTTTTATTCATTAATTCTCTTCTTTGTTACATTTTTTATGTAATTTATTTAACATAATTTAATGAATTTTATATAGTTAAATTATACCATTAATTATTTTTATTTTTCTACTCAATTCAATTGCCTAATTACATGTTTATACATGTTATTTTTATAGTTTATTACATACTTCAATGTTTATTAATTGTTCAAAATAAATTATGATATAAAAATAATTAATTATTTTCATATAATGAATTAATTATAAACTAACCTCTCTCTCATAAGGTTTATTTTTAATAAAGAATTAAATCGATTACATTAATAATAATTATTACAAAATTTTGATAATTTAAAGTTAATAATAATAATAATAATAATAATCATAACTAGACTCCTTTCAAATTTGTAAAGGTCAATTTTAACATTATAATTTTTTATTCATAGAAATTCAAAGCATAATACTACTACTACTAATAATAATAATAATAATGGTAGCAATAATAGTGGTAGGTTCAGTTAATTGTATTTAACAATTCCCCTCCCACCTCCCTCCCCCCCCCCCCCCCCCCCCCAACCCCCACATATAGATAACATTTTGAAAAATGATAATTACATTGATGCAAAAGCCTTATAAGTATTTTTTTTGGTAAATTATGTTAAATAGTGTAACGACTCCCTGCTGCTACAGTACTCCATACTTCCCCATACATTATATCGATATTCAAAAATAAATAATCAACATGCTATTTGACCTCATACATACCATAAAGTATATATGTATATATACAAGATGTGAAACAATATAATATATAGGCCAAGTTTTACAATATCGAGGGAGAAGGATACAAAAGAAAACTCCCTACAGTTGGTCAACTATACGACATATACATCAACCACAAAAAGAAAAGAATCAAAAGAGCTTCCAAAAAGCTCTACCCATAATAGGCCTTCTACCAACTCCGCTGAGACCTCCAAGCATCAACTGTGGGAAGCTGGGTCTACTGAAACTTCACCCTCTACTCCCACGCCAAACGATGTAACACTCCTTTAATTTTACATATAATTTATATTAATTTAATTATTAATTTAAGTTGATGAAAATGTTGGTAAATATTTTTTTTTCATAATAGAAATTTTCTAAATTTGACAGAATTTGAAAATAGAAGTGAAATAATAAAAACTGCTTATGTATATATGTATATATATCAAACGGTACATCATGGTTTGAGTAATACATAACAGTCAGAAAACAAAAGTACATCAAAGGACATATACTACCTAGCCCAATATATACATCAAAAAGATCTTATACAGAACAGTATTTATCTACCCTATCCCTCATACAAAAAGAAAATACTATAGGTCTTCAGGTCCTCCCCTGTTGAGATGTTCTCTATCTCGTACTCAGCATCACAGAGCGTTAATGTCATCTTCAATAATCACGATCTATCATACACAAAAGAAAATAATGGAGTGAGGTGTTTTGTTCTAAAATCACTTTTACATGTACGGTAGGAAATCTACCATGAAACAAAGATAAAACACAGCTGACAACACAAGAAACCCTAAGGTTCATTCTAAGTTGTATCCAACTACCCTTGACTAGGTATGGATCCATACTTCCCGTTAGTGGGTAACAGTTCTCAACAGAACCTGGGAAGTGACTGGGAGTACATATACCTCTCTCAACATCATCATGTGGTACAGTCCTCATTATCATTGAGGAAAATAACAGTCAAGATATTCATTTATAGAGGTATACTCTCAAACCAATCCTAAAATGTTGAGCAGTTGTCGAGGTTATCGAGCTTGGTCAGGCGAATATCTCGGCTCAAGGGCGCTACCTTAGCCATTGGGACCTTCACCACTCTATGCCTACCCCCAAGACCTCCACAAGTGGGGCCCTACCTTTCATTCCTCAGTGTACCAAACTGTAGCTTTCCTAGTAGGGTGCCATGTGTGATGCCCAATCACATTGACTCTTAAACCCATTACTTATGATTGATTTTATTAAGTGTATTGATTTTATACTGAATCTTTAAATCTCAATTTATCTAAAATATAGAGAAAAGATAAATGACATGCGTCTTACATTCTTGTATTATACTTCAACAAAGAACACACATCACTGTTATCAATATGATTACTTTAAACATCATTGTAGAATAGATATATAACCAAAAAGATAAATGATCACCCCTCATTAAGGCCCTAAACCAAAGCAGTAATTACATAAAATCCCATTTTAATCCTAAGACTAACATAAAAAGATCTGCTGCAAGTGCGGCGATCCTTCGATGGCTTCGTCTTCCTTTGAATTCTTCCCAAATTCAGCGTCCTCGTTATCAGCATTCTTCATTTCAAATACGTACACAAGACAAAAAAGAAAAAAAGAAGGAAACAAATAAAGGAGTGAGGATATATATAACCTCAAATCATTTTCACAAAAGATTTGTAGGATTAACCTACAACCTAAATAACAAACAAATTATTAGCAAACAAATGCAATGGGGGACTTAGGGTCTGACCTAAGTTATCATGAAATAACCCAACTATCATAACTTGTATGGATCCATACCCCATTGATGATTATTATCAATCATCATCTATCCTGGGAAGTGACTGGGAGCTCGTATCCCCCTCATCATGGTACCAACATCATCATCATTATCATTTTTCTCGAGAAACGAGCGTGCAGCTCCTTAGCAGGTGTCAGGGTTATGAAGTTAGTTACGTGATTGTCCCGATATCTAGGGCACTACCCTGACCATAAGACTCTCACAACTCGATACCATTACCCTCTAGACCTTATCAATGGTCCCTGCCTTCATCCCACAGTGTACCAAACTATAACTTCCCATTCCATAGGTACACATGCTCTCACAGCATGGTCATCAATTCAACAGACTCATCATATTTTATCAATGCATGTTGGACTCAACAATATTTTACACAATATCATTTCGTAATATCTGGTAAAGACTCAATACTTTACCCAATATCTCTCCAGAGTATTTGGCAGAGATTTAATAATACTTTACACAATATCTCTTCGAAATATCCAGTAGATTTTTCTCTACAATTTGATAATTAACTACCGATACCTACTCAAAGGTATGGTCACACAATATCTCAAGTCATCAAATCACAGAACTATCATTTAACCAATTGTTAAGATTTTGCAAAATTAATATATAATCTTAATAATTACAAACTTTATTATTTATTTTGAAAACTATCTTACTATAACTTTAAAAGTATACTAAAAATATAATTTAATAACATTAGAATAATATAGCTTATATATAATATAAATAGAAATACAATTTGTTTTAATATGGCCGTAAGTCATATATATACAACTAAAACTGTATACATGTTTTAATATACATATAAAAATGACTTAATTAATATCATATTATTTCATTACTATTTCCATAAAACTTTAACAAAATATTCCTTGAAAAACAATACATTTATATATATATAACTAAAATCAATATTTATCAATAGTTTCAAATTTTAAATATATTATCAATTAATTATACTTATTACTAACAGTGATAAAAAATAAATTTGCTGTACAATAAAATAAAATATGTCCGAATACTATACTAAGCATTCTAAACCAGAATTTTAAATTTTTAACTTCCAATTCATTATAAAAATTAATCTGTATATAATAATTAAAATAACTTTCTAGTTATTTTAATTATAGTATGGCTGGAAATTTTATTTTTTAACCAGGAATATAATTATAATAGAATATTTTATAGTTAGTAATAATAATAATAATCAAATAATTTAACAAATTAACAAAATTTTACTAATTTTATTTTCAAAAGACCGAATACATCTATATTCTAATCTAATCTTTATTTAACTTTTCATCATCTAAAACTAATTTATCTGATACCTAAAATCTACATTAATATTATTTCCTGTATTTTTTCTTTATAAACCGAGAACATAATATAAAAATTTATTGTTAACCAGTAAAACAAAATAATAATAAAATTTAAAATTTCTTCCTAATTAGTAATAGCTTGGTCGAATTAATATACATTCATATATATAAAAAAAATAGTTTATTTCTAATTAACTAGTCAACAACAATCAATAATTCAATGAAATGACCACAACAAAGTTCATATATTAATATCCTACAACCACATCAATCTTATGATCATCATTCAAAGATATAATAACAAAAACAATAATTAAACTAATGAGATTTGGAGGCCAAATCTCTCCTACAAGCTTTTGTGTAAATGAATAAAAAGAGGTAATCCCCCCCCTTAATAGAAGCTTTGATGGAAAAGAGGAGATTGTTAGAGAAGAAGATCCAAGCAATAACACCACCAGATGACCTTTCTTGTTTCCAAGACCAACAAGTGTTTGTTTTGTGTGAGTTTGGGTGAGAGATAAAAATGAAAAGTGAGAGGAGAGGGAGAGAGAGGGAGACGTATAAAAGATGGAGAGGAGAGTGAATGAGAAAAATGTGAGGAGCCTTGGCCTTTTTATAGGCAATTTTGGTGGACTAGCAAATCTTATCTAAGAAGATTTGTAATTATCCACAACCTTATCTCTAAGAAATTAATACTTATCCATAAGAAACTAATCCTTATCCCTAGGAAACTTGTGCTTATCCATAAGTAACTAAATATTAAACAATATGTCATTTTCATCTTAATTCTATTTAATTTGGACTTGGACTTAGATTTTGGGCTTACTAAAGGAGGCCCATTTCAGCCCACATTTGGACATCCAAATTGCTAGACCATGTAGGCAAATTGACAAAAATCTTATCTCCTAATTTTTTCCCTTTACAATTATTTATTAAACCTATACATTTCTAACCTAAAATTCTACCATAAATGGGTTTTAATTCATTAAAATCTAAAAATTATAATTAACTTTAGAAAATTAAATTTTATACAAAAATATGGTCTAAAGAATTTTCTTGTAAACTTTGAATATCAAAAAGTCCTTGTTTCGGCTTTTTTGACCTTTAAGGGCATTTTAGTCATTTCATGCGAGAATTTTGGAAAATCTTAAAAAAATCCTCAAAAATATATTTTATTATTCTAAACATAATTTTAAGCCTAAATATAAAAATTTCCTAATTATTAATCATTTTCACCTATTTTTAACTAATTTAAGGATTTTAGGGGTAAAATGGTCTTTTCACTTGATTTCAGCCTAGAAAATATTTATTAAAAATCTAGGCTAAATGTTTTTCAATGTTTCAAACACAATGCCACAGTCAAAATTTTGAGATCATTGTCCGGCACAAAGATCAAAAACATTGGAAAATAAAAAAAAATTAGGCAAGAGAAAATCAGGGTGTTACACCATACCACTGCATGTCACTCGCTTTACATTACTCACTAAACTATCAATTTTAACTTCTCAAGCAGAGGTTTCCCTGGTCTCATTTAATTTGAGCACCAGTACAATCAACATTTCTGCCTTATTTTGCAGAAATTATATAATACCAAAATTTTAACGGAATAACAATTTAATAATCATATAAAATTTTAGCAGAATAACAATATAGTAAGTATAATTTAATTACTAAAATTTTGGCGAAATAACAACTAAATAAATGCATTTTTATTTTCTAAATTTGAGCAGAGTAACAGCTTAGCAAATGCATTTTAATTTTCTAAAATTGAGCAGAGTAACAGCTTAGCAAGTAAAATTTAATAATTTAAATTTGAGAAGAGTAACAATTTAGCAATTATGATTTAATAATTTAAATTTGGGCAAAGTAACAACTTAGCAAAAATTAAAGCTTAACATTAAACAATAATAACAATAATAAAACTTAAGCCTAAACAGGTTTAGGGGAAAACCCTTCCTACCAACATGCAAAGTGATAATAATTTAGAAGCAACCCCACTCCCCCCCCCCCCCCCCCCCCCCAACATTACCTCTAAGGTGGTTGATGAAGATGATGGAATTGTTGATGCAAAGCTCCTAGGAAGAGAACTTTACTAGTTGTTGGAAACTAGTTAAATTTTAGCATAAAAGCAAAGTAAAAGAATTTTTTTTCTAGAGAGAGAAGCTCTCTAAGAATTTGGTAGCTTGAGAGAGGAAAGGATGAGTGAAAATATGAAAACTTTGAGGCCTATTTATAGAAGAAGGAGGGGGGGTTAGGTGTCCAACAATTTACATCATCCATTATGTAAGCATTATGTCATAAATCCAATTTTTATTTATTTATAATCCAATTTAGGGACACATATCCCAAATAGGTGGTGAATCGCCTATTTTAGGATTAGGGACGTGCTCCACCGGCTGTCCCAAGCCTCCATGTGTCAAATTTTATCTGTAGGTGAATTAACCGGTACCGATAAAAACACTTAAACTTGAAAATTTAGCTTTTAATATAAAAATAATGCATTTTAATGCAAAACTGGACAAATACATTATTTTTCATCAGAAATAAATTTCTAATAATAAATTTTAATTTTTATTAATTTATTTCAAATTATATGTATTTATTTTGTATTTTTAAGCTAGAAAATTCATAGAAAATCCATTTTAATTCAATAAATACCAAAATTTTAATTTAAATTTTAAAATTAAATATTTTACCCATAAATAAACTAAAATTACCATTTTCACCCTTGTTAAATGTCAAACCAATACTAGCTGGCTTATTAGATACCCAAGGGCATTTTTGTTATTTTACACAAAAATTCTAGAAAATTCCTAGAAATTTCTCAAAATTATATTTTAATATATATGACATAATTCCAAACTCAAATTGACATTTTAATGTCAATTTAATCTTTTCCTTGTGTCAGTCCTTAATATTGAGAAATAAGAACAAAATCGTCATTTTCTAATTTCTCCGAGCTCCGGCTTGGAAAAATTATTAAAACTTACGATTAAATAGCTCTTGGAATTTTAAGCGTAATGGTAGGGATCAAAATTTTGAAATTCCATCCCGATTTTTCAAAATTGAATTGTCAACTATTAAAAAAAATAGTTGAAAAATTGAAATAAAATTGTTGTATTTTTAACTATTTTTCTTTCAAAATAAAGTTTTTATAATGAAAGATACTTAGTATAAAATTTTTGTCATTTTATAAAAATTATCTCAATAAATTCCAGAAAAATTTATAAAATTATTATTAACTACTATAAATACATTGATGACTTAAAAATAATTTTTAAACATACAAAATAATTTCATATACAAAAGTAAGGGTGTTACAAACGACGTGATTAGGGATGTCAAAAATATCCGTGCCTGCGGATATCTGCAAATAAAATCTGCCACGGGTAGAAAATAGGTACTTTAAATGGATACCCGTGGATATTCTAAACGAGTATACCCACTACCCGTTTATTAATGGGGCAGGTACGGGTATCATGGTACCCGTACCCGCGGATACCCGCAATTATATATTTACTTAAATACCCTTACATATTAATATAGATAAAATTATATAAATTTATTCAAAATTTTCAAAAAGATTGTTCATTACGAGAGAAATCTTATACAATTATATTACACGAGAAAAAGAACATAAATTTGTTAGCATTTAAACTATATTTTTTTTAGAAAAATTGTTAGAATAATTAAAATTTATGTTCAAAGTGATTATTTTAAACAATAACTCTTTAATTTATAAATTCAAAGTGATATTTGTAGTACTTTATAATTGTCCACAATACACAAAATAAATTTGTTATTTTCATTATTATTTTTTATTTTTTAAAAATATCCACAGATATTCACGAATACCCGCAAATATTAAAAATATCCACTGGTATATGCTTAACGGATACCCACCCAGGTAATGGGGCGGGTACAGATACGAATTTTATCTGGTGGGGCGGGTAGCTACTACCCATGCCCGCCCCGCCCCTTTGACATCCCTAAACGTGATCATCTCAATCACAGCAGCACATGACAACAACCGGCAACAAGGCAACCACAACAAAACAAACAGCAAGGCAAGGGTAAGCTTACAAAACAAAAACAAGCATAAAATATTCAATCCATATCATCAAATCATCAACATACTAATTTGGAATCCAATATATGCAATCCATATCATCAAATCATCAATATACTGATTTGGAATCCAATATATCAAAGAATGAGTTTACATATATTATAGCACAACACATCATACTTTCAACCCCAAAGTGTCAATGCATGAATGACACAACTCTCAAGAGATTTACTACATTCTGGAGGCATTAGGTTGGAGGCCCATCTAAGCCACAGCTCTTGTCAACCAGCCAACTTATAGTTGGAGGCCCATCTAGGTCGAAGCTCCTGTCAACCAGCCAACCCATAGTTGGAGGCCCATCTGAGTACCAACTCTAGTCACCATCCGACTTATGTGCCAACTCGCACACGACATGAGGCCCACATAACCTCAGCCAACAACAAATGCATGCAATGCATGAGTCATCACAACATCAGCTCAACCAAAATCAATCATCATATCATATCATATCATATATATATAGATATCACCACGTGGCCTACTCAACACCACCTATGGTCCAACAGTCACCATTAATCCCATGCAGGCCCAATCCAGCCTCTTGCATGGTCAACAGATAAGATATCTCATTATCACAACACTCTACAACTAATGGAGGTTCCTACTTAGGTAACCTTCCACCCAACTACCACTTTATTACAAATTCTCACACAACAAAATAGAATTACACGCTTGTTCAATGATCCATATGCTCGCTCAGCGAGTACCTTTCATACAGAGAGCACACTCTCCCTTTTGAAGGTTCTCGCTCAGCAAACTAAATTGCAGAGAGCAGCTAAATCTCAGGTATAATTCTTGCTTAGCAAACATATGTTTCGCTCAACGAGACACTTACAACTTATCAAACAAATCTCCAACAATAATAAAGAATAACAAAAAAAACTAGTTTAGAAAAGCATTTGAACAGCCAAATATCTTAAAATATACATTTGACATCCATAGGAGTCAATAAAGTCATCAACAATCAACAAAAATAATAAGAAAGTAAAGAAAATTATGTTTTTCTCTTGCTGAGCATGAATTCCGTTGCTAAACAAAATTTTCGTTGCTGAGCGAGTGATAGACTTCTAGCGACCTCAAGATCTGTCACTAAGCGACAATTTTCGTCGCTAAGCAAGTAACAGACTTCCAGCGACCTCAACATCTGTCGCTGAGCAAGCATTTCCGTTAAGTACAATCTTTTTACTCGAAATTCAACAACCAACAACTACTTTTGACCAAATCAATCAACAACAAGCATCACAAAACAATTTTAACTACTTCTAACACCTTTTTAACTGATTACATAACAATTTTATCCACAAATCATCAACAAATCTCATAAATAACAATTTTGTATTTTTAAGCTAAAAAGATCATAATAAATCCATTTTAATTCAATAAATACCAAAAATTTTATGAAAATTATAAATTTAAATATTTTACCCATAAATAAACTAAAATTACCATTTTCACCATTTTTGGATGTCAAACCAATACTGGCTGGCTTATCGGACACCTAGGGGCATTTTGGTCATTTTACAAAAGAATTCCAGAAAATTTTTAGAAAATTTCCAAAATTATATTTTAATATATATAACATAATTCCAAGCTCAAGTTGACATTTTAATGTCAATTGAATCTTTTTCTCATGTTAGTCTTTAATATTGAGAAATAAGGACAAAATCGTCATTTTATAATTTCTCCAGGCTTTGGCTCGGAAAAATTATTAAAAATCACAATTAGATAGCTCTTGGAATTTTGAGCATGATGGTAGGCATCAAAATTTTGAAATTCCCTCCTGATTTTTCAGAATTAAATAGTCAATTATCAGAAAAATAGTTGAAAAACTGAAATAAAAGTGTTACATTTTTCACTATTTTTCTTTCAAAATAAAATTTTTATAATTAAAAGATACCTAGTATAAAATTTTCAAAATACTTTGAAGTCAAAGTCTCTAGTTTGCTCTCGCAATCAACTAGGGTTATTTTGGTCATTTCACAAAAATTGTCTTAATAAATTTCTGAAAAATTTCTAAAATTATTATTAATTATTCTAAGCACATAAACGACTTAAAAGTAAATTTTAGACACTTCTAACTATTTTTATCTATTTTCTCAATTATTCAGTCCTTCTAGGGGCAAAATAGTCATTTTACCCTTTTTTAAACTCCATTTCCCAAAAATTATTAAAAATCTAAACTAAGTACTACTAACTAATATAAGCATAACCATAGGAATCAAATTTTTGAGATTCTCATCCTGTTCTTCAAAAATAAATGTAGAATAATTAGAAAAAATAATTTGATATGCAAAAATAGAGGTGTTATACAACGACCTCAAAATTCGTCGCTAAAGGAACATTTTTGTCGCTAAGCAAGCTATAAATCATTGGGTACGATTTTTGATCATTTTCTTCGCAAATCAAACATCAACACCCATTTTTGACCAAATCAATTGACAACAAGCATCACAAAACAATTTTAACTATTTCTAATACCTTTCTAACTGATTACATAACAATTTTATCCACAAATCTCAAAATCCGTTTCCAAAACCCATTTTGTGTCAAAACTCACATACACAAGATGTTCACCGAAATCAATCGATTCCAAAGTATTAAATTGACATATCAACATCCACAAACACATAATCAACCAAGAGTAAGCGTCCCTTACCTCTAAAAGTCTCCAAATTTGAATTTTTAGCTTCCTTGAGAATTTACTGTCTTGAACCAAATCTTCAGGAACTGCTCCTTTTCTCACCACAACCACTCAACTAAGTTTAAAACTCTTTTACAACCTCACAAGCTTGAGAAATTCTAAAGAGAGAGAGAGAGAGAGAATGAAGATATGAGAGAGAAGGAGACAAGAAGAAAATGAGAAAGAAAAGCCCTCCTCCCTCTCTTATATACTCGACCTCCCTAGAGCTCTCACATGGACTTTTGGCCAACTAAGGCCCAAATCTCACCAAACCACTTCCCTTATCTCAAAACTGATTTACTCAACTGTTTTTCTATCAAAACCCAACATCACACTCATAGCATACCCACATTGGCTCAAGCACATATCTCAAGTTTCCTAAAATCAAACCAGAAATTTCAAACAAACAACACACAACCATCATCATATACAACAAACCATACATAACAACAATTCATTTATTTCTTTTAATCACCTAGATTACATATCAAATTTCTACTTTTTAGTTATTAAAACACTTAATCATGCATTAGGAAAAACAGGGTGTTGCAGAGATCATCTTGGTATGGAATTTATAAAGGAATAAATTTCTTTCATGTGCCTTGATCGTCCAATGACAAGTAGCATCCAATACCATATAGCGTCCATTATCATATCACCGTCTATCATGTATGCGTCCATTGGCATGATGGTTCATATTCTATAACATTTCATATTTATGTTCATAAATATCTTCATCCGTACATAATCATGTTTTCACTAATAATGATTTGAAATTAATGCTTTACTTTCTGTCTGAGTCACTACTATATCGTAAACTGCCATCGAGAAATGTGCGCGCCTGAACCAACATTAAATGCACACTATCTTTCTTCAAAAATTCAAAAATCGCTAAAACAAAAAGCCTTCGGTTACTTTCTAAACACTCAAACATCTCTCGAACCATACACACTTACTTTCATATGTGCTATTTGTGAAACTTTATTGTTACTCTCTCTCACACACAAACATCTCTCGAACCAAACACGCTTACTCTCATATGTGCTATTTATGAAACTTTGTTGTTACTCTCTCTCACACACAAACTCCCAAAACCTTCCAAACCCTAACCTTCAACAATGGTGATGGAGAAGATAGATGCCGCCATGAAAGCTGCAGCTCATGCTGAAAGTCAGAATGAAGCTATTGTTTTGATTGAAAGACGCTTTGATATCGAAGCTCTTGACGATATGGGGGTCAAGGTGAAAGACAACCTCATCTACTGTGGAATCCTAAACTACTTCCACCTCAATGAAATCATCTACCTAAAACTCATTAGACACTTCTAGAAGACTGCAGAATTCACCAAAAATAGTGTGGTTGGCACTGTTCTAGGAGTAAAGGTCACCTTCGACCTGGGGAGTGTTGCTCAAGCTATTGGTTGCGAGCGAGCTGGCTCCTGCATAAAGAATGGCTGGGAAGACAACTTTGGCGAACATGAAATGGTGGATGCCGCATTGATGGGACTAGAAGCAGAAGGTGCTGTGGAATGCAGCAAACTAATCAAGGAAGGGAAAGTGTACTTACAATTTCTGAACAAGGGTATACTTCATAAGGCTAGGTCCAAGGACAGTGTAACCTTTCTACACCGGTTCACCCTATTCCACATGATAACCGGACAGCAATTCAACCTTCCCCACCTTATCCTCAACAACATCTTTAGGACCATGAAGGGACAAGGAGAATTTAACCAGATCACTTTTGCTGCATTGCTGAACAACATATTCTGGTTGCAGTAGGTATACCATGTTTTCTTTGCTCTGTCTAGTGGTGAGCAAGCTAAGATTGGAATGCTAGGTGGTGGCCATAGGTTCACCCAGTTGCCCTTTGGCCGCAACAACATAACACAGATGAAGGTTGGGTTTGTACTGAAACCTGTGGAACAGACTGCCAAGACTGTGTGCGTCAAGGAAGAAGCTGTAGAGGAAGCTCCACAACTTGCAGAACAACAAGCTGCCCAACAAGCTGAGCAATTGGACGAGGAAGCTCTGTTCGTCCATCCAATTGCAGTTGCCAGACCGTCTATAAGGAGGCAACTATCCAAAGGGAGGTCGTCCAGGGTTACGAGGTCTAGGACTCAACAAGCTCCTGCTCTCCCTGCTCCTCCTATTGATGCACCTCCTCCACCAGCACCTGCCAAAAGGAGACTTCAGTTGCAAGAGGACTCTGATGATGAGGATGGCAAATCCATCGCAATCCTACTAAAGAAACAGAAGACTGCCATTGTTGTAGTTCCTCCCCAACCAGAAGCCCTTGCTGTCCAACCCACTCCCTCTCTTCAACGTCCAGCAAAAGCTCAACCAACGTCTGCAGTGACAAAGAAAAGTAAGTCATCTGCCCTTGACGTTGGTATTGCATCTAAAAAAGAATTTGTTGAATCAATTATTATTGAGCCTGCTAAGCAACCAATGCAAACCCAAACACACACAAATACAAGCCCAAACACCAACCTTACCGTCTGACTACCCTTCTTGGCACTAACCAACTTTCACCACACTTGAACCAGATATGTTATTGCCCGGTGATGATGGTTATGTCTGCACCATTCCCATTCCCGGCCTCACCAAACCATACCTCTCCATTAAACCCCCCCAAACAACCTTCCTTGACTTCTAGCATGGATTTGGCTATATTTTCTACATTTGTTGGATGCATAGAAGATTTGGAGAAGTTGTATTCTTCCCCTCACCCTTCGAGCAGATGTTTTGCAACTCTTTGAAGAGCTCTGCAACATTGAAGTTCCAACTATTCATCCCTTCTTCTCAACACATTTCACCATCAACAACTGTATGCATCCAGCCGAATCGCATCCTACCCAAGGCTTCTTAGATGTGAATAGCAAGAAGAAGAAGTTACCCACCAAGCCAGCCTCACTTCCTCTACCGTCCAGAGTCGAGTTTCAACAACATCCTAACACCACTCTGGAATGGTACATGTCCAGGTGTTTATCACAAGACATGGATGAGGAAGATGCTAAACGCTTCTAGCGCCAACACATGTTCAACAGCAAGTGAGAAGCGTCCGGCTATGGACTCTCAATGGAAGATAAGGCCAAAACTCTAACTATGAAGAATTGTAAGTACACGTAGCGTTCAGCTCGTGTCTTTCATTTCTCAGATACATCAGCCGCTTTCGTCCATCCAATTGATGAGTGCCCCCTCGTTGGCACAGAAACATCCATCATCTACGCCATACTTGCTGTAATCACCAGCCCCAAGTTCTTCAAGCCTTCATACCCATGGGAAACATCACGTCCACACCAACTCCACATTCCAACTCTTAAGTTTTTGGAAGCACCACCTCCACCCTCCGACGTCCAACCACCAACTCCTTCTCAACCACCCTCACCAACACCTCTGCCCCCTCCAACTCCCAGTTCACAAGTATCCGCAAGCCTTCCCACTGCCCTTCTTGCCCCTCCTCCTCTTCCACTTGTTGACCTAGCAGTTTAACACTATGTCACCGCCCAACTCCGGCCCATCATGACACTTCTCTAGCAAATTCTCCAAAACCAATAAGAACTTCTCTGAACCCCACAACCATCTCCATCTCCACCTCCACCTCCACCTTCCTCGGCACCAAAGTGACAATGATGTTGTTTTTCCCTTTTTATCTTTTTTTACTTTTTATTTTTTTTTTGATAATGACAAAAGGGGAGAAATAAAGTATAAGTTTTCTGTAGTATAAGTTTTCTGTTGCTTTCTATTTGCTGAATTTTGCATTACATGACATTCATGCATATACTTAAATGAATTGTGTTTTGTCTGGATGATTATTTGAACTGATATTTTATATGTTTAGAAAGTATGCAAACTTGATTGATATATCAAACTCAAGGGGAGTATTATAGTAAGTATATCGAATCTTGTTTATGCGATGCGTCTTTTATATATATATATATACTAGCAAAACTTAAAAACTAATAAGGTTTGTCATCATCAAAAAGGGGGAGATTCTTGGAACCAAAGACGTATGAAAAGTCTAGTCCCTCAAATTTTGAAGATAACAAACTTATTCAGTTTTAAGTTTTTGTTGTAAAAATGTTTGTCTACAGCATCCAATGTGTGTCTTATATCAAGGCGTCCAATATAACATCCCAGGCGCTAGCGAGGGCGAGGAGTGATCGTTGGTGCAAAAGAGATGAGGCACGGACAAGGAGCGGTTCTTGGCAGGCTTCCAACAGGAGGGATACATGAATGAATCAAATACACACCAGAATGGGAGGGATCCAAAGGCTGTGCAAGTGTGGGACTATACAGTTAAGGATAGCTTAAAGGAATCAATAAGTGTTACTTATACCAACAAGATGCATCTACTTTTTGGTAACCTATCACTTAAGAACTCCACAGTTAAGCGTGCTTGACTTGGAGCAATTCTGGGATGGGTGACCTCCTAGGAATTTTCCTAAGCATGTGAGTGAGGACAAAGCACACTAAAAAGTCTTGTGTTAGTTTGTGGGGACAGTCACTGATCTTGAAAACGGCTAGGCGTTACAAAGTGGTATTAGAGCAAGGCCTCTCTCCTAGTACGGTGTGGTTCAAGGATGAACCAAGTGGAAGCTGGTGGGCATGTAACATCCTGGGCGTTGACAAAGGTGGGGAGTGATTGCCGGTGTAAAAGAGATGAGGCATGAACAAGGAGCGGCTCCTGGCAGGCTTCCAGCGGGAGGGATACATGAATGAATCGAATACACACTAGAATGAGAGGGATCCAGAAGCTGTGCAAGTATGGGACTGTACAGTTGAGAATAGCTTAAATGAATTGATAAGTGCTACCTATACCAACAAGATGCATCTACATTTTGGTAGCCTATCACTTAAGAACTCCACAATTAAGCGTGCTTGACTTGGAGCAATTCTGGGATGGGTGACCTCCTGGGAAGTTTACCAAGAAGCATGTGAGTTAGGACAAAGGACGCTGAAAAGTCTTGTGTTGGTTTGTGGGGACAGTCACTAGTCCTGAAAGCAGCCAGGCGTTACATCCAATGCGCCAGTTTTAACGAGCATCCAATAGACTCATATATAAACGTCGTCCAAGCGTAAGTCTATCTCCAAACAACTAAGTGTTTAAAGCTTATCTATATGTTTCTTACATGTATATCTTGAGACTAATGCTTTACCTATTTAAAGAGATCTAACGTTCAAAAATCTAAGCATTAATTGAAAGATAGATACATGTTAGTGTATAAGCGCAATATTGCAAAAAAAGGAAGTCAACTTATCAAGCTGCTAAGCCGAATAAAGAATGATCTGAAAAGCAGAACACAACGCAGTCTTGCACTTTCCATTTTAGTGCAAGAACAAAAGCCACTTTTTTCTGATGCCACTAAAAACTCGACACACGCGCTCTCTCTTGAAGATTGAAGCTGAATTTCTTTAACGAATATTTTTTTAGACTATATATATACCAGCTCGAGATAAGAATTTATAGTGAACATAGAGCAATACTAAAAAGAACAACCTTTTTACTGGACGACTCTTAAAACATCTCTAGAAACTCTCTGTAGAGAAATTTGTACTGTACTTAAACTTTCATACTCTCACACTGTGAGTTGATTTGCGTGTAACAACTAGTTTCTGTTGTAAAAGCCTGGAGAAGCTTAGTGAGAAAGAATACTTGGGTGGTTAAGCAATCTGGGTGGATTGCATTGTAAAGCCTGAAGAAGCCGTGAAGAATACTTGTATAACCTAAGGTTGGCTAGTGAATACCTTCAAGTTAAAGGGACTGGACGTAGCTCAAGTTTGAGTGAACCAATATAAAATCTTTGTGTTCTTGTTCTTCCCTTATCTTCTCCTTAAACTGTTTTTGAACTCGTTTTAATTAAGTTAAAAAAAAGTTTTTAAAACGCACAATTTAACCCCTCTTCTTGTGCAATCATTGTTCTTTCACAAGTAACCTCTATCTTATCAAAATCCTACTAACAATCCCTACCAACCACATTGGATAACGTATATTATAAAATTTTATGAAATTGATTAAATGGATTTCACTTGAATCTTTTAAATATTTTACTTAAAAATTTATTTATTCACTATCATTTTAAATTCGAAATAGCCAATAAAATTTAAAAAGGGATGTCAAATTTCTAAAATACCCATTTTAACATTTTTCTCATTAAAAGGTCTATTATTAATCAATTCTTTGTCAAAATTGATAAAAATACTAAATAAATTTTAAAATTTTATTTTTCTGTAGAATTAACTTAAAAACAATATATTAATAATTACTAAAATGTGAAATTACAAAACTTACCTTAAAATCATTCAAGAAAAGCATAGTCTTAAACTTGAAATTTTCTCTATTTCAGGGTTAAATCTATGAGTAGATTTGGAGCTTTAAATGATTTTTGTTAAAAACAAATCTTATACCGTATTAATTGTATGAAAGTTTATTTTTTAAAACATTAAACCATGTCTTAAACAAAAATCTACAAAAAAACATGATAATTGTTGAAGTGGACAGAGGTCAGATTTAGATCTCTGGAACACACTCAACTTTCAACTCAGATTTCTCTTTCAAAACAACATTAATTAAAACAAACCTTACATCCTTTCAATGGCCCCAAAAGTCTATTTTTCAAAAAGATGAAGTACATTTTCTAATTCATTTCGTACAAGGAGAAACAAGCAAATTACTAAAACATGTTAAAGCTGACCAATAGAACATGGTCCTTGCACATAACCCAGTTTCAAAAAAACTTTTACTATATCAAATGGTTGAATTAGAATGCTTGTGACCAATCATTGGAAATAACTTTAAGTCTATTTTTTAACCATATAACTCCTTTTTCTATATCATTTTTACAAAATCAAAAATGAACCAAACAATGTACAGAGGTCATTAGGGCGCACAAGACGCGTTGCTCATTTTTGGATGCACATATCTTGGTTGTTTCTTAATGTTTTTGCACGATTATTGTGCCAAAATCATAGCCCAAATGTCTAGTTTCCAACCGAGCAAACGACACTCAATTTCATTGACTACAGAGAGAGAAATGTCAAAAATACCAAGGTATGTTCAGACAAAAAATAACCAGACAGCAATCACAACATATATATACACCTTTGCATATTTCAAGCAAATCACCAAATATAACCAACAACCATCACCAAAACATATTTTCATTCAATTTTTAAGGCATTAAATGAAGGAAAATAGCAATCTCCCCTTGCCCAAAAGAAAATGCCAAATTGAAATCTTAAAAAGGTGAAAATGGAAGAGTATTTGTTTCTTGAACTAGGCCTTTGGACAACTACCATAGATTGGGAACCAACAACCATTCCCAAGAGTAAAACAAAAAAAATGAAAATGGTTAGAAACAGAGAAGGTGTGTTCAGCCATTAGATAAAAATAGGAGAGAATGAAGATTAAGCTTATAAAAAATGACTAAGAACCAAGCCAAGAAAGTAAGAATGACGCTTGCTTTGGAAGAGCTTGGAACTTAGAGACTTAGAAAATTTTTGAGAGCTTTAGAGAGAAAGAGAAAAGCAACATGAAAAGGGGGAGTGGGGAGCAGCTACGGTTACAAAATGAAGGGAGAATAGAAGTGAGAAACATTAAGTCTTCTTGGTGTATTTTATAATAATAATATGAAAACTTTGTTGAATTAGTCAAAAAAATAAAATGGTAAGAATGTGAATGTGGTTCTTTGAATTCAGACCTTGCATCCTTGGGTCAGCATAATTCAAGGGTCTTTTCCTTTGAATTTTGATCACAATGTACGTAGAAGTTAATTGAAGTAAGTGTACTTGTAGCTTTAGGTGGAAAAAAAAAGGGTAAGGTAACAAAATATTAATTAAGCGAAATCAATTTCTAATCACAAAATTAATGAACCAATTGCTCATTAATATTGATTTAGAATTTCTAAGGATAATTTAGAGAGTTGCAGTGTATTTTTCTGACTCCCAGAAAGCTCTCAAATTTTAATTATCGATGTCAAAATAAAATAAAATTTTTACAAGGACCTAATTATAATTAGTAGAGACTAATTATAATTAAATCCATAAATTTTCTTGAGTGTTTGCTCACTTTTACAGTGTATTATTATGTTGTCAATGTGCAATGTAGTCCCGATTTCAATAGAATTTTCTACTAAAACTTTAACAGAAAAATCACACATATATTTATTAATTAAATTCTTCACAAAATTAAATTTAATTATCTCTTATAACTATTTTCAATCAATTTATTAATGACAAAAGAGAAAAACTAGTGTTACAATGAAAGACATACTTAACAAATTAAATGTTGAATAATGCAGCTTGATATACTTTTTGCACCACCTTCTCCTAATTAAGAATTTCAATTTTACTAATTTTAATTGTTTAAAAATTATTATAAATACTTTCTTAAAAAAAATTAGTACTTTCTTGAAATTTTATACTTTTAAAAATTAAGAATAATTAAGGTAAAATAATTAAATTCAAATATACTAATTTTAATTATTTAAAAATTATTATAAATGTTTTTTTTTTAATTTTAAACTTTTATAAAATTTTATAAATACTTTCTTGAAACCAAAAACATTTGAGATTGAATAATTAAATTCAAATATACAAATTTTAATTATTTAAAAACTATTATAAATACTTTCTTAAAATTTTAAATTTTTAAAAAAATGTTATAAATGTTTTCCTACAATTGGGAATAATAATTTAGTCTATTTAACATACATTGTTAAAGAATATTCATTATAAGATTTTAAAATGTATTTTTTTACTAAAATATATGCTAAAATATTTTTAATTTACTAGGTTATCATTCATTTACTTGATAAAGATTTTTCAAAATATATAATTAAATTTAAAATAATTAAAAATAATTTATTAAAATAAAAATTAAAAATAGATATTATAAGATAAATTATATATGTACATATACATACATATACATATACATATGTATATATACTAGTTTTTGCACCCGTGCGATGCACGGATCTTTTAAATATAGAAGCTATAAATTTAAAAGCGAAAACACACATTTGAATTCATTAACATTGTATAATTGACAAAAGGTATCAAATCTTTTGGAAAATCTCCTTGTACACTATGTTTTTAGTTAATGTACAATAAGTATTATCATCATTACATACTAAAATCTTTAACCTTCTTCGAGACTAACTCTTGAGACTGTAACATATAATTGTCCATGTGTAAAAACTAGTTTTGGCAAGTATACTCCAACATGTCACAATGTCTAGCCTTGACTTTTATTAATCGTCATAGCAAATGATACAGACAATGGGAATTGACGACGTTGGAATTTCACAGGAGTTAAATGAATCAGATGGTATTAAATTCATTCAAGGGATGTAAGTCTTGTTTCCAATATGATTACCAGTCACAACTCTTGCACCAATAACATTAGTACCTAATTCCTCAACAATTAATCTTGTCCCATTACATAAACTAGATGAAACATCAAGATTTCTCATCAGCATCACAGGAACACCTTTTTTAAGAACTAATGTGATTAGGAAGGCCAGAACACCTAACACTATTCAAAAACTCAGTTGTTAGCCAATCTACATCAATTCCAACTTTAGAATCAACTTTCCACATTGTGTCACAACTGAGATATTCTTTTTCTTCACCTAGAAATAAAGACATGACATATTGATTGATTGATTCCACTGCATCAAGAGTTGGACTAATTATTGCTTTATCATGGAAGAACATTGGATTCCCAAAGTTATCTTGCAAGGCGAGATATGTAAAAGCAACTATATCTGCAATTGGATCAACAGAAGGTTGGATTAACAATTTAGGAGGTATCTCAATATCAATTTCGCCATCATTATAGTTCGCAAACCTCCCATCACCAATAGCAAGTATCCACTCAACGAATTTTCTCAAGTCTTCCTTACTACTTGAACCAAAGTCACTTTGAAGTCGCATATTTTGAGTCAAATGTAATACTTTACAATGGTTCCATAATCTGGAAGAATTGATAATGGCCATTACAATTTCTGCACGACTTGCTTTAGGAACAACTGGTAAGATTTGCCTAAAATCACCCCCAAGAACAACATCTATCCCACCAAATGGTTTGTTCAAACTACCTTCAACTTTAAATCTCATTATGTCTCTTAAAGTTCTATCCAATGCTTCAAATGCCCATTTATTAACCATTAGAGCTTCATCCCAAATAATGAGACTGGTGCATTATATCAATTCAGCCTTTGCACTATTTTGTTTAATTAAACAACATGAATCTTCATCTAATGACAATGGAATACCAAATTGAGAATGCACTGTTCGTCCTCCTGGTAGCAATAGGGAAGCAATTCCACTTGAGGCAACATTTAGTACTATTTTTTTCTCTGACCGTAATTTAAAAGTCAAAGTCTTCCAAAGGAATGTTTTGCCTGTGCCACCATAGCCATATACAAAAAAGAAGCCCCCATCTCGTTTGTCCACTGCTTTGACTATTTCTTCATAGACATATCTTTGCTCATTATTTAGTTTCTATAGATGCTCATGTAGTTTTGCTTCCATCTCATTCACATCATAATCCAATTGATTGAACATTAAAACATTATCAAATTGGATATAATCATGTATATCAGGAGCAGGCATACCATCATAATCTTTTAACGACTTTTCATTGGAAATTAACATTTGTTTAATGTCCAGCAAACATAACAGTTTCAACTGATGAATTTCTATGATTAAATCTACAAATACAAAGAAATTTAAGGTTAATAAATATTAGTATAATTCATATAAGCACAAAAGAAAAATTAAAAATTACCTGGACGATTCAAAGACTTTCGTTTATTATATAATATGCCATCTATTAACAATTGCCAAGTCTCCTCAAACACCTTTGATGGATTAGCCATGGGATTAGACAACAACAATGTTGTGAACAATCTACGCAAATAAGATGCAAACATGAGCGAAGATACCTCTATGATAGCATCTATGAATTCTTTATCATCACTTAACAACCCTAAAGCCCCACAAGCCTCACGAAATGAATTATAGACAAATCCATTCATTGTTCTTAAATCCTCATAAGTTGTGCATCCTTTTTGTACATTTAACAATAACCTAAGGTAATATATTTCTCCTGTACCAAGGGGGATAAAGCTCATGCGTCCAATCGAATAACCACACTTCCTTAAGTGTCATTCTTCATTCTTCAAATCGTATACAAACATAGAAGGAAATTCACCATACGTTAAATTTCTTACTTCAGGATACTTACGATTAGCTTCCCATCCAAGAAATGAACATTGTTTTTTATCCTTCTTTCGTGCAAGAACATTGTGAATTTGTTCTATTTCATTAAAATACACAACTTGTTGCTTAGGCAAGTGAATAGTGAGACGTTGAACAAGAGACCATTTTTCATGAATATCAAAAGCAAATATTCTCCAAACAGATTCACATGGAGACAAATATCTACAGTCATAATATTGCCTTATTTGCTCTATTTCGTCACTACCAATAGCATCATTAAATTCAGAAGTCATTGATATTGTAACGCTATCAACTCCTTTGTTGATGTACTTAAATAGATATTTGATTGAGTTTGATTTGTTACAATACTCAATATTGATGTGTGCTTGGTATTTAACCAACAACTTAGGATTATAAGGAACGACGTATCTATTGTCCAACTCAATTCCACCGCTATTTACCGTGATACCACTATCCCTTCTTCTATATATAGGATAACCATCACTATCAAAAGATGTTTTGGAGACAAACTTTTTTGGGAAATATTTTGAGCACATACCATCCTTCATGCAAGGTGATTCTCTTCGTGCTGTCCCACACAGCCCATGAATCATATAGGTTGACACAACATTAAAAAGAGTTGGATATTTTTCAAGATCTGGAAGCTCAGCACATATCACAGAATTAATCATTTCAACAGATTGCAATTTATCATATGCCTCCAACCATAGCAAGATATGAGCATGTGGCAAACCTCGCTTTTGAAACTTAATAGTATACATACCTATAATAAACAAAATATTAGTTAAATACTTGTGGAAAATAAATAGTCATTAATTTGAACCAATATTATAACTTACCAGCAATGACTTTTCCAAAGAATTCACCCTTCTTAAAATCAGCCATCAATTCATTGAGCTTAATTCGAAATATTCGGCATGTTATATCTGGTCTATCATAGGCATTTAAACCTTGTTCAAAAACGAATCATTGAATCTCTGGCCATTTTGGATTGCATGTAACAGTAAGGAACAAATTAGGATAACCAAATTGCTTACAAATTGCCATGGCATCTTGATAATTATTAAACATATATCTTTTTCCACCTGTGAATGAAGAAGGTAATACAATCCTTGTGCCAATAAAAGATGGGTCAACATCACCACAATCTACAGCTTCCTCAAGACTAGACAAAAACTCTTTGCTAATAATATTTTGGTTATTCCTAATATAAGAGAGTCTTTGGGACTCAATCATCGAGTAACAATCCACTACATATTGCTGGAACAACCTTCGACTTTTCAAAATAATTGCTTCTTCATTAGTTTGTTCTTGAATTCGAAAAGCAATAAATTCTCGTAATGAAACACGATTCCTTTTATGACTTTTGACACGATTATTATCATCGCAAAATGGAATATTTTCTTAATATCCATCTTCACCAAATGGAAACAATAATGGATATTGCAAAGGCAAAAAACTCGTGTGCGTTTCACGAATTTGCTACAAATCACCCCTAAAACTTTGGACAACAATATCCCTGCCACAATCAGAGCTATCAAAATCACCTATAATGAGAGCTGCTACCTCATCAACTATTGGTAAGATATAAGTTATAGCATCTCTTATCTCGATTTCTGAACAATCTCAAAGAAATTGTTGTTTCTTCACTTTCTGCCAGATGATCTCTAACTCTTCTAAAAGATTTAGCTAACACATTATGTTCGTCTATCATCTTCATCAAATCATCAATTAAACTATCATCAAATCTTGATATTTTCCCGTCTTCGCTGAAATTATTTCAAAACGAATATGAGGAATTGTATTTTTTTCATCAATTACACAAATTGTAATTACAAAAAATATGTTTATTGTATATTACCTAAAATTTCCCATTCTGTTAATGACTTCATTTTGTGTATCATATATGTATAGTTAAGCAAATTTTGGTTTTTCCCCTTCCGAAGGCAATAGAGTACCTATCCAGTGATAATTTTGTCCACTGATCACAAATTGAGGTGGACCTTGACCATCATTTAATCTAGTTAGCACTTTGCCACCAATAGACGTAAAAGAGAACATACTATTGTATAATCGTAAACTTTCAACAAAATGACCACTTCTATGATCCAAACCATCAATTAAGTAGTATAGCAACTTAGGCGGTTTTTGGAGCAAAGGAATAAGAATTTTTCCGCGTATACAACATAAAGAGAATTCTAGATTTGTTGAATGTAAACATTTCTCAACACGTTCTTCATACCAAAATAATGCTCCACAATAAACACATATTGACTTCATGTCCCCTACATCCAAGTACTCTAAAAATGTACAACAACAACTAAATTATTATTAAATAACATTAAAAATTATTTAAAATGTCATTTAAATACACACCTTGAAGTTCACTTTCATTGAAAAGAATGTCATCAACAATAGTTTCTGCTCTATTTTCTAAGAAATCATCATCTATCAACGAAGAGTTCTGGCTAAATGTTTCTAATAGAAAAAAAATTTAGAAAAGAAGTTAGTTTTTTGAACAAAATAAAACATGAAGATAAAATTTAAGTACAGTTATTATTAACACAATAAAAAAATATTAATTTATCCATGAACTTGTAAATGAAACTAATATTTCACAACAATTTATAATTTACAATTACAATATATTAGTAAATATGCGAAATTTATATTTTAGAATAATGTAAAAACATAAGTTGCATTAACGATATTAATACCGATATTGATTTGGGAAGAGAAATTCTCTATTTCAGGTGCGGGTACATTAGCATCTAGATTTCCATTTAAACTCCATTCTTTCACTGCAATATAACAAACCAAACAGACCAAAAAAATTAAAGACAACATTTGTACTTCATAAAACAATATGTAAGAAGAATAACAATGCATCAGAAATGGGATTTACTATAATCAATTCTCTTCCTCTTTACTTTCGTTGTGCCTTTTTCTTTTGATCGATTTTTTCTTTTTGGTACTGAATCAGTGAACAAAGCAAAAAATGATGTCACTAAATGGTAGTAGAACTTATCGTTAAATCAAAAGTTATAAAAAAAATAAGTGAAATATGCTTTGTTTACCTTTAACCTGTTAAAGTTATGGAATACCACTACAAAGTTTACCATCCAGACTACATGTTGACCGAGATATCTCATTCATTGTGGTGTGTTTCTATCATATATGAATCAATCAAAACCAAAATTTGTTTAACTAAAGAAAAAAAGAGTATTAAAATGGTAGGAAAAAAATGAAAGAAGCATGATACAAAACCTGGTAAATTATGAAGCTTGTAGTTGGTCCTTATACAAAATGAGCAATTGTCGACGAAACTTGTCCAAACGCAGTTGAATGCATCTTTTGCAGTTCAAAAAACCAAATAATAGTATAACACAATTTGAATTCAAAATCTGAAGTTGACGATCATGTTTTTATAATGTAATAGCGGAAAAAAAAAAACTTATCAAAAAGGAATAGGTACATGTACCTAACACTTGTCAATTGACAAAAAGGAGACAACTTAAAAGAAGGGAAATAAGCACGAAACCACAAAGACAACAGGTACTTTATAAGAGTAATTGTAACAATGCATTAAATGCACTGAAAAGAAAATATATACATAAAAATATGAGAATACGTTTTATGACAGAACATTATTAGGTGACTGGACATGTTCTAATATTTTATATTTGTTGTAACTTATAATAAAGAAAAACGATATAACTAATGATCAGCATGGTGGTAGCTGCAACTCCATTCTTGAGGCGTTGAAGACCAAGGCTCACTTTAAGAATGTTAAAGCTTCGCTTAGCTCCCTTACTAATGGTGAGGAGTTTTTTAATCCTACAGACAGCTCGCCCAATAGCTCCCCTACGTTCATAACTTGGAAGCCTCCCCCTTGGGTGACTAAAAGTTAAAGCTCATGACTCATGGAATCCTTCTACCCGCAAGGCATGATCATCCTTTTTCTCTTGGTCCCTAACTTCATTACTTGAATGCTGTTAATGGTTGAATCGTCTTTATATGTTGCTGCAGTCAATCTTTTCTTTCATTTTTTTTTAACTTTAATTATGCATAAAAGAATATTACTCCATTTTTTATATATTAGATTAAAGTATTGTTTTTTTTCCAGCAAACGAGGCTATTAAATTAGAATCTAGGTCTCTTACATATAGTCTTTACTTTATGGACTTTGAGGTGGTGGCTTTTGAGGTTTGTGTGGTGCTTACTCTAGTATTCAATTTTAATACAAGTGTATTTCATTTAATTTACTTGGATTAATTAGTTGTGAAATAAATTTTAATGTTTTCCAATATTAAAAACTCTACTTTTATAAGGTTGTGGATTTCATTTGTATAACGTGTTTTTTTTTTTTGACCCATTCTCATGTATTATATTTATTATGATTTTTTTATTAAATGAAAATTTTAATTAAAGATATAAAATTGGAAAATATTTATAAAAATTCATTTTTTTAATTCACTAAAAATATTTGATAAAATAAATTAAATACTTCTTAACTAATATTTTTTTTAAAATCATTAACATACTAAAAATTAATTAAGATCATCGTTGTAGGTGGCAATTTTAGTCAAAATAATGCTAAATACACACGTTGTAAATGCATGCCATATCATAGTGGAGGAAATATCGGGTAACATAGTTAAATTAAGAATAAATATGTGAAAATATATAAGACTACTTATACATATTCATAATATATACGTTTAGATGAAAGATTTGAGTGAAATTGATCAAAGAGATAATTTTTCATTTTAAATTTGAGTGATTGAAAAATACTTGAAAAATAAATAAGGGCTTTTCTTTAGGAAATTAATTAGTAAGAGTTAATTAAAAAATTATCTAATTTAATTGCATTTTATTAATTATCATAGTTTTAAAAAATTCAAATTAATACGAAAACCTTTTCTCTCCTTAATCTAAACATAACATAATAAATAGGTGATCGATGATGATTTTAGGTTAAATAAAATGGAAATCTCCTCGTTTATTTAAAAAGGAAAACACAAATGAATTGAGAAAAATCCTGTTGCAGAAATTAATGGATCAACAAATGCACAACTCTCTTTTGAATGCAACGGATATTTCTAGATGGGTGGCCCAAAACCTTTTTTTACATCATGCTGGTAGCAAGCAATGACCCGTCTTTTTTGGTGTTGCTATAGATACTATTTGGAGGTTGGGTAATATTTTCTTTTTTAGGGAAAAGATTCAGATATGAATATTTTCCTATTAGGAAAATTGTGAGTGATATATTCCTTTCCAAGCATGTGCTAGATTCAAGGATTCATATTAAAAATAACCTCATGGCAAATGATACTATCGGCTGGGAAAGTCCTCCTATTGATTGGGTCAAAATTAATTGTGATGTGTATATTCTGAATGCTAGTTCTCAAGCTACATGTCATGGAATTCTTAGAAACTGTGAAGGAAACTTTCTTTGTGCTTTTTACAGGAAAATAGAGGACCTCACCATCACTATAGTAGAGTTGTGGGCTATCTTTCACAGCCTTAATCTCGCTTGGAATCGTGGTTTCAGGAAAATCATTGTTGAGTTATGAAAGCTAGTTAAAAATCTAGAGTTAGGATTACAAAGCTGTCAATCTACATTATTTAGCAAATAGAAAGCTAGTTAAAAATCTGGATTCAGGACTACGAAGATCTGTAGGGAGTGGCCTTCTATGCATGAATGCTGTGGTGTGCATGCTGTGAGTAAATTTTTAGTGTGTGTGAATGTTGGTGCCTAATATAATTGTTATTTTAAAATCTTAATGTTGTATGAGGCAACTTAGCGGGAGGAGAGGAACAGAAATAGTTCCCACTACACATCTTAAATTCTTGAACTATATGGAGGTCCAATACTTAAGTTTAGTAGTAAATTATTTGTAAAATAGAAAAATAGGTACTAACAGAACTGTATCACCTCATTAAATTCATCTATCTCTTTGCTGAACACCTTGTAGCACCACTAAATTAAGCCTGTCAATTATTTGTGAGAAAGACCTAACAAAATTAAGCCCCATTTCCAACAGCTTCAGCGTCATCAACTATCCAAAATTCCCCACCGAGCACCCTCCCTTAACCACTTCTACTCGCACCAACCTCGTTTTTTCTATACTAAGCCATTCTCAAACCTAACAGTAATACACTCTCAAAATTTAATTAGTGACTTATTCGATACATACTAACCTTTTAAAAAAAAGATTGATATGAAACCAAAATAGTTAAATTTTGTTTTCTAGCATATAAAGACATTAACAACTATGAATAAAGAAAGTTGAATTTCAATGAAGTATAGGAATTAAGTAAAATATTGCATAAATTTTAATACAAACATACCAAATCTTCCTAAAAAAGTTAGTTGTTGTCAATTGTAAGCATAATATATTGTAAGTGTACCAATAACTACATCATGACCAATGTATTTACTTCGAGTCATTTATTAGATTATCACAGTAATGATGTCATCAGCAGCCACAACTTTAAACCATACAAAATAAATAAAAGTAAAAGTTACATATGCAAAACCTGATAATCACCATTTCAGTCCTCAGAAATTACCTCTGAGTCGATGAGAATCATCTCCAAATGAAAAAATTCTTTTCCCTGGTAGTATCGACTTGCAGTCCACATTCAAATAACTTGAGTCCTGATTACCCATGAATATAAAATAGGAGAGATGTCTTTCACTTTTATCTCCTTCAACCGAGACGAACCCCTTGTTGTTACAGATCTTCGAACAACCAAGTAGAGAAAAAGAGAAGAAAGGGTGGTTTAGCTGAGAATATTTTTCACACCGATAGACAACACAATGAAAAGAAGAGTAGTTCAGCAAAGAACTCTAATACTAAAATATAGATATACAATAAAAGAATTGTCAAATCAGACATTTATTAAATTACCTAATACTTACAGGTACCAAAGACACACATCAGCAATGACAAATAGTGGTTTTAATGTAAAAATATAATATACATTAGTTGAGTTAAAGTCAGGAAAAATAAATGATAAAGATATAATATAAATAAGTTACTCTTTACTACATACTTTGTGAAACAATAGACTTCGGCACGTGGCCAAAATAGATAATACAGCTGTTACATAAAAAAAAATTATAATACATGCACTGGACACGTAAATAGTGAAACTTGCACTATTTGATAGGTTGAAATAACAAATAACTAATTTTAATTAAACATAAAAATTAAATGTTTAGAGTTATTCAAATGGACATGAGCAGCAGCAAAAGTATTAACTTAATAAGTAATTATATATATATATATATATATATATATATATATATATATATATAATGAAAAATTTACGTAAAGACATGATAAAAGACGAATCATTTAGGAGTAAAAGATTTTTATCATAGATTTTAATACTTTTTGTATTGAAAATATTCATAGATGTCATAAAAAAAGTAAAATATTTAAAAAATAAAGGTTAAATTAATCAATAGGTTCTAAACTATTTCAAAGTTTTTAATTACGTCCCTAAACTTAAAAAATTTGTAAATAGGTCCTTGACCTTGTAAAATTTTTTAAATTAGGTCCCTAAAATTTTTAAATCACCATAAATTATTATTTTTTGGTGGTTTTAAACTACCAGAAACTAATCCCAGCGAATTACTTTTTTAGTTTAGGAACCCAATTATAATTTTTTTTAGTTTGAGGACCTACTTAAAATTTTCTAAATAGTTTAGGAACTTACAGATTAATTTAACCATAAAGAATAAATAAAATATAATCTATCAAAGCTATTACAAAAAAACTGTATGAAAATAATTCTTAATATTGGAAAAAATTGATATAGATGAAAAATAATGGTGGATGTGAGTAGTTGTTTCTTAACAAAAAGATTTTTTTCCATTCGAATATGATAATAATTTTTTTTGGGGTATGCTATAATTTATTTGAGGCAATTAGAATAAAAAAAATTAAAAATGTTTCATGAATGCTAATAAGAGATGACGAAGGAAACTACAAATATGGGAGTGAATAAAAAGTAAATTACAAAGCATTTAAATAAAAAGAATGTTAGATAATACCAGAAAAGAGAAGACGAAGTGTCAGGAATAGAATGTTGGAAAATGAAAGATCAATTTTTTGACGCAGAAGGAGCAGTGTTGAAGAGAAAATGGTGCTGAAGATGGACCACTTAATTAATAGAATAAGATAAAAGAAGGGAGAGGAGATGTGAATATAAAATACATTTAAATGACCAAAAAGAAATGACAAAAGAAAAGACTGCTTTGTGATGATGAATTATACGAATTGTTCAGACAAATTTTACATTGGTTTTGTAATAAATTTAATATAATATGATGTTTTTAATTTGCTTTTAAGAATAAACAAATTAAATATGAAATATGAAACTACTCAAATATGAAAGATTTGAGATTAGGAATCGCAGTGAATTTTTTGATTAAAAATTAATGTATATACAATATTATTTGACAATATTAAAAATTTTTAAATCTTTTACAAAGTTGTTTAACATCATCTTTTAAAACACTAAAATGTATATGTAATGTTTAATTTTTGGGGTTAATGTTTAATATTTATTTACAGTGAAAAATTATTTTTTTAGAAAAAAAGCAAAATAACCCACACCAATGCAAACATATGACTCTTTGAAGCCCAAATTTATACAAAATGAACCGTTGAAAAACAACCCTGTAAACGAAGTCAATTCTCCGATAGATTGTGTTAATTTGTAATGTAGGCAAAATGATGCCAAGAATCGATCGTGGGCTAGCAACCCACAGGTTGAATGTTTATTGCCACTTGGGAGTGTAAAACCAACTCTTCCAATATTGATTTCCACAAGATCGTGCAACCTTCGAAAATAAAAAAATGCTCCAATAGATGCCTAACACCAGTTGCTCCAGGCAAAAATAGATGCAACCAACAAATTTATAGTACCTCAAAATCCACTTCAATCAGTGGACGTGGCATCTAATATCAAAATGGTCACTGATGAAGTATAAGCCATTTACTTGCACCTTTGAGAATATTTTATTGCTGTTTTATTTGAAAATATTTGTGGTGACTATTTAACATCATCTTTTAAAATACTACAATCAGGAATTTTTACTAGTTAGACCAGCTAGAAAAAAGGTCCCAGTAACATTGAGCTTATACATTCAATTATCTATAGATGGAGCTGATTAATAAGCTTCATAAGATTCGTGATCTTACTTCTTTCATGGAGCAACCAAACGTGATTTTTGATCCACTGATTCTCCTTGCTTGTCAAAAGGAGTAGATTGTGCATAGAGATTTTAGTTGTTTTCTTTTTAATTACTGTTTTAAGAGTCTACTATACTCCTCTCAAATAATATTTCATCTTTTATTGAAAAAATGTTACATTTTCTCGGGTCATAAATCAGGGAAAGAGGATATTTTAATACTCCATAAGTTGAGAAGAGGCCATAAAATTATCCATATAAGAATATTATATTTAGCACAAATCTAGGAAAGAAAGCAAGCCAACCAAACATTTTAAATTATGTCCAGTAGAAACAAAATACTAAAATGACAAAGGGGTAGTGTTGTGAGAAGTTTTACCATAGGCTAATTAAACCCTATCTCAAAACAATTATGGGACTCGGCAAGTAATGACTGTAGTGATAATGTTGCCTGAGGATTTTGTGCATCACATGACATTTTACAATGATCTGAAGAAGAAATGTTTGATCAAGCATAGGAATGTTAAAGTGTTGAATGCAGCAAAATTTCTCACTTACAAAAATTAAAAGAAAAAAAAATTGATAGTTTAAAGCAACCAAAAATGTTACTGGAGGCTAGAGCAAAATTTAGATTCCGATCTCATCTAAAGACTCATTGAAATGCAAATTTCTTTTAAGGTAAAAAGACCTTATATCTGCATAATCCTTGTTTTTTTTTTGGTAGAATACGTAATCTCATTTTATCTGCTAGGTAAATAAGAATAGTTAGAGAATTAGGTAGGTAGTTAGCTTAAATAATAGGAGGACAACAGAATATTTTATTGTGAATTTACATTATTGAGAGAGCTGAGCATTAACTTAGTTGTAGAAAGGAGAATACTTTGTTGAAGGGTAAGCCCATGGAAGGGGCATCCTTTCTTTTTTTAGGATAAATCATAGTAATTTTAACCATAAAAATAAGTCATAAAAAACAACTATTTCATAATAATAATATTTCATTAAAATGATTATATAAGCAATGGCTACATAAAAGGTCATCTTATCCATAAACCTGACTACAGAGTCATATGCCTATCATGACCCTATTACCCAAAACAACAAAAGGTACATCATCATATACCCATCACTTCTTACAACCATTTTTTAAAAACACTGTCACAAAATATCTAACCAAGACCTCCTTTAGTACCTTCATTCAGCTTCGACCTTAATTTTCTTCATAGCCTTCATCTTAATAGTGTCATTTCTATCACCAGCAACATTATCTAAATTATTCTTACTCCTTTTGCCACCAACAACTGCTACCACAACAACATCGGAGTCTTCAGCTAGAGAAATATCATTAGTCTCTCCAGAATGGAAAAGTGTTAATGCAACAGATGATTGTCCACCATTAACACAAACTTGAACATCAGCTTGCTTGCAAAAAGGAGAAAACATTGCCTGCAAAAAAAAAAACGTGACTTATTAGTGATTAATTAATAACACAATAAAAAAGAATCAAAGAATAAAACCAACTAAAGGAAACAAATTTATAACTTAACTGATAGTGGTGTTTGAACATCAGTCTCTTGCTTGAAAGCATCTATTATATCAGCATCAATGCAAACTTTTTTCACAGTATACAAATCATTAAACTTCAAGGAACGACGATCCTTTTTCTCAACTTTAAACAACACTTCTTTCCCAACCAAAGAACCAAAGTCTTCAGGGAAGATAGGAGAAGATGGATCCTACAAGTTAAGATAAATTAATGTGACAATTTACTTCCGAATAAATAAACAATCATGCATGACATTTTACATAAGTGCAACATACCTCAACTTCACTGACCAATTCTTTGCAAGATTTCATCAACAGTGTATAACAATCAGCATCAAATATGAGAAAAATAGCTGACTCACTGCTATCAGAAACTTGAACCCGTAACTTATACCTGCCAAACAGTCCAATTCAATAACATCAAATAAAAATGCAAAAATAGCTCAAAATGTTGAGAAAATAAAATGATTCTTTAAATTTTCAAATTAGATTACACATATACAAAACCTCGGGGTAACATCTAGTACACAGGTGCAACAGCCTGGGCAGTAATACAGACCACCATCAGCACTAACAACCCTATGACATCTGCATGAAACGTACCACCACATGCCATCCTCAACAATAGAGTCAATTTTTCCTAGAACAATAAAAATGCCATCCCAAAACAGAAAATAATTGCAAAGTCAAACATTAGGATTAACTGCAACTAAAACACTTATAATAAAAAACCATCTCTCAAACAACATGAATAACAAACCTCCTCAGCAATCTGAAGCCCATCAATAGTTTTACGTGAATATTTAGTTAAGAACTCATCCTTCAAAGGAATAGTGCGATTGTAGTCATCCATCTCACCAATAGCAACATCAAGATCAAATCCATGCAAAATCATTCTACATTATCATAACAAATATAAATATAAATATAAATATAAATATAAACAAATATTTAACAAATAGAGAAATCACAATTTAAACAATACAAATCAAAAATGATATCTAACCCATTCCTAAATTCGATGGCCTCAGGAACTTGAGGATTCCAAAACAATCTTGAAGCATTCATGACATTTTGGATGCATATGTCACCTGCATAAAAAAAAAAACTTAATGAAACAATAAACAAAAAATAGAACCATTAATCACAATATTTACCTTTAAAAGACTTAATCTTTGCAAACTGCATGATCACCACAGGTAGCTGAGTCCCACTAGTCGTAAGATGTTCATTTACTATATCCACATAATCGCCAAATAGAGCACATTTCAACTTTCCTCTGCAACAGTACACATCATTAAGATCTAAGGAAAAAAAGGTCTCATAAAATTTGGAGTAAGAAAATAAAAAAAACTCACTTATCATCAACAAGTTCCAACACTATCATTCTTGTTACCCTACCCTCCTTGATATAGTGCCTTTCACCAGAAACGGACAACAACACTCCCATCATGTCTACTCGAAATAAAATAAAATAAGAAAATGACATTAGTTAAAAATATTTGATAAAGAATAAAGAATATAGTAAAAATATAAAATAGAGAATAAATAAAGAATAAAGAACTTTTACCAATCAAATACTCTGATTCTGGTTTTGTTGCTGCAACATCAATTGAACTTAACAGTGAGAATCCAAAGTTGGAATAATCTCACTCTCACAGTGAATTACTTTAGTCTTTCCACTGAATAGAAGTTTAAACTTGTGTTTAGTTGCTCTATAGGACCCAGTATTACGCAACACACCAAAGAAAGCCATCTTGTACACTTCACCCTCAACAACATATTTTCCAAACTTTTTCATCATTGGCTTTCTTATGGTTGCCTGAATTTTCCCCCCCTATAGAAAAAATACAAAGTAATTAGAATTAGAAGTTTAGAATTAGAAAATATATGCTAATAATAAATATTGCAAAGTAGACAGTACAAAACATAAACCTCAGAATCAATCAACACCATCTCTATTGCAAAGGGAGATGAAGGATCACATAGAGAACAAACATTCCACATCCAAATCACTCTTACCTTCAGCCTCCATGTATCACGTCCACCATAAATATCTTTCACACTGTCAAATGGACCTGCCACAGAATTCATTCCCAACAACAATAACAAAGTTAAAATATAGTATCAGCTAGAACGGATAAGAACACAACATTGATCCTCTGCCCACCATTTATAGGCAACAAAAAATGTAGTAAACATATAAGTCCCTCCCAAATTCAAATTCAAAATTAAATCATCCACAGTGACCTTTATACAGAAATCACTCAACAACTACATCCATCGCACAAGCAAACTTACCAGATCCATCACACAACCATACTTATGAAGGAGACTGATATATAATAAAATCCATTATAAGAAAAAATACTTATCAATTATAGAAATCACTCAACAACACATCGATCTCCAAAGCAGAAATTGATATATAAGATAGTCCAAATTTGATTAAAATAAAAACTAATAAATTGATATTTATCGATGTGAATAAAAGCATTGCATATGGTTTAAATACTAACAAAAAAAAATAAAAAGAAAAGAAAATTAATGATAAACAAAATCACACCACATCACCTTTGAATCAAACACGATGCAATGCACGCGTCGAAATATTGGATGCATTATCCACCAAGAAATCCTAACGAAAGACACGTAATGAACATCAATTTGAGAAATTAACCCATTCCTCCACGCAATTGAGCAGAACGCGCCGTAATATTGGATGCATTACCCATTTGGAAACCTAACGAAAGACATGTAAAGAAGAGCAATTTCAAAAGCAAACCTATTACTCTACGCAACTGAGCAGTACCGTTTCATAACACAAGTAGACTTAAATAACTGAGTTTTTCATGTGAAATGGGCTGGGTCAGATACAAACGTATACAAAAGCCCAAAATCCCATTAAGAAAATGTCCTGCTGCCCGCAAATAAAAGAAACTATTAAAATAATAGAATAGATATATAAATACAATAGCTATGAATAGCGGAAGGACTCGTGTATGAGGTCTATGTGTATTATATATCTTAACTATAATTTAAAGTATTTTACGTATTATATGAAAATTTTTAATTTAAGAGAGAAATTAATATTTTAATTAAGTATTATACAGCTTAATTAACATTTACTTTAAATTAATTCATACTAACTTTGAGCTGAAGGTTTGAATTAGTGATTCATTATGAAATCTATTCGGGCTGAATCAAGGATAATTTTGGGTTTTTTCTCAACAAAATTGGATATTTACACTTAATTATTTTACATCAGAAATTAACACTTCGCATTGTGCCTACTTTTGAATATAAAATTTGTGATTAAGATTAATTTTAGTACACATTTTAATTTCGTCTAATTGTTTAAAATTAATTTTAAAATTTTAAAATAAATGGACATTTAAATGATCGCATGCATTACTTTATATGTAACGATTCCAAGATTATATTCTCCTAAACTTTCATTTTAAGGGCTGACTCTCCTAAACTCTTTCTCCCTCCCTTTAAGAATATTAATCTAAATAAATTTCGTACACAGCTTTCATTACGTTTTATGTAAGTTATTTCAAGAAATAAACGGATTTCATTCTCACTAATTTAATTAAGGGCATGTTTGGTTTAGAAGAGAAAGTGAAAGAAAAGAAGATGAAAAAAATGAAAAGAGAAGGAAAGAAAATGAGTAAAAAATGAGATGATTTTTTAAGTTGTTTGTTAGAAGAGAAAATGAAAGGAAAAAAAGATAAAATATTTTTTATATATGATTAAAATTTATAATCAATAATTACTTATAAATATACAAATTATATTAATATTGAAATTTATAATAAAAAATATTTTTAAATATATAAATGATATTTTAGATTTAAAATGAGTAGTTTAAATTGTGAGATAAAGTAATTTTAGTTATTGATAATTAAATTTTAAAAAATTATTGAAATTCAATTTAGAGATAAAGATAAAAGATGATAAATTGAAAGAAATAGGTAGTTAGAAAGATGAAGTATATATGCATATAAAGATAAAAGAAGTGTAGTTTGAGATAATTGATAAAAAAAAATTATTTAGTTATTTTTTGGGTAACCATGTTATAAATGTAAAGTATCAACCGACTTTATCGATGACTAATTTTTGCTAAGAGACCTAACTGGCCACCTTACGTCCAAATGAAAAAAAGATAAATAATATTGAAAATGTCTAATTGAAAGAATGACAATTGTGAGAGTTTCATTCTCTAGGTTGCATATTCTAATTTATAATAATAACAATATATATTTAAAAATATAAAAGAAAAAAAAATCAGCTTAATCAGTGGTCTTGAGTTCGAGTCCTAGATATGCATTTGTGTTAAATGCTTGTAGGGAAAGCTTGCCACCCATAGTAGTCTTACTCGCTTCGAACAGGATTGCCTTCAATGGAAGATAGCCGTGATTTATAAAAAAAAAAAAGGTATTTGAAAATTTGGTGGGTTATATATGTACAGATAGATCGTATTATATAATTATATAATATATTATATATTGAAGGAGTGGATTCCGTGTTATTGAAAATTAAAATAGATAAAATTTATTATATGGTAGAATTTTAATATCATATGTTATTAAAAATTGATATAGAGAAATTTTATTCTATGGTAGTTTGGTGTTTTAGAAAATAGACACAGAGAATTTTAGTGAGATCTCTATTTCAAACCATTTTTTTTTATCCAAAACTTAGTAGGTAGTGTACAGATTAAAAAAAAATGAAAATATTGACCGATTTCATAAAGGCCGAAGAACCCGTTTGTTATTCACCCTTTTGATAAAAACAGGAAAATAATAAAATAATAGTTTGCTGATGAATAGTGCCGAACAGTGCTGTAAAACTTAGTCTCTTGTAAAAGTATAGATGCGTGTGTGTGTGTGAATTTATTTATATTATATTAAAGTTTGTAATAATTATATTCAATTTAATAATAGATTTTAAATATAAATAGATTCGTTTAAAAAGTTGTACAGGTAATATACATATATTAACATTACATTTATTAATTTTAACAAATATATTACATTTAATAAATATAATATTTAGTGATATTATTAAATTTTGTTATATATTTTGTTTGATAAATATACTATTTAATACTATATAAGAAAAATACTAATTTATTTAAATATTTATAAAAATACTATATTAATAACATCAATTAAATACTACCTTAACACTTTTGTTTAATTTTATTTTACTTATATATATATATATATATATATTATTTTTAATTTAATTATTTTAAAATATTTTTTGTCTAAATAATAGCTAAAAATAATTTTTTAAAAATTTATAATTAAATTTAGCATTATTCATTATAATTTTTTAAAATAATAATTAAAGGTATAAATTAAGATAATAATAATAATAATAATAATAATAATAATAATAATAATAATAACAACAACAACAACAACAATAATAATAATAATATATTTGCATTTGTTAAGAGAGGAGGGCATGTATTTTATCACAAGAGGGAGGACAATGTAATATTTGCATCTTTGATGAAGAGGTACTGTAAAAGATGTTTTAATAATTTTTTTTATGGAAGTTAATAGAATTTTAACAAAAAATTTAAAAAAAAGAAGTAAAGAGTCATACATTTGAATATGTCAAAGGAGGGTAGTGTTTTTTTTAACATAAGAGGTAAGGGTAGTGTAATATTCACATCTCTCAAGAGAAGGGATTATAATTTATACTCTATTCCTCTAAGAGACGCAAATATTACATTGTCCTCCCTTCTTATGTTGATATATTTAATTTAGTTCATCTAACTTAACACTGTTAAAATAAATTACACTCTCCTCTCCTAAGAGATGCAAATATTACACTACCGTTCCTCTTTGTTAAAATATAGAATAAATTATACATTCCTCCCTTAAAAGATGCGAGTGTTATTGTGACGACCCACTGTCGCAACCGAGGTCACGACTAGATGACGAAAATGATATTAAAAACAGAGGAGCCGCCACCATAGTTTATTAAGAGAAAACATATGGGAAAACCCTTGGAAAAATGTGGTCTGTGAAACCAAATATAGGTTCGAGAGTCAGTTATATGTAGGGAAGGTGTTAGCACTCTACGACGTCCGTCGTAAAGATGGTTACCCCTAATTAAATGTGAAAAATGAACAGCTTCTAAAATATTTATTTTACCCCTTAAAGAAAAGAAAATATGTTTACAAATTTTATTATTTTTATCAAAAGAATTTTAATTAAGAAAATAATATTTTATTTTTGGAAAGACATTAAATTTTTATTTTTGAGATCGACATGGGTGGGCCCCTGCTCCTACGTATCCTCAGGTGCAATAAGGAATCAGACTCACGTAGTTCTTTGGGTAGAAAATCGTTTTGTAGGTTGATGTTTTTTTTATTTTAGTTTTAAAAACTATTATTATAAGGATTATTAAGAAATTAAATCTCAAGCTTTTATAGAGTATCATCCACAATAAAAAGCGGCCTAACAGATGCGGAATACTTTTAAAAAAAAGGTTCTAGATAAGATTTTGATATTCAAGTGGGCCCTAGGCCCAACATGAAAAATTACTAAATCTCCATTTTTATTTTTATAAAAAAAATAATAAAATAAAAAATATCAATCAAACTTAAACTTAGATAAAACTTTTTTTTTATATTTAAATGGATCTTAGACCCAACATGAATAATCGCTCAATCTACATTTTTATTTTTATTTAAAAAAAATTAACAAATTATTAATTAATCATAAGTTTTAGGGAGATTCTTGTGATATACAAGTGGGTTCTAGATCCAACATGAAAAATTACTATATCTACATATTTATTTTTATTAAAAAGAAATGTGAACTAATAAATTATTAATCAATTTAAAGAACATATTATGTTAAAAGAATGCAAACGCTTGAGACAAGAAGAATGCTAACGCTTGAGACAAAACAAAAAAAATTCTAACAAAATACTTGGTAAGTTACGTTTTGTTTTTTTCATAAAGAAACTTAGATTAATAAGCTCACTTAATGCAAATTAAAAAAAGGCCTCCAAGAACGTTTACGAAAACTTGGAAGAAGGGGAAATGGGCCTGGCCCTTCCTTATCCCATCCCTTGTGCGGGCACAAGGGTACCATCACCCTTCAGCATCCTTTCTTTCAAATTCTAAGCCCAAGAACGCTCCCCTACAGCGCCGCGAGGTTTCGAAAATGCAAGAGCACACCGGCAACTACACTATGACGAAAGCGAAACAAAACGAAAACAAAATGAGCTGAAGGTACCGTCGCACGAAAACCTCGTCGCCGTCACGGTGGCTACTATTGGGTCACTATAGCTACATGACAGTAACAGCATGGCAGCGAGGCGATTATTAGAGATTCACATTCCGACGACGTGGTGGTTGGAAGAATTTCATCTTGGCATTGCGGTGGGGGCAACAGTGGTTGGCGAGTCACGCTGGTGGAGCAAGGGCTTGGAGGATGCGGATTAATATATATATATATATATATATATATATATTCTCTATCTTTTTTGGTTAATTTCTTTGCTATTCTACCTGTTCATTCATTTTCTTGCTACAGCAACTCCGATTTGTGAGGTTGATTATTTTGCATTTAATTATTTGATTAATTATTCCGTGTATGAGTCCTGTAGTGTGTGTGCTATTATTGAAGAGACAATTTATGTGTGGTTTTGCTTGTGATGATTTGCAGGGATTAATTCTGTATGAATATGAGGAGCAATATCACTAGTCTAAGTGTGTATACAAGGATATAAGGCTACTGGCTCTGCCTCCTCAAGGCAGAGTGCAGAGTATCACATACTGAGATTAAATGGAGTAATCAAAATAAAGATTCAGCCAACAACTCAATTATACAGAAACATAGTAAAATTCATGCAGTAGAGAAAATAAATTTGTATACAACAAAACAGCGCATAGAGACAAATGATAGAATGAAGTAGAACCTTCGTAGCCTTACAGTTGAGCAGCAATAGGAACTCTGCTTTCAACCCAATAGAGTGACGATACTCAAGTTTTTCCTCTTCCCTTCTAGTCTTTCTTCTTCATTCTGGCCTCCAAAATAGTAGCCTCACTATTGCTGTTATTCAGCAGTGTTTCTCCTTCTCCCTCAATTTGCAACCTCTGTCTCTCCTCCTCAGTTTTTTTTTTATCTAGCCTCACCGTTTTCCTCCCCCTCATTCAGTAGTTCTTCCCCTTATTTATAGGCTAAAATTCAATACCAATTCCTAACGTTTCCCTCATCCCTTCATCTACTTTTTCTATATTTATGACCCCATATTCAATAAGAATTTTGTAACTGTCCTGACTCTTCTCTTCTTTTCATTATTAATTTTTTTAATCTTTAATTTATTTTCTATGATCATGATGAACTCTTGAAATACCATTATAAATGAATATGTATAGTCATGGGCTTAAAACTTTTAATTTAACACGAAATTTAGTTACAGACTAGCCCAACAAGAGTAAAAGATAAACATACTTAACCCAATTATTTATTTATTTTAAGTTACAATTACCCGGATAAAATTAGGTGTTCACACCCACGACATCAACCATCGTGAATCGTCACAAGGAAACAACGGAAAGAAACACGCTAGCTAATTGGCTAGATTGATTTAAGTTCAATTTGGAAACTCTTCATTTAGTTGCTTGTGAAAACATGGGTGAAAATTTTCTTTTTATAAACATGTCGGCCTATCATAAATGCAACATAAGAGAAATGCATCCACAAGGAAATATAAAATGGGAAACATAGTCATACATAGAGTAACATGTCTAGCATGCCCAGTACGGAATACATAACTAATACAGTCCAACATAAACTGAAAATACTAAATAAAATAGTGGAAGAGGTGTGTGACAATGAACCCAGCACACAACTCAAAAGAGGGAGGGGATATATAACTCACTCCCTAATCTGATCACCTTTACTCAAAAGGAAAGATACATCAAGAACAACATTGCCTCCTAGAGACAATAGGGAGAGGTAGAGGGTGTGCCATTGTCATCGTCATCACCTCCCGCAAAAGAAACTTGACTTGAACCTCGACCACGTCTGCGCCCACGGGAAGCTCAAGTGCTGAATGTAACGACCTTCTACCGCTACAGTACTTCATACTACCTCATATATTACATCGATATTCAAAAATAAATAATCAACATGCTATTATGACATCATACATAATATAATATGTATATATAAACAAAATATGAAATAATATAATATATAAGTCAAGTTGTATAAAACCAAAGGAGAGATACGAAAAAATTAAAACTCCCTATAGCTGGTTATCTATACAACAAATACATCAAACCCAAAAACAAGAAAAAGCTTCCAAAAGAGCTCCACCCAAAAAGGCCTTCAACATCTCACTGAGTCTTCCACCATCAATTGTGGCAAATCGGATTTGCTAAAGCTTCACCCTCTGTTCCCACGCTAATAGACATGATCATCATAGTCACAGCAACACACGACAACAATCGATAACAAGGCAGCCACAGCAAAACAAACAGCAAGACAAGGGTAAGCTTACGAAACAAAAACAAGCATATAATATGCAATCCATATCATCAAATCATCAACATACTAATTTAGAATCCAATTCATCAAAGAATGAGTTTACATACATTACAGCATAACACATCATACTTTCAACCCCAAAGTGTTAATGCATGAATGACACGACTCTCGATAGATTTACTACATTTCGGAGGCACTAGGTTGGAGGCCCATCTAAGCCGAAGCTCCTGTCAACCAGCCAACCTATAGTTGAAGGCCCATCTGAATACCAACTCTGGTCACCATCCAACTTACGTGCCTACCCGCACCATGGCATGAGGTCCATCGTCAGCTACCTCAACTGCCTGCTCACACCATGGCATGAGGTCCATCATCAGCTACCTCAGCCACCAACATATACATGAATGCATGCCTTACAACACGACATCAACACAGCCACAACGAGTCAACATATATATATATATATATATATATATATATATATATATATATATGACAATGCAACACCACGGCATGAGATCCATCATTAGCCACCTCACGTGGCCCAACAATAACTACCAACACCATGCAGGTCCAATCCAGCCCTATACATGGTTAACAAGTAAGGCTCTATCCAAGCCGCATATACCTCACGAGAATTCTCACGTAGTACTGGGACCTACATCCCCTGTGAGACGTCTCACCACAACAACACAACATAACCAGTGGAAGTTTTATCTAAGTAACCTTCCACCCAAATACCACTTTCCAACAATTTATCAAACAAAATCCACAACAATAATAAAGAAAAACCAAAAACTAGTTTAGAAAACCATTTGAACATCCAATTATCTTAAAATATACATTTAACATCCATAGGAGTCAATAAAGTCCTCAACAAACAATAACAATAATAATAAAGCCGAGAAAATCTTGTTTTTCTCTCGCTGAGTGCAAATTCCATCGCTAAGCAAGAGATCCATCGCTAAGCGAGCTTTTCTGTCACTAAGCGAATGACTTATAGAAAGTCATTAGCTTCCATCGCTAAGTGAATTTTTCGTCGTTGAGCGAAATTTCTAGCGACCTCAAGATTCGTTGCTGAGCGACAATTTCCGTCACTCAGCGAGCTATCCATCGCTAGGTACAATTTTTGGTTGTTTCCTTCGCAAATCAATCACCAACAACCATTTTTGACAAAATCAATCAACATCAAGCATCACAAAATAATCTTAACTACTTCTAATACCTTTCTAACTGATTACATAACAATTTTATCTACAAATCATCCACAGATTTCAAAATCCCCTTTCTAAACCCATTTGGATGTCAAATACACAAGATATGCACAGAAATCAGCATATTCCAAAGCATTAAATCGACATATCAACAACCACAAACACACAATCAAGCAATAGTAAGCTTCCTTTACCTCTAAAAGTCTCCGAATCTGAATTTAGGTTCCTTGATAATCCGATGTCTTGAACCAAATCTTTCAAATACTGCCCCGTTTCTCGCCAGCTTGAAACTCTTTTACAACCTCAAAAACTTGAGAAATCCTAGAGAGATAAAGAGAGAATGAAGAGATGAGAGAGAGAAAATGAGAGAATGAGGGAAATCCTTCCCTTTCTCCTCCTTTTATACTTGACCTCCCGGAGCTCTCACACGAACTTTTGGCCAACTGAGGCCCAAATCTCACAAAACCACTCCCCTTATCTCAAAACTGGTTTAACTCAACTGTTTTCTCTTAAGAATCCAAAATCACACCAACAAGACACCCAAATTGGCTCAAGTATATATCTCAAGTTTCCTAAATTCAAACCTGAATTTCAAACAAACAACACACCACTATCGCCACATACTACATACCATACATAACAAAAATTTATTTATTTCTTTTAATTAACTAGATTTCATATCTAATTTTCACTTTTTTTTACCAACGCACTGAATCATGCATTAGAAAAACAAGGTGCTACACTGAACAACCTCCGGTACTCATGTGCATTTCCTACTCGACGAGGAGCAGGAACACGTGCAGGAAAAACTGTAACACCCCAAATTTTAAGTACTAGAAATGAACCACGAGGTAGTTTTTGTAACACCCTCACTTTTACTTAATTAATTGTTTTATTTATTTATTTTACATTTAATTCTGAAAAATCAGGAAGGAATCTAAAAATTCTAATCCCCACGATTAAACTCAGAATTGCAAAAACTATCTAATAGTGATTTTCAATAATTTTTCTGAGTTGAAGCCCGAAGAAATTAGAAAATGACGATTTTGTCCTTATTTATCAATATTAAAGGCTGACATGAGAAAAAGATTCAATTGATATTAAAATGTCAAATTGAGTTTAAAATCATGTCATATGTATTAAAATATAATTTTGGAAATTTTCTAGGAATTTTTTGAAATTCTTGTATAAAATGACCAAAACACTCTTAGTTGTCATATAGCCAACTCTGTATTGGTTTGACATCCAAAAATGATGAAAATGATATTTTTAGTACATTTCTAGGTAAAATATGTAATTTTAGAATTTTCATAAAAACTTGAGCATTTATTGAATTAAAATGAATTTAATATGAATTTTCTAAGCTTAAAATATATAATATATATATTTATAATTCGAAAAAAATTAAAATTTTTTTTTAGAAATTATTTTTGATGAAAAATATTACATTTGTTCAGATTTATATCTAAATTAATTATTTTGGTATTAAAAGTTAATTTTTTCAAGTTTAGGCGATTTTATCGATACCGACTGATCTAATTACAGGTAAAATTTATACTGGAAAATGTTGGGACAGCTGATATCCCACGTTTCTGATCTACCAAGAGGTGATTCACCACCTACTTATATATGTGTCCCTAATTTTCAATTAAACATAAATCAAAAATTGTATTTTTGACATCATGGATGATCTCATCAATGGACACCTAAGGCCATTTTTTTTCCTATAAATAGCCATGAAACATGAACCAAGCTCTTCACTCCTCTTCTCTTCCGTAAGTCTCCATAGAGAGTCTCTCTCTCTCTAGAAAAAATTTCTTTTATTTTGTTTTTATGCTAAAATTCTACTAGTTTTCCAATAACTAGTAAAAATCCTCTTCCTAGGAGCTCTGCATCAACAACTTCACCAACTCTTTGAGGTAATATGGGGAGTGAGGTTGGTTCTAATTTTCAATTACTTTGCATGTTGGTAGGAAAGGTTTTTCCCCTAAACTTGTTTAGGCTTTAGTTTTATTATTAATATTATTGTTATATTGTTTAATGTTAAACTTTAATTTTTACTAAGCTATTATTTTGCTCAAATTTAAATTATTAAATTACACCAGGCTGTTACTCTGTTCAATTTTAGAAAATTAAAATGCACTTGCCAAGCTGTTACTCTACTCGTTTTTAGAAAATTAAAATGCATTTGCTAAGATGTTACTCAGCTCAATTTTAGATAATTAAAATACTCTTGTTAAATAGTTATACTGCTCAAATTTAGACAACTATAGTATAATTATTAAGTTGTTATACTGCTCGAATTCAAACAATTATAGTAGAATTACTAAGCTGTTATACTGCTCAAATTTAGAAAAAAAAATATTTTTAGCTATTATGATAAATAATTAAATTATTAAATTATCAAATTTTAGTAATACTCAATTAGTTTAGCAAAAATAGTAGAAGAAATAAACCATAAATCTCATAATATGAAACTAAAGATAGAAATTATTTTATGAGCTATTTATGAATTTATTTTTAGAAAACTACTATAGAAATTTCAATTTAAGTTCTTATCGTTCAGGTAAGATCTAGACATACTAATAGACCATTTGTAAAAATTTCATAAATTTTAAAGTTTATTTAGTACTTCTAATTGTGCTCTATAAGTGCTTGTGGATACATTTTTCTTAAGAATACTAAATTTCAAAAAATTTTGAAAAAATTCTAAAAATTCATGATAAAATTATAATTATTTTTCTAAGTTTAAAAATTATTTTTATGTAATTTTTTGACCATTCTATGATTTATTTCTTAATTATCAGTCTTTATTTTAATTTGTATATCTTTATTTTTATTGAATTATTGCTTATGTGCTTTAATTTGAATTATGAATTATGTGAATGATATGTATGGATCAAATCTCTGTAATATAAGGCAGAGATATTAGTATAATTTATACTGGTGCTCAAATACTTAAGACCAGAATGAACATTTAGAAATAAATATATTAGTGAGTAATGTAAAGTAAGGGACATGCAGTGGCATGACACCCTGTTAGAGAAACTACAGTTTGGTACGCTGAGGAAGGAAAGGCAGGGACCTATTTGGGGAGGTCTTAAGGGTAGGCATCGAGTGGTGAAAGTCCTAATAGCCAGGGTAGCGCCCGTGAGTTGGGATATTCACCTAACCAAGCTCGATAACCCCAACAACTACTTAGCATTCCGGGATTAATTCGAGAGTATACCTCTATAAATGGACGTCCTGACTGATATTTGTTCCTCATTGATGATGAGGACTGTACCATGTGATGATGTTGATGAGGTTTATGTACTCCCAGTCACTTCCCAGGTTCTGTTATGAACTATTACTCATAGATGGGAAGTATGGATCCATACCAAGTCAAGGGTAGTGTAGTATAGTTTAGAATAAACCCTAGGTTCCCTTCATTAATTGTATTTAAATTTCTACCATACATGTGAAAGTGATTTAGAACAAATCACCTCACTCCATTATTTTTGTTATGCATGTTCAATCATGATTGTTGAAGATGACGACAATGCCTAATGTTGCTGAGGACGAGTGAGAGGATATTCCTCCAGATTTGAAGACCTAGTTTATAATATTTTCTTAAGGGATAGGATAGATAAATATTGCTCTGTATAGGATCCTTTTTTTTATGTATATCTTGGGTTAGGTAGTATATGTCTTTTGATGTACTTTTGTTTTCTCTTTGACTATTATGTATTACTCAAACAATGATGTACAATTGGATATATATATATATATATATATATATATATATATATAAGCAGTTTTTATCATTTCACTTCTATTTCTAAATTCTGTTTTGCTAGTATAAAAAAAAAAATTACTCACATTTTCATCAACTTAAAGTAATAATTAAATTAATATGAATTATATTTAGAATTAAAGGAGTGTTACAGTTTTTAGCAGGACCCTTCCCATGTGTTATTAGACAAAAGATGTCTTAAGAGTTATTGTTGTTATATTTCTTATTATTACTACTCTTATTATTATTAATATTATATTTATTGTTGTTGTTGCTATTATTATTATTATTATTATTAGTGTTATTGTTATCGACACCTTAGTATTAGAAATTAGTAGGAGTGTTGTCATAAAACCCAAAAGAGGTTCTAGGACCCAATAGGAGACTAAAGCCCACTAAGTCACATACCCACCCACATGTTATAATAAGAGAATAGAGAAGGATGGTTAGGTTTAGCCGTCACAAAATAGAAGAAGAAAGAAGTTAGAGAGAATGAGGAAAAAAAGGAAGAAAAAGAGGAAGAGAAAGAGAAAGAATAGAAACTGGAGAACCCAAATCCTAGAACTCAGCTTTGCGTGCTACTAAAGGTAAGTGCTCTCCCTTGTATTCTTCCTCGTCCTTTATGTTATTCTAGTTCATCTATTTACCTTTTCCCCCCTCCTTATGCCTAAGATTAGGGATTTGATGGGTTTTGAAGAGATTGTGAGGGAGTAAGGAGTTTATAGATTAGATAGTCTTTTGGCAACTTTTCTTCAAAAACTGGATTTTGCGTTGGCGCTAGGTGCGTGGACCCGCTGGGCAGGTTGAGTCCTGAAGCGGACTCGCTGGGCGAGGTGCAATACCTGTTGGGCGGGTTGGGTTCCGGCGCAGACCCGCTGGGCCGGTTTGCTTGACCACTGGGCGGGGCTTCCGTCCTGCCAAGCGAATACGACCTTTGCTATTCTGTTCTTTGTGCTTATGAACTTTGTTTTGCAGTTTTTAACTCATTGTTATTTGTTTCTTTTATGCCTTGTTGAATTTATAATGTATGATTGTTATTTACCTTAAAAAAACTAAGTGTGATATGAAATTGTGCCAATGTTTCATGATAAAAGTCTATGAAAAGTTGTAAGCATTATATGTGACCATGCATCATAACATTTGAGTTATGTGATGAGGAAAGTATGTAGGAGTCTAGTTGGGGGAGGTCATGATGGGTTGTCTAACCCTAGCCTTGGGGGTTATCTGGTTGGGAAAACTCCAATGGTCTATGCTGATCCCATGGAGCTGGGGCGTATTGGCAAAACTAGGTAACCCTGACTAGTCGCCGAGGGATATCATACTAGTTGAAGGTGCGAGAGCCAAAGGCATTGGTATCGATGACACTTCTTATGGCCATGCATTTACTCCTAGTCTACTTTCCGAAAAGTTTAGGTTGGTACCACATGTGCATGAGTAGTGGTTTAGGAACATAGCATGCATATGCATCTTGTTATGGTGTGATATGTTAAACTGTGCTACGTTGTAATTGTGTGAAGTCTATGTGACCTTGCTCATAAGCGATTGATGTAATGTGTACACGTATAAAAATGTAATTGTGATAAAATGTCAAGATTATGTATATGTGCTCATGTTATGCATGTATGTTATGCTTGTTTGATGAAACAAAACGATGCGTATGTCTAGTTGCTAGGCAAAAGATATGAAATAAATGTATGCTTGTAATTAGAATTGTGTTTGCTACCTCAAGGATAAGTGATAGGCTAGGCCCTAAGATAGTGTTGTGAGGGTTCTAGTTGGATAATAATAATTGTGAATGAAATAGAGAAAGAGTGAATCCTCACACAACGTAATAGAAAGGTATAAGACAAGTAAGAGAGAACAAAATAAGGGTATTAAGGTGAGTGTTAAGAGAGTGTCAAAAGTATTTTAGAACGTCTGTGACCTTAGACTTGACCCCTAGAGAATAACCTTAAATATCAAAAGGAAGAAGAGTAAAATCTAAACATGAAGGGTTTAAATACTAGAGAGGGTTTTGGGTAAGAAAGAGTTCTTAGGTTAAGAATGAGATAGTAAGCTTGTATAACAATTGTGAGAATGAGAGAGGTGTTAACAGGAAACACTGATTATTGAAAGGTGTAGATTCGACCATAGGTATGGATAATTATGAGAGACCTAGTGAGGTTAAACCATGAAAGATAAGTGATGAAGGTTGTCCGAGTAGAAGAGTCTAACCCAACCGTAGAGTCCTTAGAGCACTCACTGAGACATTATGTCTCACTCCTTTAAGTCTCCCTTTTTTTTTAGGATACAAGTGAAGACATATACAGGTGGAGCTTGGAGTCACGTGCAAGAAGATGTAGTCTAGTTTATATTGTTTTCTTGTATTCCTCTTTATGTTTTATTCGACACTTTCAAGTGATAGATAAGTTGTCTTAGGCATGTATTTTTCTCATTGTATTATTTGTATATAATATCTAATTATATTTATGAGTCGCTTTAACATGTTTCTATGTTTTTAAGTCTTTCTTTTTTGTTCTTAGAAATCTAGGCTTAGTTACGGTAATATCCCTTAGGGTGTTATAAAAGTAGACGGGGGATGTAGTACCTCATGAGCAAACTCTAAGAAATCTACCTGAATCATGATCGGAATCGTAGAGATCAAAGCATCGCGTGGCGTATAACGAGTAAGGAGCAGGCCGTCAAAATGTGCTTCGAGGGTGTCCACATTGATAGTTCAACCATCTTGCCCGTCCTAGATGGTGGGCATCAGCTCCACGCTAAAGGCATTGCTCCTCAAGAGAAACGCCATCTACTCTCGCGATCAAGGCAATCGTAATCATTATAGTAATGCACATACAAAACACGCAAGCAAGGATAAGCTACCCAAAAAGAGACAAACATAACATTCGAAGCATACAACATACACCCAATAAAACAAATACACAGTCAATCAAGGTAGACATACAACAATTCATCCATTTATTATTCTTATTTAAAGCGTGACCAAGAATACAATGTAGACCATGAGTCCTAGACTCTCCATGGAAATATAAAAACATGAGCAACCAGCCCGGATATTCCTTAATCATGGTATAATAAACATAGATACCTTCATCAGGGTTATCAAAGCAGCACGTGCCTAAACCATTTAGGGAATATCGGCAACTAATCATGGGAACCAGTGCTCTTTGTCAGGATTTTCGTATGGGGGAACTGCTACCACGACACAGGGTTTGCAAGGTGCTGGTCTCTTGTGGAATCGCGCCATCCGTAGTCCTCGAGCTTTCACACTCGGCTAGCACCACAATTCCGTAAATACCGATACCTTCGATATCGCATGCTCATTCACCAATGCACGTATGCATGGCAACCAATTCATCATACACAGACAATGATGGCAATATGCATAATATCCACTTATCGTTCATACTCGGATAAGCATTTTATCAAGTATCACCTATCATTCACACTCAGATAGGCATTTTATCATAAATCACTTATCTTTCAGACCCAAATACGTTTTTTTTTTGGTTGATAAGTTTATAACATAGTTATCATGCCATCAAATCACAACCTTCACTGAGTCATGGCTTTAACAATCTTTACTAGAAAACTCATCTAATCAAACACTTACCAAGTCACATATATAAATTTTGTAATTAGAATAACCAAGTATGAAAACTTAATAAGAAAACATTTTTATAGAATTATCGAGTAAAAACCTAGGTCTTAGATCTTTCATGAAACATAATTTTGTAAATCTTACAAAATATCTTTTTATTATATTATCAAAAATATTTTAAAATTATGTAAAACTGTAAAATTATATTTTATTAAATTCCATATTTAAATTTTCATTTCAAAGGATCCACCATTTAATTTTTATTACAAAAGATAGGGTTTTATAAGGTTATACACAAGTTATAAATAAAGCTTATTATCTAAAATAGTTTCCAACAACTCCCAGATTTTTGTCTTGGTTTTGAAAATAATTTTAGGATAGTAAACAATTTTTTCTTAGCATGATCTATACATGGTTGGAAAGGAAATTTTGTGTATTTTCTAAAACAATAAAGATCACTACAAGCAAAAATCTACAAAAAAAGATACAAAAATAACAAGATAGCAAGGTCAGAATGGCTTACTAGAGGACTAATGAACATTTCTTGCTATTTTTCACACACAAGGAAAACTTTTCAGAGACTAAATATTTTATTTTCTGAAATTACACTTAAAATTATTTTCAAAAAGTCCAAGAACATCAAAAACCAAGGTCCATACGATTTTATATAATTTTTGTAAGTTCACAGTTCTCAAAACTTCTTCCAGTTAGAAAGCAAGTACATCCTACAGTTTCCAAAAATCATTAAAAATAGAAAATTGAACCAAATATAGGAAAACCATATATACTTGGAAATATTTTGTGTATACTTTTCAGTCGTTCAAAGAGTTTCCTTAAATACAAAACCAATTCTTCCAAAATCGCGTTTTTCTGCCCATTATCGGCTCAGCGTTTTCAAATAGTATACACAACTTTCAAAAAGCTTAACTTTTTCATTTCTTAACCTTTTGATACGTTTCTTGTGTCCATTTTGGAGAAAATTTTGTCTAGTTTACAACCAAACAAAATCACACAAAAATATTCACCGCAGCTTCATATATTACAAAAACAGTGCACCATGTCCAAACAGGAAAACCAAACAGTATCTAGAACATGTCATATACTTGCACAAAAATGTGATCTTTCATCAAGTTTACTACTTTTAAAAATACCAACAACATTTTTAACAACAAACCACATCCAAACATGTCAACCACAGATCCAAACATAAAAGAAAAAGGGTTAGCTTTCCTTACAATGTGTTAAGACTCCTTCTAGCTTGCAAGGGTTTTGGAGCAAATGGATGATTTCCTTCCAACTTTGAGAGGATGAACCATCAACCAATACACAAAATGGTTGATTTAGGAAATGAACATGAAAAGAAACAAACTTTAGAATCAATAGAGTAAAGGAAATTAAGGCCACTTTGGTCTTGGTAGAAAAGGATAAGATGAAGGAAGAAGAAGATGAAAAGGATGGGGTTTTCTTACCTAGCACCTTTCCTTTGGATGCCCTAACTTCTTCCTTCACTGCTAACACTCAAGAAACTTGAACCAAGCTCTCCCTTTTCTCTCTAAGTCCCATGGCCAAAATGAAGAAAAATGGGAAAATTGTTGCATTTTGGAGACTTAATATAAGACACATTCAAGAGGGGCAATTTGGTAACTAGCAAAATGAGAAGTGTATTTGAATTTAAATGGAAAACAAAATTTTGTTCTCTTTCTCCAAGGAGGTGGACAGCCAAGCAAGAGAAAACCATGGGTGCAAATGGTTTTTCAAGTGTTTTAAGTACACTAGAAATGACTAAGTGTAGGATTTGTGAAAAGATGTTTGGTTAGGTTTCAACTAAACTAGTTAGCTTAAGACTAATGGTTATATTTAGTTAGGTTGGGCTTGGGGAAACGTGCACTTAGCTCTAGACAAGGAATACCATATATTTCTCACACTGTCAGTGAAGAATGCGGTCAAATACTAAATTTCGTGAAATTAGGTTTTAGATTTTTAACACTTGAATCAATTAAAACAATTTAATTGATATTAGAGTCTAAATGAGTTTATGACTCTTTAGAATTTCTCTAGTCATGATTGAACTGACTCTGTCCAATCAGACAGTTATATCTCTATTTATTTGTCAACTATATTCCCTAACCCTACACTGTCCATCCAAACTTCATAGATATATCTCTATTTATCTGTTAGCAATGCAAATCCAATTCCTGTAGAATCCTCCACAGTAACTTACACAAACACCAAACAAAATTCTTAATTAATTCTTTGCAAGGGAAATTAAATTAATTTTTTTTTCTTTTAAATTATTCAAATACTTATTCACAGATTATCAAGAAACAGGCATTACAGTTATACTGTCCCTCCTCTCTTATGTTATAATTTAGTCTATTTAGCATACATTGTTGAAGGATATTCATTATAAGATTTTAAAATATTTTCTTTTACTAAAATATATGCTAAAATATTTTTAATATACTAAGTTATCATTCACTTACTGGATAAAGATTTTTCAAAATATATAATTAAATTTTAAACAAGTTATTAAAGTAACAATTAAAAATAGAAATTATAAGATAAATTATATATGTATACATACATATGTGTGTGTGTATGTGTGTGTGTGTGTGTGTGAATTTATATATGTTATATTAAAGTTTGTAATAATTATATTTTATTTAATAACAAATTTTTAATATAAATAGATTTGTTTAAAAAGTTGTATGTGTAATATACATATATTAGCATTACATTTATTAATTTTAATAAATATATTACATTTAATAAATATAATATTTAGTAATATTATTAAAATTTATTATATATTATGTTTAATAAATATAAGAATTAATACTTTATAAGAAAAATACAATTTATTTAAATATTTATAAAAATACTATATTATTAACATCAATTAATATTTTAATTCTTTGTGCTGAATTTTGTTTTACTTATATATGTATATATATTATTTTTATTTTGATAATTTAAAATATTTCTTGTCAAAATAATAACTAAAAATAATGATTTTTCAAATTTATAATAAATTTAGCACAATTCATAATAATCTTTTTAAAATAATAATTAAAGGTATAAATTAAGATACATACACAAATATATATATATATATATATGTTATAGTAATATTTGTATTTATTAAGGGAGAAGGGTATGTATCGTACAAGGGGACACTATAATATCTACATCTTGAGGGGATGTTGTGTAAAAGATGTTTTAGTAATAGTTTTTTTTAATGGAAGTTAACAAAATATTTTAAAAAATAGGAGATGGAAATAGTATATATGAAATCATGTTTTAGAATGACCATTGTAAAAAAAAAAAAAAAAAAAACTGAGTTGCAAATTGCAGCCACTTGCTTGTGTCGCGCCAACTGTCGCCACTTGGCCATAAGCGCACTATAAATAACTAAGCTTAAACAAGTAAACAACAATCAGCAATCTCAGGCATCCGAAAAATGCAAGAGAAAAAGGGAAAAATAAAATAAAAAAACAAAGCAAATAAATTTCACCGATCTGAAACTTGGAGAGGAAAGAAAGGCTTGTTTGCGCAACTCCAAGCTCCCCTCTCTCTCTCTCGTGCATTAATTCAGCGTTTTCCATTCACTTTTCTTTCTTTCCGAAACATCACTGAGAGAGTGAAGAAGAAGAAGAAGAAGGGCAACAACAATGGGGGGTTTTGCAATGGGTTCTGCCTTCGATTCCAAATCTGGGCAGATTATAATGGCTGCTTTGCTTTTGATGATTGTGTCCTTCTATGCTGGCACCCTTTTTGGCAACAATGCTCCCCTTTACGTCTCTCAGCTTGTTTCTCATTCTTCTTCTTCTTCTTCTTCTTCTCCCAATGTCTCCTCTAACGGTAACCTCTTCAGCTCAACTCAACTTGGAACTTCCATTTTTCACTGCCTCTCTTGCTGTCCTTTATTGCCTTCTTGTAAAATTTTGAAACTTTGCTATCTGGGCTTCTCGTCAACTTCTAATAATTTCATATATCTGTTTTCTTTAGAATACTTCTGTCTGTAAATTCCCAGCTTTAGATTGCTTATTTAGTTAATTCATGTTGAAGCATCTTCTAATTGTTATATTCAAGTAAGTGAGTGTTAAATAGTAGCGTGTTAGTTCTACCTAGAATCATTTTAGTACTGTCAGATCCGAGTAGGGTCCTCCCCAAATGGTATGCATCAATATGTATAATCTATGTAATCGAAACTGCTTTATATGAATTGAATGTACATTCGGCTTGGTTGAGTTACAAACAGTTGTTAATTACATTTCTGTGGGAGATATCACTCAGTGTCGGTGGCTTATTTGAAAAGTTCTGTTAAGGTTAAACCTAGCTGTTTCAGATTGCTGCTTTGTGAATGATTACTAAATATTTTAAACTCTTACAGGTACTACCAAATTTACTAACAAAGTTGCTCTGACATACCGGAAAACCCCCCTTGTAGTTCCAGAAACTGGGGTGGATGTATGCCCTTTGACGTTCAATGAGTATATTCCCTGTCATGATGTTTTCTATGTGGCAACATTGGCCCCGAGTCTTGATTTTTCTAGAAAAGAAGAACTGGAGAGACACTGTCCTCCTCTTGAAAAGCGCTTATATTGCTTGGTTCCTCCGCCAAAGGATTATAAAATACCTATCAAATGGCCTCTTAGCAGGGATTATGTTTGGCGAAGTAATGTGAATCACACGCATCTTGCAGAAGTCAAAGGAGGCCAAAATTGGGTCCATGAGAAGGATCAGCTCTGGTGGTTTCCTGGTGGTGGTACCCATTTCAAGCATGGGGCTTCTGAGTACATAGAGAGGTAGCTGTTATTGACTTGTTTAAGTTATTTATTTTCTTTGTCTGAGGACCATACTGATTGTAGAAATGGTTGGGTCCACATCAGCCTGCAATGGCCTCATTCCAGCTGCAACCATGATGCAACTGCAGTTTAAAACTTTAGATGAGAGGAAAGAGAATAGAAAATTCTAAATTCTAGAATGAATAGAAATTTTAAATTTAGTTTTTAAAATTTCTTTCTTTGCTTATTTTCTCTTAAACAAATTAATTGAGAATTTTCTAACTTTTAAATTTTTTTTTCCCTTCCTATTTTCTTTCTCTCAATTCAAACCAAGGGTAAAAAAATGGAGTTAACTCTTTGAAGTCCAGAAGATGATCAATCATGAATAACCATGAACTTCTGTCCTTATGATTTTGAATTCTGATACATAAATTTCTTGTAGACTGAAATTCCTGGACTTATGAAAGAAATAAGATTAGAATTTTGAAGCAGTAGACTGAAATTCCTGGACTTAATGTCACCACAGGGATGTGATCATTTTGAGAATGTTGTCATAGGAGTCAACTTAAATCAAGGAAAAGTTGTGGGGCCAATGGAATGACTACCTATACTTTCAAGGAAAACTTTTGGGCTTATGGCCTTAAAATGCAAATCATACCACGAAATAGTCTATTATACGTAAATTGCAACATATTTTCAAGCTGTAGCTTTGTTGGAATTTTTGGTTCATTGGTGTTAATAAAACAGGCTGAAACCAGATGCCGCTAATTGATCATTGAACACATGCACACACACACACACACACACACACAAAGGTTTTAGATTTAAATGGCCTTTATTTGACAAAGCACAATAGCATTGCTTGATTCATTTAGACAACCCCTACTACTGGGAAAGGCTTTGAATGTTGTTAAATTATATTTATGATTTATTATGTTGATATCATCTTTTAGTAATCATTTCTACCTACGGTTTAATTATGTTGCTTGATGCTCCTAAATAACATGAGCATGAGTGTTTGTATACTGTGAGTAGTTCAACATTTTTCTAATGACACTAATTTTTGTTCTTTCCCTGGAACTTTTCCTTTGTAGTGGGTTCTTTGATTCTTGTGGCAAATTTTCTGTTAATTGAATAGTGCAAGATGTAGTTGTTAGCCATTTCATTTTTTACAAATGCAGGTTAGGACATATGATTACCAATGAGGCTGGCGATCTGCGTTCTGCTGGGGTAGTTCAAGCTCTGGATGTTGGCTGTGGTGTGGCCAGTTTTTCAGCTTATCTTCTTCCCTTGGATATACGAACAATGTCCTTTGCCCCCAAGGATAGTCATGAAAATCAGATTCAATTTGCATTAGAACGAGGGATTGGTGCAATGATCTCTGCCTTGTCCACAAAACAACTACCGTATCCTAGTGAGTCATTTGAAATGATTCACTGTTCACGATGCCGAATAGACTTTCATGAAAATGGTAATTAGCTTTCATTATTATGTTTTTATGATTGCACCTTTAATTCTACAGATGATACAATAAATGAAGATGCAGTTTGTTGTTACTTACCTATACTTCAATATGGGTCCTAATACCCAATTCATGATCCTTATACATGATCTGCTTCTTGCCAATAGTGTTGATGGAGGGGAGGTGTATCTACAAAGACATTCCGATGCTTAAGTTAACAAAGGGGCTGCAAATGTTAATAATTGAGAGAGGCTAGAATGGGATTATCATACTTGGGAGGCTCCCCCGTCACAATATAGAGTGGAGTCCTCATAAAATAAGGAAGTAGCGTCCTACATAATTAGGAAAATTTATTCCTTTAATAAGATAGGGAATGTAAGGAAGTAGGGATTCTGTATTTAGGTAGATCATATCCCTAAATCTCGAAATATGTGGGTAAATCCATTTAGTTAAGATCTTTGAGGATCTGACTACATTACAATCCTCAACATAATGTGATCTATATACCCTCATTGAGTAAAAGATGGTATTTTGGTCTGTCGTAGAAATGTGCCTCCCTTACAATTTAGTCCTTGATATGAATTATGTACATGATTCAATCCTTGAATTATTCAAACTTGTTTCATGTTAATTTGTATGTGAGACAGCAAAAACATTAACTACAAAACAAGTTTGAATAATTTAAGGAATAAATTGTGATATTTTTGGGGACCAAAATGCTAGTATACGCCTTATGTATTAATGCTGTGCACAAATATTTAGCCTTTTGTTTCTGTTTTACCATGTTAAAAGTTGCTAATTAGGTTGATTACTAGCCGACCAGTGCATTGCATCTTCTAAGTCTGTCTCTTAAAATTGATTCCAATTATTTTGTTTGAAATCTGTCCCTGACCATGTGTTGATATTAGTCTCCATTGATATTTTTGGAGCCACCATGCTAAATGATAACAATTGTTAACCTGTTGAAGGATGTGTCATTTTAACATCTTTTTACCGTGGTTTGTGCAAAGTGCCATTTTTTGTTATACTTCCCATGTTGGGGAAGTATATTTACTATATAACACTTGAAAACACTGTATTTTTCAAGCTAAAATGTGAGGACCTGTCCAACGTTCATTTTAAAAAAACTCCCATGGTTCAAAAACTCAGCAACTTGATTCCTTCCACATAACAAATCAGGCCATATAGTGCAGAAGTCCCTAAACTCCCTGTGCATGTGCTGGAAACAACCCTATTGAGTTAACATGCATAATTTGATAAATTGAGGGGGAATTTGTTGCATTTTGAACAATAGGGGGGATTTTCTAGAAGAGAAATGTCAGCTACACTTTAACGCACTCTTTTGAACATACTTTTTGTTATTGACGAAATTTATTAGAAATTACAGAATTATGTAGGTCCCACTCCTTATTCAATGAGTCCCATTCATAATTTTCTGCGTGTTTGGGATGGCATCAAAGGCATGTGTAAAACAATATTTTCATGTCCAAAATAGATAAAATGTGGAAGCTATAGTAGGAAGTGTTGTACTGGACGTGGACAAATCATGCGAAATGTATATCCAAACATGCGCTTTGTAGTTTCTAATAAATTTTAACCAATAGTAGAAGTGTGTATTAGGAGTGTGTTAGAGAGTATGTTGCTAGGACTCCTCATTGTAGAGTTGACCTTTGACTGAAGAAGGTTTCTTGCATTTTAGTCTATTTTTAATAATTCAGCTATAAACATGTACTAATCAAGATTCTAGAGAAAGTAAAAGAAGAAATGGGAAAATAATTTAGTAAATGCTTACATCATTACTCGATACCTAATTTGGATTGTATAGCTTAGATATGTTCTTTTCCCGTAGTTATCATTGACATTGTCATCATTTTTATTTGTATATGATGACCTGGTAGAATAGGTGTGACGACTTGCTCTATTGTACCTATTCAATACTTACGTTATGAATTTAATTTGGATAACTGGCAGAATAGATGCATTATATACTTGTCAAAACTACAAAAGTTGCTGAGATTAACCTTATCTGAATGGACTTTGTTGAATTTAGAGGGAGAGGAAGAGAGAAATAGAGAGAGGGAGATAGGATGGAATTTCTTAAGAGAAATTGATGAATTGCACAGTACTTAGTTACGTTATACAAAATGTTACAGAAATTGTGTGTGTTTAACCCACACACTAGCAGATTTATTTATAGTCATAGAATTACAAAAATAAGGAAACGGAATCAAGATCCCTAAGAATCAGCTATACAATAGTTACCCTATTTACAGTGAATAAAATCAGACCTTTAACAGTTTCCTAGTTACTCTATTTACAATGAATCAGATCAGATCTTTAACACTCCCTCTCGAGTTGGAGCATATATGTTATATGCGCCAAGCTTGTTACAAATATGATCAACGTGGGACCCCTTGAGAGATTTAGTAAAAATATCTGCTAGTTGGTCACTGGAGTTGACAAAATCAGTGGTGATTTCTCCTGAGAGCACTTTCTCTCTCACAAAATGAAAATCTATCTCTATGTGTTTAGTCCATTCATGGAAAATCGGATTAGATGCAATGTGGAGAGCGGCTTGATTGTCGTAGATAAGCTTAGTGTCCTGAGTATCTCCAAACTGTAACTGTTGGAGAAGTTGCCTAAGCCATGTAATTTCGCATGCAGATGCTGTCATGGCGCGGTATTCAGCTTCGGCGCTGGATCTAGCAACGGTATTCTGCTTCTTGCTTCTCCATGAAATTAAATTCCCTCTAATGAGAACACAATAGCCAGAGGTAGACCTCCTGTCTAATGGAGATCTTGCCCAATCAGCATCAGAGTAACAGACAATTTTGGTGTTGCCTTTATCTTCATATAAGAGTTCGTGGCCTGGTGCGTTCTTGATATATCTAAGGATGCACATGACAGCATCCCAATGACCATCACAAGGAGCGTTGAGGAATTGACTAACCACACTCACTGCAAATGTGATGTCTGGCCTAGTGACAGTGAGGTAGTTGAGTCTACCAACAAGTTTGCGATATCTTCTCAAGTCTTCAAGTGGCTCCCCCTGACCCGGAAGAAGCTTGGCGTTGGGGTCCATAGGAGTGGCACTAGGGCAATAGTCAAGCATACCAGTCTCAGTGAGAATATCTAGAGCAAATTTTCTCTGGGAAATGGCAATGCCAGAAGTGGATTGAGCAACCTCAATGCCTAAAAAATATTTGAGCGGACCCAGATCCTTTGTCTGAAACTGATGCTGAAGGTGAGATTTGAGTCGGCGGATACTGTCAGAGTCATCACTAGTGATGACAATGTCATCAACATAGACCACCAAATAAATGCACAAGCCAGACAGAGAGTGAAGGGAAAAAATAGAGTGGTCTGCCTCGCAATGAGTCATGCCAAACTAAAGTAAGGCAGAGCTAAACTGGCCAAACCAAGCACGGGGAGACTGTTTTAGGCCATAGAGAGAACGGCGAAGGCGACAAACAAGGTGAGATCCACCAGAAACAGTTTTGGGGGCTGGTCCATGTAAACCTCTTCCTGCAACTCACCATACAAGAAGGCATTTTTAATATCTAGCTGGTGAAGCGGCCAATGGCGGATGGTAGCCATAGCAATGAACAGTCGAACAGAAGTGATCTTGGCCACAGGGGAAAAGGTGTTGCCATAGTCGAGGCCAAAGATCTGAGTATAGCCCTTAGCCACCAAGCGAGCTTTGAACTGATCAATAGTGCCATCTGGTTCAACCTTCACTGTATAAACCTAGCGACAACCAACAGTAGTCTTGTCGGGAGGCAAGGGAACAAGCTCCCATGTTCCACTTGCTTCCAAAGTAGCCATTTCGTCCAACATCGCTTGCTGCCAACGGGGATCAGTCATGGCTTTTCTTGTAGACTTAGGAATAGACACAGAATTCAAAGAGGAGGTAAAAGAGAAATAGGAAGGAGATAAACGATTATAATGAAGAGTACAAGCATATAATGGGTAAGGATTGCGAGAAGACTGAATACCTTTACGCAGGGCAATGGGAAGCTCATGTGCAGGAGATGTTGATGGAGGGCCATTTGGAGCAGGAGATGATGCTGGCGGATCAGTAGATGGGGTCGTCGGGGGAAGTCGTGGGTGGCGCTAATAGGTAATCAATGGTGGTGGAGTAGAGATAACGGCCGGGGTTGGAACAGGTGGAGCATCTAGAGGAGCAGCGCTGGTGGTGGGTATAGAGAAGAATGGAGTAGACTCAAAGAAAGTGACATCAACAGAAACAAGATACCGTTGAAGGTGAGGGCAGAAACAACGATATCCTTTCTAGAGGCGAGAGTAACCCAGAAAAACACATTTAAGGGACTTAGCAGAGAGTTTATTTTTACTTGGAGTGAGATCATGGACAAAACAGGTGTAACCGAAGACACGGGGAGGAACAGGGTAGAGGTGCTGTTTGGGGTAAAGAATGGAGTACGGAGTCTGATTGTTGAGGGCAGACGAAGACATGTGGTTGATCAAATAATAGGCGGTAAGAAGTGCATCACCCTAAAAGCGGAGAGGAACATGATAGTGAAGGAGGAGGGTACAAGCGGTGTCAAATAAGTGACGATTTTTCTGTTCAGCAACACCATTTTGTTGTGATGTGTGAGCATAGGACGTCTGATGAATTATTCCTTGCGAGGTTAGAAATGATTGAAATTGAGAAGACAAATATTCTCTAGCATTATCAGTGCGTAAAATTTTAATGGACATCCCAAATTGATTTTGAATTTCATGCAAGAATCCTTGAAATACATGAAAAACATCAAAACGATTTTTTATTACGAAAACCCAAGTACAACGGGAAAAATCATCAATAAATGTGACAAAATAATAATATCCTAAAGTTGAACAAACTCGACTAAGATCCCAAATATCAGAGTGAACCAAAGTAAAAGGTGACGCAACATTTTTATTGACACTAGGACTGTAAGAATGACGAACATGTTTTCCTAACTGACAGGACTCACATTCTGAGGACTTAAGGGAAGAGAGACTAGGAACCAAAAGCTGTAATTTTTCCAAACTAGGATGACCGAGGCGCTGATGAGCAAGTTCTAAAGAGGTCGTGGAGACACAAGCAACTGGTGGTGAGAGTTGATACAATCCCCTAGACTCACCTCCTGCTCTAATTGTTCGTTCGGTATGTCGATCCTAAACAAAGACAGAATTATTAACAAACAGGATAGAGAAATCAAGTGAGCGGGTGACACTCAGCGGTGGAAATAGTAACATTCGTAGGTGGAGCAAGTTCAGCAACTTGAGCCACATTAGCTGATTTCGATTGTTTCCGGACTTTGGTGCGACAGTTTGCTTCAATGTGGCCAAAGCGGTGGCAATAAGTGCAACGAGGACGACTTTTGCCACCACGGCCCTCGTCGTGTCCACCACGGTGAGAAGAGTGGGAAACAAGGGCGGAGGAATCAGTAGAGGGGGCAGATGAATGCCCAAAAGCATGCGGAGTGGAGAGACGCAACAGTTGTTCACTAATCATGTCATAGGTAGGAACAGTAGGGCCGAAGAGGATTTGGTTACGCATTGAGTCAAGATCAGGTGGGAGACCAGTGAAGGCGAGAACCATGAAGAACTGATTATGCTGCTGTAAAAAGGTCTCTACATCACTAGTGAAGGGCATTAGATTATTAAAATTAGTAATCAAATGATTGAGCTTACCAAGATACGTCTGCATGTCCATATTCTCAAGTTTGGTGGATATCGTAGCGGTCACCACACTGTAGAGACGATGGACATCATTGGAGTAGACTTTCTTGGCTTTGGTCCAAACCTCATAATAGGTGGGGAATGCTTGGTATTGAGGTTGAAGGTTGGGAGCAAGAGAGAACCAAAGGACATTGCATCAAGAGGCATCAATCTGTTGCCAACGAGCGCGATCCTTTTCGGGAATATCTGTGGCTTTAATGGTCAAGTGGTCGGCATGACCTTGACCATGGAACCACAGCTGGACAGTAGCAACTCAAGTGCTGTAATTGGCTGTTCCAGTTAATTTTTCGCAAGGGATCAACGGAATAGTGGTAAAAATCACTGTAGAGGCGGAAGCGGAAGAGGAACCAGGAGAGGACATGAAAAAGGCAGCCAAACAGGGTCGGACAAAGGCACCGGAGGTAGGGGAAGGTGGCAAAGGGGTTGTCGGCCGGTGGGTGTCGCCGGAAAAGGCGTTACGCACCGATCTGGGCAGAGTGTGTGAGACGCACGTGTCAGAGAGTGGCAGCGCATGGGGGTGCATGTGGCGTCAAACGACGGTGCAGTTGGGTGCGCAGTGGTCGCTGGAGGATGGCAACGCCGGTGGGGTGGTCGCTTCGGAGAAAGGAGGGCGCGGCGGTGGCTAACGAAGCTTCGCAGCTGTTCGCGGTACTGTTCACGCAAACCAAACAGTGGGGGGAAGCTGCGGCAAAGAGAAGAAAAGAACCTAAACTCCTAATACCATGTTATAGAAATTGTGTTAAACTCCTAATACCACACACTAGCAGATTTATTTATAGTCATAGAATTACAAAAATAAGGAAACGGAATCAAGATCCCTAAGAATCAGCTATACAATAGTTACTCTATTTACAGTGAATAAAATTAGACGTTTAACAGTTTCCTAGTTATTCTATTTACAGTAAATCAAATCAAATCTTTAACACAGAACATCTGTATACATAGACTCTTAAAGGACTAGGTGTAGACTAGTTCCTAGGCAAATAGTAAATGAATGATCTTTCCTAAGTACTAATTTATGCATGAACTCCTTTATTATGTGATTCATGAAATGCACGTTATTCTGACAGACTTGTTCATTGTCAATTTTTTTTTTTTTCTGCAGATGGGATTTTACTAAAGGAGTTGAATCGCCTTCTTCGCTCTAATGGGTACTTTGTTTATTCAGCTCCCCCTGCTTATAGAAAAGATAAAGATTATCCTCTCATTTGGGATAAGTTGGTGAATTTGACTACAGCAATGTGCTGGAGACTCATTGCTCGAAAAGTTCAGACAGCAATATGGATTAAAGAAAATAATCGGTCATGCCTTTTGCAAAATGCAGAACAAAAGCTTATAAACCTATGTGATACTGCTGATGATTCTAAATCTTCATGGAATATCCAACTTAAGAATTGTGTGCAAGTTAGAAATTCTAAAACAGATTCTTACAAGCTTCTTCCTAGTCACGAGCGCCATTCAGTGTTTTCTAAGAACCTTAACATGATAGGTCTGTCCACTCTCTTGTACTAGTACTATAAGCTAATTTCTGCTTTCCATATTCTACACTTCCCTTACTCTTAAATTATACTTTTCCAACCTTTCTAGTAGTGATGCCTGGTCATACACACACATGCATGTGCGTACAGAGAGCATAGATATATTTGTCCACAATTTTTTTTGTTTAAATGGCCTTAAATGATGGTCCTGGTTACAAATTTTAGACAACAACATATATTATGCTCTGTTAATTTGCGTGAGCATGGTTTGAATGTTTATGCTTCTTGATACATATGCTTTGTTATTATCAAAAGGTACTTTCAAATGGCTATAGATAATATTCAGGTCTTAGCTTCTGATCTGCAGCATAGCAGAAATTAACTTTGCTAACATTATCTTTTGGTAGCATTGTGGGAACTTCATCAGTTGATACGATTTTAATGTTAGTTTTTCTCAAGCTGTGAATAGTTCTGTCCAGAAACTTTAAGTTCGGTGAGAGACATGTAGTTGAAAACTTCCCCAAATTGTTTAAAGTGAAAGTATTCTCATAAGGATCAATGTCCATATTGATATCATATTAATATAGATAGACATTCTCTGCTCCATACCCTGTTTTTGAATGGGATAGCTAAGAATTAATACATCTAAAACGAAAGGACTACTACTGTTTAACTGCTCAACTGGAAATTATAAGATAAAGCAAGCATTGCTATGGTGCACTCAATAGTCTCTCTGAGTCTGATAATCCTTTAACCTTTTGAACAACAGGTATAAATCAGGATGAATTCACTTCAGATACTCTGTTCTGGCAAGAGCAAATTGGTCTTTACTGGAGACTAATGAATGTCAAGGAGACAGAAATACGCAATGTGATGGATATGAATGCCTATTGTGGTGGATTTGCTGTTGCACTAAATAACTTTCCTGTTTGGGTAATGAATGTAGTTCCTGCAAGCATGAAGAACACCTTATCTGGAATTTATGACCGGGGATTGATTGGAAGTTTTCATGATTGGTAAGACTTTGCAATTAATATCCTAAATTGTAAATACTCTTGTAACATGTATTTGTATTATTATTAATTGACTGCAGCTAATATGGATATCTTTACATTAGGTGTGAACCATTTTCAAGTTATCCTCGGACATATGATCTTTTGCATGCCAGCTACCTCTTCTCCCACTACAAAACAAAAGGGGAAGGTTGTTTATTGGAGGACATCATGCTGGAGATGGATCGTCTTGTACGGCCACTGGTAATCACTTTTCTAAGCGGTCATCTTTCATGGTGGTCTGCATATATGAAACCAAAGTAAAAATTTATGTGACTGAAATGAAAATAAGATTTTTGGTCAAATCTGATGTAAATATGTGTCCAAATGTGTTTTTGAACTTGCATGATAATATGTGAAGACATATCCTGCAGAAATGTAGAGCATGAAAGTTTGATCCTTCTCCTTGTGTCATTTGATTAAACAAAGTAATGTTATAAAAGATTGAAGGATAAATTGGAGTGACCGCATAGATTTATTTATTTATTTTGGGGTACAAGACATGATCAAACTGGGTCTTTCAAGGATGGTTGAAGCCCACTCAATCTGCTTGATGGTTGGTGATGAGTTTACTACATGTTAGCAGTCCAAGGCAACAATAAAAGGTGAAGGGTATCTGCAAAGGCACTCAACGCCTAAGTCCGTATGAACTAGAAGAAGAGTACATGAGACAATGTGTGTACCTAGTGTCCTTGTAAGTGGTTCCTTTTATAGGGCTCAGTTGTCGGCGAGTCACAACCAAGGTAACCAAACATGGTCATGAGGTAATTTCACGTAATGTAGGTTCCTTAGTAGAAGAGTATTCTGGTACCCCTGGTGTGTGTGGTGTGAATAGGTGCAGGGAATATTGGGCCTTGGATAGCCCTTGGTCCAATGTTGGTACTGGTCTTTTGGGCCTTGGTCCCCCAACGCATAGTGAATTGGGTCCTTGTTAATAAGACATTGTAGAATTTATTATTGCATAATATTGGTGTCCGTATAGTGTCTATTTGTTTACCCGTTCATTCACTTACATGTATAGAGATCAAATAGACTCATCATTTCTCTCCCCCTGAATTTTTCCTTATTATTTCTCGCCAAGTTTTTATGTTACAACTCAACTTTCATTTTCTTTTATTCCTAATAACTCTGAGCTACTTATATGCAGGGATTTATTATCATTAGGGATGAGGAAGATATTACGTCAAGAATCCTAGAGGTAGCCCCAAACTTCCTGTGGGATGTGGAATCACAATTGTTAGAGAACAAAGAAAAGAAAATGGAAACTGTTTTAATTTGTAGAAAAAAGTTTTGGGCAATCGTGTGATTTGACCCAAAAGCTTTCTCCACGTCGAAATTGTTCGTAAGCATACGGGTAATTGTAATGTTAAGGTTCTTATGTATGTGCTTTGTTCATTGCTCCACGATCATTTTGTGTAGATGTCTAGAGGGCACTCATTTTGTATATGACTTCACTTCCAGTTTAGCAATTATGAATAGAAAGTAGTTTTCTCCTATCCTTTTAGCTTTAACCTTCGTTGTCCATTCTGTTCTCCAAGATTGAATATTAGAAATAAACATATACATATTAAGTTGTTTTAGGGTCTCATTGATTTTATTTATTTATTTGTCTATTTATCTATTTTGGTGATGCATCGGCTCTTACATAGTTAGTGTTTCGAAAAATGTAAAGTGCTAATTGGCAATTTTCTAATATTTTTTTGGGTGGGTGTGGCAATCTTCTAATCTATCCATACACCCTTGTATAAAATCTATAAAAATGAAGCAAGAATAAGGCTAAATCATATTAGTTTCTTCATCTTTTATATGTAACACTTTCCATCTAATTTCATTTTATTGTAACTAATTTTTTTTAGTTCTAAAAGAGTTCGGTGCTCTTTCCAATTGAATTCATTGTTGAGATGCGAGAGTTTAAATCTGGTTAAATTAATTTCACAAAATTTGGGTGAAAATTTAGGCCTATGCTTATCCTCAAACAACATTCATTTTATCTCATTGAACATGTTATGACATGTCTACCAAAAAAATCAAGTGGATAAGAAAATTGCCTCTACAATATACATTCCTTACAGATCCACAACAGTTTACAGTGACAACTCAGCCTCTAATGTAAATAAGTGGCCTGTCCCATTGGGCTCATGTTATGATCTAGCTCATGCCATGACAAATTGCATTCTGACATGGATTTCGTGCGTTTCCACCTATTTTCCCTCCTTTTTTTAAGGCTAAACAGCTGACAGAAATTTGTTGAGGAAAATGTTATTTTGGTCCCCAAAGTGGTAAGATCAATTATATTAGTCTCTTAAAAAAAAAGTTAATGAAAACCTTTTTTTCAAAGGCCACAGGTATCATTCACGGGAGGTAATTCTGCTCGAGCCGGATAGAACCATTAGAGGTGGCCAAGCTCTCTCTCGAATATTTAGCGCAACTGCATACCTAGGACTCAAACTCGAGACCACTAGTTCGTACTAGTTAATCCACACACTTGGTGGTAATGAAAATGTTTTTGAAAGTGTCCTTTGTTGGTCATTTGAATCTATGTTAACACTGATTACAATGTAGGATGTTTATATAACTAATAAGTGCACAAGTCTCTCTCCTAAAGACTAAATTGATGGTATATTAAAAAAAATAAATCATTTTCATCCATCTTAGGGTTTGAAAAAAATAAACCCTAACCCTAATAGAGAAATGATGGGTGATAAAGCTTTTAGAGTCAATTTTGAAAGCACAAAAAGACTTCAATTTTTTGTGGGAATATGTATACCAATTCATCGATAAATTGTTGTGAAAAGAAGGACAATAACGTTCAATTTTGCTATTGTGAGATAATGGTAGTTGTGCACATTTCCAAAATATTAAGAGATCTAGGGGCACCCTTTTATATGTGCTCATTAAATAGCTTTATTATGTTGAATTAGCCTTTTATTATTATTTTTATTATGATAAGTGTTATGATTATAATTTGTTTTCTTTTCCAATCACATAACATACATGAATAAAAGAAAACAAATACATAGTAATTAGAAGTCTAAACAAGATTTTGAAAGCATATTAACAATATAGTCATTCTTATGATGAAATACTACGAAATTGATGATTAAGAATTGAAATATACATACATAACCCTCTATTGAGTCAAAAAATTCATTATTTAAAATTTAAATTCATAAAAATCTCATGCTTTCTTATGATTAGATGTTTGCAAGGGATCAATATTTTATTCATCTTTCTTATGGCCATCATTATAATGTATATTTGAAAGGATTTAATTATTTTATTTGCCTTCAAATTAGAGACAAATATTTTTGGTTAGTTTTTTATTTCTTCTTATAGAATATTTTGGACACATATTTCACTAATATTGTTTTGGAATATTTTCAATGAAAGAATATAGTATTCATTTAAACTTCATAATCTAAATTAATACAAAAAGAAATCTTACATGGATTGCACGATGATATGAACCTAAAACTTTGGGATAGTTGAGTTTCCCAAACATTTTAATGAGGTATTATACCTTGATGGTAGATAAGGCCATAGAGGTTAATGTGAAAAACCATAAAATAAGTTAACCAGGAAAGAACCCTAAAAATTTAAGAATTTCCCCAAGCTGTACCACAGTTTTGAAAAATCCCTTTTTATAACCAAAACATTTTTCTAAAAGGCCAGCTTTGGTGAAAATGAACACAAACCTATATAGAATACAACTTATATTTTTATAGTATTTTCTGAAAATACCTAGTACGATAATTCACCACAAAACTAAGTTTGGTTAAAAAATAGGGCAACTTAAGCTATTGCTCTTACAAAATTCATATAAAATTGAAAATAGGGAAGTAGGGGTTGTCCTTTCTCGGACTTCATCCTCACACATCCAAAGGTCTCCTAAAATTTTGTCAAGACTTAATTGGGTTCATAAGTGACTCAAATTGAGTTCACAAAAACAAGGTTGATAGGGTCTCAATTTTTGGAATCCACCAACATCTAACTTGTAAGAATTTTAGTAAATTCTACTCATGGTATTTTTCAACCATTCCAATTCAATTTTACTCATTGATCTATCCCCTTTGAGGGGAAAATGTAACACCTTTACTTCCTATTATAACCGTTTTTCTATTCCCTTTTGATTTTGCTTCTGAACAATTAGGCAAGACTCTCAAAATTTTGATTTCTGTAGTTGTGTTTAGAATTTCAAGAACTATTAGATCATAATTTTTAATAATTTTTTTGAGCCAAAGCTCAAAAAAATAAAATAAAAATTGACGATCACGTCTCAATTTCTTAGTATAAAGGGCTGACATGCGAAATAGGTTTAAACGATGATAAAAAGTCATTTTAAGCTTAGAAACATGTCATATATATTAAAATATAATTTTAAAAATTTTCTGAAAATTTTCTAAAATTCTTGTGCAAAATGACCAAAATACCTCTAGTTGATTACAAAGCCGAACCAGTGTCTATTTGATGTTCAAAAATAGTGAGAAATTTTTTTAGGCTTATTTTCATGTGAAAAATTTATTTTTATAATTATTTTACCATTTTTAGATTTATTTAGATTACAAATAGATTTAATAGTGATTTTTGACTTAAAAATACAATTTAATTAATAAAAATTAGGAGAGAAATATATAAAATTATTTTTAATTTCTAAAAATAATCTAGGATCTTAATTTTACATGATCAAGAAGTACCAAGGATAGTTGCATTATATTAGTGTGTAAATTAATTAAATCAATGAAATATGATTTATTAGCAACTGATAAAAATCGAATAAAACATAGTGTGGACATAGAGAAGACTGCATGTCCAACTCTGATCTTTTAGGGACTAAATTGAATTTGAGCATGTGCCAATTGGAAATAAAAGAAAAGTTAGAATTACTGCATCACCTAAGATGATGTCATCCTAGTGACATCACTTGCCTTACATCATCCAAGCCACCTCCTTCTATAAATACCCATTTTTTTGCTCCTCTCCTCTCTTCTCTCAAGTTGGCCAAATAGCACTCCCCCATTTCTCTCAAAATTTTTCTTCTTCTCCCACTCACCAAAGCTTGAATCCACCATATTCCATCACCTCTCAAGTGAAACCAACCTTTGGAGGCTTAAGGCACCACCACCCACCCTTGGAGATCATCCATCTTTTTCTTGAATCCATTGAGGTATAAAGGGGTATGGGGTGTGGTTATTGATCCTTTCTCTTTCACAAAGATAGTAGGATGAGGTTTTGGCCCCCAAAAACCCACCTACCATCTTTGATATTTTATTTTTGTGAAGCATGACTTTGTAGGTATTTTGCTGTCTTGATTTCCAGATCTGACACTTGTTGTTTTGCCTATAACTCAAGTTGTGGTTATTATTTTTGAGTGCTTAATTTTCTTTATATGAAACTAGACTCAATATGCTTCATAATAGGCTCAAGAATCACCTAAAAAAGTTAAGAAATAAAAAAGTTATGCCCGTTGAAAGTTGAACTTGCTATCTAAAAATGTGGATCTGGTAGTGTGTGTCTTTTTGTAATTTTGGTATTTTTGAATGGTTATTTGGTGAAACTCCTAAGTAAAAACTACATTTCTTAAGCTTTCTGGTGATATATGATATGCTTATTTTTAAGGCCATTTACTATTTTTACCAATTTTTGGAAACTGATGATTGTGCACTAATTCTGGCTGGAATCATTTTCTGGAACTGTCAACTTTTCAAAAGTCACCATAAGCTGTGTAAATCTTTGTTTTTGATGATCTTGGTCAATCTAGAAACCTTATGGAATGTACTTTTGAAAAAAAAAAATTACTTTGTTGCTCAATGTTCTAAGATGACCAAGAAAAAAGAAAAATAGTTTTGTTTTTCATCTAGTGGTTTAGTCTGACCTTGCTAACTTGTTATTTTTGCATTTTTCTTTTGTAGATTTTTGTTTAATGTGATTCCAGATGTTTTAGAAAATAAACAAAATTATCTTTTAAACTAGCTAAGGATCACATTTTATAAAAATCATTTATTTGTTTAACTTTGAGGATTAAATTGAGCCATTGAATTTGGAAAAAGAATGAAATTCTAATTACTATTTAAGAAGAATGCATAGTGGTGATGCAAATGAAGATTCAACTCCTGATATTTTTGAGACTCCTTCTTTCTCAACATTAATGCCTACTTTTAATGACAAAAATAAAGTCGATGATGTACATGCCACTTGTGATGATCATCATGAAGGGATATGGGAGAACGTTCATACCTGACCACGCTATAAAATAAGTTATGTTTATGACATTGTTTCATGTTGTTTAAGAAATGTTTATCTTGATATTTAATGTTAAGTTATGTTTATCTTTTTATTTATGTAAATTATGTTTAATCTACTAACCTTTATTGTTTTTTTATCTAAACAGGCACATGGATGATTCATCAGGCATTTCTCCTTTACAAGGCAGGTTGAATACTCAGTCTACAAAAAAAAAAAGGGTAGACATGCCACACGATTAAAAGAGCTAACCCTTAGTCATAGTGGTGATCAAAGGATATCAATTGAGTTTGATAAATTGACTAGCATTCCTAGAGGAGATAACAGAAAAAAGTTTAAGAGTTATGTGGCCCTCCTTGGTCGAAGCAAGGTTAGTGCCTTGACCATTCTTTGTGTTGTGTGTTCTTTCATTTATTGTTGATAAAACAGGAATGAGAGATGCATTGTTTGTTCTTATATTCATTATGGACGTCCAACTTTATTACGGAAAGTGGTCTATGCACGCAATTGAAGATTTTGCTAAGAATAAACCTAATGTTAGCTATTGGGTTTAGTAAAAGTGATTAGTACATGTCAAAGTAGATTCTGGTTAAGAAAGACTTGGTACTTAAGAGTATCCATTGTGACCCACCTCTCTTTCCTGGGAATCTATCTGGTGTACTATTCACATATTATTTTTACTCACCTAACATATGGTTTTATTCAAAGTAATGAACTAAGACATTGATTCTCTTTTTTAGGCAATGGCTGGAAGATCGCGACAAGATACGACCTAACAGATATTAGAAGGAATGGCTGTTGTCCTTGAAAATATGAATGAAGGACGAGATGTTGAACCAATAAAATATCGAGGACTTGCAACTTTTTGCAAGAACAACCCTCCAACGTTCAAAGGCAGATTCGACCCCAATGGTGCTCAAAATTAGATTGCAGAAATCGAGAAAATCTTTACTACCATGGCATGCACTAATGCACATAAGGTGACTTATGCCATCTTTATGTTATCCGAAGAGGTAGAACATTGGTGGAGGTATGCTAAGCAGCAATAAGTTGAAGGAAGACTAATAACTTGGGAGGTATTTCATCTGAAGTTTCTAGGGAAGTATTTACCAGAAGACCTAAGGCGAAAAAGGGAAATAGAATTCCTTGAGTTGAAGCAGGGTAATATGTTTGATGGGGAGTATGTTGCTAAATTTGACGAATTGTCAAAATACTATCCCTATTTTCAAAACGGAGTTGATGAAAGGTCGCGATGCTCCAAATTTAAGAGCGGATTAAGGCCAGATATCAAACAGGAAATAGGGTATCTTGAGATAGCCCAATTTCCTATCTTGGTGAATCGTTGTAGAGTTTATAAAGATGATGTGAAAGCGAGGCAAGCTCAGTAGAAGAGCAGAGGACCTTTGAGAAACAAGAGGTAGAATTTTCTAGAGAGAAGGAAGTCATATAATGCTCCACCTAGATCAAATGGCAGATCATCCGGCCAAAAGACTATTGCTGTTGGGAGTACTAATACTCTTATTCAATGCTACCGTTGTAGAGGACCTCACTATCAGCGGGACTGTGACAAGTTTGTGATTACCTACTTCAATTGTGGAGAGAAGGGCCACTACATCAGCATGTGTACAAAGCCTAAGAAGGAACAGAGCAATGGCAATAATGGAAAGGCTCCAGTTGGTAGACCTTGAACCAATGGTAGAGTTTTTCCTATGAGCGAAACTGAAGCGGCCATATTTGATGACCTTATTTAGGGTAAGTACGTCATAAACGATAATCTCTTAAATGTACTATATGACTCAGGCGCAACTCATTCATTTATTTCTAATGATTGTGTGAAACATTTGAATTTGCCCGTTTCACTTTTACCTTATGACCTTGTTGTTTCTACCCTTACCAATATCCCTGTTATTACTTCTCGTGCATGTTTAAACTGTCCAGTTATTATAGAAGGTAGAATTTTTTCTATAAATTTGATCTGTTTACCTTTAACTAAATTAGATTTGGTGTTAGGAATGGACTGGTTATCTTCCAACCATGTTCTTCTCAATTGTCATGAAAAAGCCCTAGTCTTCGGATCAAAATTTGAGACTTTTGTGGGATTTGAGATGGTGACTGCCAACCATATAGATGCTCCTAACAACAAGGAAGCTCAAGTGTATGTGATCATATCTTCTCTAAAAACTGAGGGAGATTTAAAAGTTAACAATCTACTTATCATCTGTGATTTTCCTGACGTCTTTCTCGAAGATATTCTTGGTTTACCTCCTGAAAGAGAGATAGAATTTAGTATATACTCAGTACCAGGAATAGGACTCATATCCATAGCACCTTATAGAATGTCCCCTTTAGAGCTAGCAGAATTGAAAAAGCAAATAGAAGAACTCTTAGAAAAATAATTTATTAGACCTAGTGTTTCTCCTTGGGGTGCTCTGGTGTTGTTGGTCAAAAAGAAAGATGGGAGCAGGAGATTGTGCATTGACTATCACTAACTCAACAAAATCACCATCAAGAATAAGTACCGATTACCTAGAATAGATGATCTTATGGACCAATTGAGAGGAGTGACTGTATTTTCAAAGATTGACTTGAAATCTAGTTATCATCAGATTAGAGTCAAGACTGAGGATATACCAAAGACAGCCTTTAGGACAAGTGTAAAGCACAAAGATAACATAAGAAGGAGGGTTGAATTGTGCTATAGCAAATTTTCGCAAAACCTTTTTCGAGATGTATTGTCTGAAGGGTATGATCAAAGAAGTTTTCAAAGACATTTTTTTTAAAACACAGATGAATATTAAAACTAAGCAAAGCAAACTAAAAGGCACACAAGATTTATACTGGTTCGTCTCACCTCAAAGACTATGTCCAGTTCTTGGCAACAACTAAGTTCCACTAACTTTTTCAAGTTACAAGTATTCTTTCTACAAGCCTCTTCAGGCTAGACCCAAGTAGTCTTTTACTTGCCTCTCCAAGCAAAAACCCAAGTATTCTTTCAATCAAAGCCTTTCAGGCTTCCACAAACCTTGTTAAGAAAAAGGTTTACGTGTGAGTTACCTCATTGGGTTTAACGTCTTAACAGACGAATATACAATGAAGTACAAAATGAATTTTACAATCATAATATATAAGAGCTTTTTCTTTTCTTAAAGAAGATATGATTTTTCAGAATCAGCAGCCACTATGACAACAACAACAACTTTTCGAAAGAGGTCTCTTCTTCTATTTATAGGCTTCTCCAAAAGTATCTGTTGAGTGCTTTGCAGAAGATGGCCTTCGTATGATGAAGAGAGTCATTGGAGTGTTAAATGCAGCATTTAATGCCTTTCACCAACTTGTCATATGATAAGATAAAGTAGTCTACTTATCTTTTCTATTCTTGTACTCAATCTTGTAGCAGTTGTCATGTCTACTTTCTCGTTTTGACATTCGCACACATATTCCTTCTTTTTCGCTGACTTTCCTCGAGAGTAGGTATATAGGCTTTATGAGTTTCGAGGTAGTTTATGCTCTGATTAATGTGCAGATCATTTTTAGAATAGTGTCATCGTCTATAAGATCTGTTATTGATATAGTCAAAGGTTAAAGACGATATATATATTTTTAAAGATATCAGACGATTGCTAATAAACTTGTTATGAATGACTAGACGATTGCGTAAAAGCATATATTTCAATTGTTTGTTATTATCAAAATATTTGAGGGTTATAAATTCGTCCTTTGTCCTAACAACAAGATATGGTCATTATGAGTATTTGGTAATGCCTTTTGGTGTAACTAATGCTCCTACAATCTTTCTGGACTACATGAACCAGATATTCCATCAATATTTGGACAAATTCGTGATAGTCTTTATAAATGATATTCTGGTTTACTCCAAAAATCACCAAGAGCATGAGGAACACCTAAGGATAGTACTACAAATATTGTGAGAAAGGTAGTTGTATGCCAAATTCTCAAAGTGTGAATTCTGGTTTAAACAAGTAAGTTTTCTAGGACATTTAATTTCAAAAGAAGGAATTTTAGTAGATTCTGCCAAGATGGAAGTAGTGTTGCGGTGGGAACAACCTACCACAATAACAAAAATATGAAGTTTTCTAGGATTGGCAAGATATTATCGAAAATTCATTGAAGGATTTTCAAAGCTAGCTGTAACAACCCTTTGTCGCCATAGTACTACATACAACCTCATACATAATTAAGATATTTAATAATAAGTAACCAACATGCTATATAAAATATACATATAAGACATAATATAATATGATATACAACCCTAAATATATCCAAAAGTACGGGAGATACAAAAACAAAACTCCCTACAACTGGTTAACTATACAATATATACATCCAAAATCCAAAGAGAAATGACCTTCCAGAAAAGCTCCACCCAAGAAGGGCCTTCAACCTCTCTTATTAGGACATCCACTATCAACCACGAGATGCAAGATCTGTTGGAGTCTCTCCTTCTGCTCCCACGCCAAAATGATGTGATCATCATAGTCACAGTAACATACAACAACAACAGCAACCATACCAAAACAAAACAGCAAGACAAGGGTAAGCTTACATAATAAAACCAACATATAATTTTAATCCAACATAATCCAAAATCATCTATCACACTGATATGGAAACCAAATTTGTCCAGAAATGGGTTTACATACATTACAGTATAACACACAACATCACACACCGTGCTGTCAACCCCATATGTCAATATATGAATGATATTACTCTCGAGAGATTTCTACATTCCGGACGATCAGCCAGGTCTTATCTCCTACCATGGCCATCTAGCACCATTAAGGGATTACCAAAACTCTGATCAATTGGATAAGCTTATGGTTGTTAGGATAAGTGTATGTGGGTGGTGGTATACCATGACACAAGGCCTGCACTGCCTTGGCCCCCTGTGAGGTTTACCTATCCACTTATCCTTTAGGTCTAGCTTTAAAACCCCACTTCTTATCCAAGCACTAGGTTGGAGGCCTATCTGAGTACCAACTCTAGTCACCATCCACCTTACATGCCTACCCGCACACGGTTTGAGGTCCACACAACCTCAGCCAACCACATATGCATGCCAATGCATGTATCACCACAACAATCAATTCAACCAAAATCATTCATTAATATCCCTAAATATATGTATCAACATATCACCATAACCATCAACTCAACCACAACAATCATCATATCATATATATATTCGTCCCAAAACCCATTTTCGTCCAAAAGCAACGAAAATGGCAACATCCACAAAGATTCAATCGTTTTCAAAGCAAGAATTCAACATACCAATAGTTACTAACACAAAACAACTGATTTGTAAACTTCCCTTACCTCTAAGTCTCTAAATTTAAATTTTGGTTCTTTGAAAAACTTGTGTCTTGAGCTAAAACCTTTTGCAGATTTGTTCCTTTTCTCACCACAATCACTAAGTCGGGCTTGGAAATCCTCTAACACACTTATCAACTTCATATTTTTAGAGAGAGATTGAGAAAGAAATGAAGAGAGAGAAAGTAAAGAGAGAGGAAGAGAATGAGAGAATGAGGGAAACCTCCCCCTTCCCTTATATACTTTGGCTTCTCGGAGCTCTCACACGGGCTTTTGGCCAACTAAGGCCTAAATCTCACCAAGCCACTCCCCTTATCTAAAAACTGGTTTAACTTAACTGTTTTTCCTCACAAACCCAAAATCACACTCACAACACATCTCATTGGCTCAAGCATATATCTCAAGTTTCCTAAATTCAAACTAGAATTTCAAACCAACAACTCACAACCATTATCATATACAACATACCATACATTGCAACAATTCATTTATTTCTTTTAATCACTTAGATTACATATCAAATTTTCGCATTTTAGTTATTAAAACACTTAATCATGCATTAGAAAAACAAGATGTTACACTAGCTTTGCCTCTAACTAAGTTAACCTGTAAAGGACAACCTTTTGTTTGGACAGAGGATTATGAGACTAGTTTCCAAGAGTTAATTTGAATTTATTTAACGAAGTATGAAATAGTTTTCAAGCTTTATAAAAAATTGTATACTTGATCTACTTAATAAAATCTTTTCATTCAATGGTTGGATTGTTAAAATTTAACATATATCAATAGTTATTGAGTGGAGTAATTCTACCAAGAGTTACTCTTGGAGTAACTTGATCCCCACCCTATATATGTATATATATACATATACATACATATGTATGTATGTATGTATGTAATATGTATGTATGTATGTATATACATATATATATATACATATGTATGTATGTATATATAAAAGGCGTTTCAAATTAAATGAGAAACCTTTTAAAATGGGAAATAAAAACAATTAATAGTAACCATTGGATTACATAAGAGGTAATTGATTGGGTTTTAATCTTAGCAACAATTTTTCTTATAATAATAATCTAAAGACTATCATTAAAACTTTTCATTTTCTCAGTGTAAGAGTTTCTAATTTGAAACGTTCTCTCTTTCTCTTTATATATATATATATATGTATATATATATAATAACCCATAGGATTAATTTGTGTTAAAGATTTAGATTTATTGACATTCTTAAATCAACATGCATAATCTAATTACTTTAATTATATATATAATGATAATGATATTTTTAGTACGATTTTCAAGTAAATTTAAATTTAATTTAAATTAAATATGTTAGTAAAACATTTATTACAAACTACTTGATTTATAGTATTAAAAATCACAATGTAACTTGATAAAGGTCAAAATTTGTTGTAATAATTGTAAAATATTGAAATGTAAATTGTTGAGAAAATAATAATAAATAAATTATTTTCTACTGAAAAGTAAAGGATCGAGACATGGGACAATGCAATGGAACTAATAATGTTTGTCCCCTTATTGGTCAAATGAATGACACGAATCAAAGCTACTATAATATAGAATAAAGAGTTACTTTTTATCAACTGAACGATACAAGCGAGCAACGTCTCTACAAGTGTGCACACAGACAAGCATCTCCACGCCCACACTAAGGTTCCTCTCCATTTGCTGTGCTAGCTACAATCTAGAAGAGGTGACGGCTAACGCTAATCTTTGTCACACTGTATTGTCCAGCCACATCTCCTATAGCACCTATTATAGGAGGTAACTAGGGTTAGAGGGTGTCACTCATAATGGGCTCTATTCTAATGAATTGGCCCATTAAAATAGTTTTGGTCCAACCATATTTTATTCCTAGTGGGCTTGTCTTAAATGTGCGACCTATAGGTTCTCTTAATAATGGACCTCAATATTAAATGTCTAGTGCATATAACAACAATCTCCCACCTGCACCAGAATATTTAATTTTAATAATAATGAGTAGTATCTAGAAATACATCACTATTGCCCAATATTGAGAATGCTAGTGAAATGACATAACCTTGCCATGATAATTAATTTGTATGGTTCATCCCTTCGTCCAAATATCTAATTGGGCACTAGGCATGGAATTTGTCATCCTTGTATAGTCCAATTCTATTTCTTGATACTTAAGAAGACTTTACTGTGATAAATATCTCATATTTATCCTTTTGAGCATAGCCATACATTTATTAGTCTTTCACTATCAATTGGCCCCATAGATATCACCTTTGTTATATAGCAGGGACAAATCCCATCTATATTACTCGCATTCTTCAACATGATTCATTCCATGTCCAATTGCAATCTTTATAATCACCTTATTACAGGTGACGTTTGACTGCATTAAAACATAGAGTTCCTCATGTAAGAATCGTAGTGACTTCAAGTCAAAGGATTCCATACAATTATCACTTTGAGAATCGTTTATGACTTTAGTGTAACAATCCATATAACATTCTCAATGTGGGTCAGTTTAATACATCATTACTCCTAATGTGTACCGATGCATGAACTTAATATCTCATATTTATGATCTGTGAGTTGTGATCATCAGTCAATTAATATACTAGTCTTAATGTATTAATATTGTCCAATTATTAATACTTGACTAGGGACAATTTCAATAATAGTACTAAGTAGAATCTCACAATCAAGTCATCCACTTAGTGTCCTACAAAGTTGTATTTGCTACTCAAAGGACAAAATTATACACAAGTAAGTATAATATTGAAATGCCTCTTTATTATATGTATAATATGAAAAAGACATATGTCTAATACATATAAGTCTCTAATGCATACACCAACTATGCGACTATGATCTCCCACTTGCACTAGAGCCACTCAGACATGTTTCTAATGCCTAATGATCTAGTGTGCCCTTCATGCTTCTGCTGTGCAAGAGGTTTAATTAGTGGGTTTGCAACATTATCATTTATATGCACTTTGCATATTTTCACATCTCCCTTGTCAATGATCTCTTGAATGAGATGGAAACGCCTAAGTATATGCTTGGATCTTTGATGTGATCTGGGTTCCTTAGATTGAGCAATTGCTCCACTATTATCACAGTAGAGACTAACTAGGTCTTCAATGCTAAGAACCATACTAAGCTCATTGATGAACTTCTTCATCCAAACAACCTCTTTTGCAGCATTTGAGGTATCAATATACTCAGCTTATGTCGTAGAATCGGTAATTGTGTCTTGCTTTGAGCTTTTCTAGCTCACAACGCCACCATTCAAACAAAAAACATGACTTGATTGCAATCGTGAGTCGTCTTTGTTAGTTTGGAAGCTTGCATTAGTGTAACCTCTTACACTTAGCTCTTCCTCACCTCCATAAACCAAGAACAAATCCTTAATTCTTCTAAAGTACTTAAGGATGTTCTTGACCGTAGTCGAGTGACCTTCACTAGGATTTGACTAGTACCTACTCGTCATACTCAAAGCATACGAAATATCTGGTTGAGTACATAACATGGTATACATGATAGATTTGATAACTGATATATATGGAATCTTGCTCATACGATCTCTTTCTTTCTTAGTGGAAAGAGATTGAGCTTTGGATAAGCTTATGCCATGTGACATAGGTAGAAAACCTTTCTTGGAGTCTTGCATATTGAACTGTTTCAATACTTTGTCAATATATATACTTTAACTTAGGCCAAGCATTCTTTGTGATCTATCTCTATAGATCCTTATACCTAATACATAGGTTGCTTCGCCTAAATCTTTCATGGAAAAACAACTTTCCAACCACATCTTTACAGATTGAAGTGTAGGAATGTCATTTCCCATGAGTAGTATGTCATCTGTATACAATACTGAAAATACTACTATGTTGTCACTAACCTTTTTGTAGACACAAGGTTCATCTTCATTTTTAATGAAACCAAACTGTTTAATAGCTTCATCAAAATGAAGATTCCAGCTTCTAGAAGCTTGTTTCAACCCATAAATGGACTGTTGTAGTTTACAAACCTTTCCAACATTTTCAGGCACATTAAAGCCTTCAGGTTGTGTCATGTACACCTCTTTAAGAAGATTTCCATTAAGGAAAGCAGTCTTGACATCCATTTGCCTGATTTCATAATTGTGGTAAGTTATAATAGCAAGCAAGATCCAAATGGATTTAAGCATAACTATTGGGAAAAAATTTCATCATAGTCTACACCATGAATTTGCTTGAAACCCTTAGCTGCCGGTCTTGCTTTAAAGGTACTCACATTACCATCCATGTCATTTTCTTTTTGAAAACCCACTTGCACTCGATAGGTTTTACCCCGTCAGGTGGATCAACTAAGGTCCATACCTAATTGGTGTACATGGATTCCATATCTCATGGCATCAAGCCATTTCTTAGACTTTGGACTAGAAATAGCTTCCTGATAGGTCACAGGCTCATTTTGATCTATAACCAAGGAAACCAGATCTGTTGGTTGGTGACGTATCTTGTCAGACCGTCGTGGTTCTTGTACTACTTGACTGTGCGACTCCACAACATTTTGTGGTATTTACACTAGTTCCATTTTTGGCTCATGACTACTATGTGGTTCTTGAATTTCTTCAATTTTTACTTTCTTCACACTGACTTCCTTAGATATAAATTCTTTTTCTAAGAATACAACATTCCATGCAACAAATACCTTGCCTTTGGTAGGATTATAAAAGTAGTAGCCCTTAGTTTCCTTTTGGAATCCCACAAAAGTAGCATTTCCTTTATTTGGGTCCTAATTTATTAGAAACTAGGTGCTTCACATAAGCCTCACATCCCTATATCTTCATGAAAGACATACTAGGTTGTTTTCCAGTCCATATCTCATACGGTGTCTTCATGATAACTTTTGATGGAACACGATTTAGTGTGAAAGCTATTGTCAACAATGCATGCCCCTAAAAGGAGTCAAGGAGGTCTGAATGACTCATCATAGATCGAACCATATCTAATAGTGTTCGATTCCTCTTTTCTGAAACACCATTCCATTGTGGCGTTCCAAGAGGAGTGAGTTGAGATATAATCCCATACTTTTTTAGATAGTCATCAAATTGTAGGCTCAAGTACTCTCCACCTCGATCTGATCGAAGTATCTTAATACTTTTGCCTAGCTGGTTTTGTACTTCATTCTTGAATTCTTTGAACTTTTCAAAGGATTCTGACTTGTGTTTTATTAGATACACAAATCCATATCCAGTATAGTCATCAGTAAAAGTGATGAAGTATTGAAAACTACCCCTGGCCATTTTGCTTATGGGCCCGCATACATCATTATGTATGAGTCTTAGAAGATCACTTGTCCTTTCATCTTGTCCAGTGAATGAGGTCTTTGTCATCTTCCCTAATAAATAAGACTTGTATATCTCAAATGATTCTTAATCAAAAGAGTCCAAGTATCAATCATGATGGAGTTTGGAAATATGTTTCTCATTTATATGTCCTAGGTGACAATGCCAAAGAAAAGATGGATTCAAATCATTTGATTTTATCCTGTTTGTATTAATGTCATAGATGGGTATTTCTAGATCAAAGACATAAAGTTCATTATTCAATTGCGTACAACGACAGAAAATTTCATTCATATAAATTGAACAACTTTTGTTCTTTATTATAAATGAAAAACCTTTCTTATCTAAGCATGAAACAGAAATGATGTTCTTACTAATAGCTAGCACGAAATAAGAATTATCAAGTTCCAAAATAAGCCTATTAGGCAAAGTCAAATAATAAGTTCCTAGGCTAAAGCAACAACTCTTGCTCCATTACCCACGCATAGGTCGGCTTCGCCCTTGGTCAACGGTCTACTCCTTCTTAGTCCTTGCACATTTACACAAATGTGAGACCTACATCTAGTATCTAATACCCACGATGTAGAAGTAGATAAGTTGACTTCTATAACAAAAATATGTGAAGTGGAAGTCTCACTTCCCTTCTTCTTTTTAACCTCCTCTAAGTACTTTGGACAATTTCTCTTCCAATGTCCTGTTTGCCCACAATGAAAGCATGTTCCAGCCTTGGCAATCCCTCCCACTGGCTTAACACTAGATGTACTGGGCCTATCTTTACCCTTGCCTTTTAGGAAAGTCTTAGGCTTCTTGAATTACATCTTGCCCTTATTCTTTCCCGATTGAATCATCATAATAGCCTTCCCCTTACCTTGATTAATGCTTTGCTCAGCTATTCTCAACATGCTAAACAATTTTGGAAGAGGTTTGTCAATTTCATTCATGTTATAATTCATGATGAATTAACTGAAGGAGTCCGACAATGATTGCAAGACAAGGTCAGTAGTATATGAGGTCCAACAGGGTTTCCCTCTTCTAGTCTGCATTAGTAAAAGGCTTTTGATGCTTCATATCTTTCATGCCTAGCTTGCCCTTGATGAAGGCTTTTCAAATGTATGATCATATCGTACGCCTCTATGTTCTCATGATGCTTTTGAAGCTCTGAGTTCATGGTTGCAAGCATGAAGCATCCTACATCAAGAGCATCATCTTGATGCTTCTTATAAGCTTCCTTTTCAGCTCTAGGGGCAATAGCGGGGGGTGCTTCAGGAATAGGCTATTCTAGGACATACAACTTTTTTTTATGTCAAAGGACAATCCTTAGATTTCTGTACCAGTCTAACAAGTTTGTTCCAGACAACTTTTCCTTCTCAAGGAAGAATCGCAATGACATGTTATTAGTGTTGTTTGTAGCCATGGTAATCCATCAACAAAACAAAATATATAAGTATTTGTGTTGTAAGAATTTTAATAAGGTCTTTAAATAAAATATGCCTCCCATTATTTTTGTTTAAAACAATGACCCTTAACATTGATAGATTTCTTTTAGTAGGCCAAGATCCATATTTCACCTAATCATAAGTCAACTTTGGTTGAACACTTATGAGTAGGCTATTTAGGTAGAAAACACTTTTCAATTATATCACATACAACTCTTGGATAGTTGGGTGAATAACTTTTATTCTAATTCATCTTATGAATTTAAGCCCAACCTAATGCCTCTAGGATTAAGTCAAAACCCAATGACTTGACATTTTGGATATTACAATTATCCCATCACGCCTCATTAGCATGTTGGAACCAAAGACGTAGAAGCGTCTAAACCCTCAAAGTTTTGAAGATAACAAACTTATTAATGTTCAAGTTTCTGCCTAAGGACTAACCTTGTCACAACAAACAAGTTACTCTTATATGGATTGTCTAGTAAACGTGCTAAAGAAGACCGTCTAGTAGTTGTACAAAAGAAGATCATCCAAGTGAACAAGCTGAAGATGACCGTTTGAAGCTAAATCTTGTCTCTTAGAACAAAATCAAATATCAAATGCATTCATACAAAAGCTTCCAACGACAAATCTTCAAACGGCTAAGTCTTATTTAAACATCCAATTTACTTATGTTCGTTTTTTCCTCGAAACTAACATATTACCATTCTAGTGATCTAACATTTAAATTGTTTTGAAGCATTAAATGTAATCAGATTCACCTTAGTGCAAAGGCGTAGCAAAATGGATAAAGCAAGTCAACTTATCAAGCTGCCATGCCGAATGAAGAATGTTCAGAAAAGCAGACCACTAGTACAGTCTTGTGCTTTTCGTTTTAGTGCATGTCTAAAAGCTGCCACGCCTGATCTTTCTGAAAGCATGGTTTGCACGCCCCTCCTTGTATAATGAAATCAAGTCTTCCACAATGGATCTTTTTCCTTAAAGACTATATATATGCACCAAGGAAGAAGCGAAAATATAGAACGGTGATACATACTAATATGTGATAATCTTAGCGAGACATCAAAAACTCTCTGTACATTAACTTGAAGCGTCTATTGGACGATAGTGAAAAAGTCTTGTAAAAATATTCTGAGTCTTTGAGCTTAATTTTTCAAATCTTCATTACGTGAGTTGATACCTTTGTATAAACACTTGTTTGTGTTGTGAAAGCCTGGAGAGGCTTAGTGAAAAAGAATACTTGGGTTGAGCAATCTAGGGTGATTGCCTTGTAAAGCCTAAAAAGGTCGCGAACAATACTTGTAACCTAAGGTTGGTTAGTGGATACCTTCTGGGTGAAGGGACTGGACGTAGCTCAGGTTGAGTGAACTAGTATAAAAACTTTCTGTGTTATCTTTCTCTCTATCCCTTAGCTTGAAAACGCTTTCAAACTTATTTATATTGTTTTAAAAAAGTTTTATACGCACAATTCAACCCCCTTTCTTATGCGGTTTTTTCTATTTCAATTGATATCAGAGCTTGGCCTCTTAGGGTTGAGCATCTAACACTGCAGGGTTAAAACAATCTTGAACACTCATGGAAAATGAGGGACAAGCCATTAACAGACCACCTCTCTTTAAAGGTCAAAACTATGATTATTGGAAGTAAAGAATGATAGCATTCTTTGATGCATGTCACATAGACATGTGGTACGTAGTAGAAACTGGTGACTATCTGCCCCTTGACCAAGATGGAATGGAGCTATCGAGAGGTCAATGGATAGAAACTCACAAATAGAGGCATCTTCTAAACTCAAAAGCTTGAAATGCTATGATGTGTGCCTTATCTGAATCTGAATATGAAAAGGTGTATAGTTTAAAAAGTGCTAAGAAAATGTAGGATACTCTCGTGCTTGCCTACAAGGGTACTTCACAAGTAAAGAGGTCCAAGTTGAGCTTACTTGTAAGACAATATGAACTCTTTACTATGGAAGAAAATGAAACTATCAAACTCATGTTTGGTAGATTTCAAACCATAATAAATAACCTGAGATCCTTAGGCAAAACCTATGATAATTATGATCACATTGACAAAATCTTAAGAAGTTTGCCTAGGCAATGGAGATCGCAAGTTACAGCTTTAAGAGCATCCAAAGATCTAATAGCACTCTCTATGGAAGAGTTACTTAGAACTCTTAAAGTCCACGAACTGGAGTTAAAGCAAGACGAAGGACAAAAGAAAAAGTCCATTGCACTAAGCATTCAACGTCCACCCAGAGGATCATCGTCCAAAGCCTTAAACGTAGAAGAATCCTTTGAGGAAGATTTCGAAGAAGATGACTCTGATGAGGATGAGATATCCTTCATCTCTAGAAAAATACAGGCTATGTGGAGGAAGAAAGGAGGATCTAGAGCTAAAAACTTCACAAAGAAGTTTAACAAGACACCAAAACAAAAATGTCCTCCAGTTTGTTATGAATGTAAGAAGCCTGGACATTTCAGGGTTGAATGTCCTAATCTACAAAAGGACAAAAAGAAGACATTCTTCAAGAAAAAGGGTCTTATGACTACCTGGGAAGACATGGACCTATCTTCATCAGAAGAAGAAGGAGAGGAAGAAGCTAACCTATGTTTCATGGCGGAGATCAGCTCTGATAGCTCAGACAATGAGCAAGACGAAGAGGTAAAAATCAATGACTTAATCTCTCTTCAAGAAGCTTATAATGATTTGCTTGCTAACTCCTCAACTCTATCAATGGGATATAAAGAATTGAAAAAGAAATTTTCAAAAATAAAAAAAGAATTTAATTTGCTCAAAGAAGAGCATAAAAAGGTTTAAAAAGAAAATGAGTTTTTAAAAACTAAGAACATTTTCGAAGAGGCATCTTCTCATGAAGCCTTAGAACTTCAAAAAGAAGTTACTTATCTGAAAGAAAGCTTGTCAAAATTCGTCAGCGGGACTGAAAACTTAAATAAAATTCTATCTTATAGACGAAGTCCTAATGACAAATCTGGACTTGGTTTTGTTAAGAAAGAAAATTACAAATCCAGTAAAAAAGTGACTTTTTGTAAAATATGTGGAAAGAGTGGGCATGAACCAACAAGGTGTATACATCGTCCAATAAAGAAGGCATCCAATGCCTTCAGAACTAACAGAAAAGGACCTAAGTCCATTTGGCTACCTAAGTCAATGATAATCCCTATTGCATATTTGCTTGACAATAGAAAGAGGACACTAGTCATGGTGCCTGAACAGTGGTTGCTCACGACACATGATGGGAGAAAGGTGTATGTTCCAAAGCCTACAACCTAAGAATGGTGGATGGGTCACCTTTGGAGGGAATCAGAAGGGAAAGATCACAAGCATAGGGATGATTAGTAAGCATTCCTTCCCTTCCATTGAAAATGTTTTATATGTTGAAGGACTTAGACACAATCTACTGAGCATAAGTTAATTATGTGATAGTGGACACAATGTCTCCTTTGACAAAGACAAATGTATTGTTAGGAATTTAGATGGATCCATATTATTCTCTACTAAGAGGCGAAACAATCTTTATAAGATTGATCTAAATGACCTAACAGATCAAAACGTATCATGTCTAGTATCCATCAAAGAGAATAAATGGACTTGGTGCAAGAAACTTGGACATGCAAGCTTGAGACTAATCTCAAAGCTAAATAAGCATAACCTTGTAAGAGGACTTCTAAATCTTGCTTACAAGTCTGATATTCTTTGTGATGCATACCAAAAAGGGAAACAAGTAAAAAGCTCTTTTGATTCAAAAAATATTGTTTCCACAACTAGACCTCTTGAGCTACTGCATATTGATTTGTTTGGTCCAACTGGAACAACCTCCCTTAGCGGAAAACGATATGGACTAGTCGTAGTGGACGACTACTCTAGATTGACATGGGTTATGTTCTTAAAACACAAGGATGAGTCTTATAAAATCTTTTCAATCTTTTGAAAAAGAATCCAAAATGAAAAAGGTGTTTGTATAGCTTTAATCAGAAATGATCACGGAGGAGAGTTCAAAAACAAAAGTTTTCAAGGGTTCTGTGAGGAGAACGAAATTCTCCATAATTTCTCTGTACCACGAACACCATAACAAAATGGTGTGGTAGAGAGAAAGAACAGGTCATTGCAAGAAATGGCTAGAACCATGCTCAATGATAACTCCACTCCTAAGCATTTCTGGGTTGAAGCCGTAAACACTGCATGTTACTTACAAAATAAAATATATATTAGACCTATTTTGAAAAAGACTCTTTATGAATTGTGGAAAGGACGAAAGCCCAACATATCATATCTTCATCCTTTTGGATGTCAATGTTTCATCTCAAACACTAAGGACAATCTGGGAAAGTTTGCTTCTAAGTGTGATGATGGAATACTATTAGGATAGTTTGAAACATCCAATGCTTATAAAGTTTACAACTCTAGAACCTTAACAATTGAAGAAGCCATCCATGTTATGTTCAATGACAATAAGCCTGATAACGAAATATCAGAGCTAGATGATTCATTTGCAAATATGAAGCTGGAAGATGCCAAACCTCCAGCGTCCAGAAATTAGTTGGACAATCCAAAAACAGAAGAGAAGGAACCAACTGAACGACTTTGGCAAATGAAGACATATCATCCAGATGATTAAATTCTTGGAAGCGTACAAGATCATGTCAGGACAAGATTAACCTTCAAAGAGCAAGCTCAAACTGCTTTGATTTCCCAACTGGAACCAAAGACAGTGGACGAAGCTCTCTTGAACGATAGCTGGATCAGTGCCATGAAGGATGAACTGAATCAATTTGAACGGAACGATGTCTAGATGCTAGTTCCTGCACCCAAGGACAAGTCTATCATTGGAACAAAATGGGTGTTTCACAACAAGCTAGACGGAGTTGGCAAAGTGGTAAGAGACAAAGCTAGACTTGTGGCTCAAGGCTACTCTCAACAAGAAGGTATAGACTTCACCGAAACTTTTGCACCAGTAGCTAGATTAGAAGCCATTCACATCTTACTTTCATTTGCTACTCATAGTAATATGAAGCTTTATCAAATGGATGTAAAAAGTGCATTCTTAAATGGCCTAATAAATGAGGAAGTCTATGTGAAACAACCTCCTGGTTTTGAGTGTGATACTTTTCCTAAACATGTTTTCAAACTCAAAAAGGCTTTATATGGACTCAAACTAGCTCCAAGAGCTTGGTATGAAAAGCTAAGCTCCTTCCCTTTAGAAAATGGTTTTACTAGAGGAAAAGTAGACAACACTCTCTTTCGCAAAGACGACAAATCACATTTTATTATTGCTCAAATATATGTGGATGATATTATATTTGGTGTTACTAATGACGCTTTATGCAAGGATTTTTCTAAGATTATGATAGCAGAATTCGAGATGAGTATGATGGGAGAACTAAAATTCTTCTTGGGATTGCAAGTAAAGCAGACTGCAAATGGCATATTCATACATCAAACAAAGTACATCAATGAACTTCTCAAGAACTACAAGATGGACAATGCCAAGGAAATGAGTACACCTATGCATCCATCGTCAGTACTTAGCCTGGATGACACGTCTAAAAAGGTAGACCAAACTATATACCGAGGTATGATTGGGTCTCTATTATATCTCACAGTGTCCAGACTTGACATTATGTTCAGTGTATGCTTATGTGCCCGTTTTTAGTCTGATCCTAGAGAAACTCATCTAACAACAGTAAAAAGAATCTTTAGATACTTAAAAAAAACCACTAACCTTGGTTTGTGTTTTAAGTCAAACAAAGAATATAGGTTAGTTGGATACTGTGATGCTGACGATGCTAAAGACAGAACAGAATGTAAAAGCACCAGTGGAGGATGTCACCTCATTAGTGGAAATCTAGTCTCCTGGACGAGCAAAAGACAAAGGACGATTTCCCTATCCACAGCGAAAGCAAAGTATATCTCAGCTGCATCTTGTTGCTCACAAATTTTATGGATCAAGCATCAATTAGAGGACTATAGTATTTATGAAAGTAACATTCCTATCTTTTGTGATAATACTGCTGCTATAAATCTGTCTAAAAATCCTATTTTGCATTCTCGGGCAAAGCACATTGAAATAAACATCATTTTATAAGAGATTATGTTCAGAAGGGAGTTGTCGATATTTAGTTTATTAACACTGAAAATCAATTAGCCGATATATTTACAAAACCCCTGCCTGAAGATAAAATCATCCATATTCGAGATCGTCTTGGTATGGAATTTATAAATGAATAGTTTTATTCAATATGCCTTGACCATCCAAGAACATGAGCATCCAATGTTTTGTAGCGTCCTATAGCTTCATAGCGTCCAATATTTTATCCGTCCTCTTGCACAGCTTTTCGCATTCCATAATAACTCACATTTATATGTGCATAAAAATATTCATCCATGCTTAATTATGTTTTCACTGATAATGATTTGAAATATATGCTTTATTCTTGTCTGAGTCACTCACGCGCCGTATAACCACCCTCGAAAAATGTAAGCACCTAACCAACATTTATTGCACATCATCTCTCTCTTCGAAATTCAAAGAACTGCCAAAAGCAAAACCCTTCGGTTTCTTCATATACACTCAAACATCAAACCAAACACTCACCTCCTCTCAAATCTATCTGAACATACTCTTTTTCTCTCTCTCGAAACCTCTCAAACCCTAAAATCCTTCAAGCTCTCAAATATGGCAACCAAAAAGGCTGGTGCTGATGTAAAGGTTGTGGCTTGTGTGGAAAGCCTAGACAAGGCCATTGTTCTTATTGAAAGCCGTTTCAACGTTCAAGCCCTGGATGACATGGGTGTGAAAGTGAAGGACAACTTGATCAGATGTGGAATTTTCAACTACTTCCACATGAACGAGATTATCTACCCAGAGCTTATTAGACAATTCTGGAACTCTGCTTTATTCTCCAAGACGAACATGGTTGAGACTGTTTTGGGAGTCAAAGTCACACTAGCCTTGGCACTGTCGCCCAAGCCATTGGCTGTGAGCGGGTTGGGTCCTGTATCAAGAACGACTGGGAAGACAGCTTTGGTGGACACGACACAGTTGACGTTGCACTGATGGGTCCAGAAGGCGAAGGCCCAGTCGAGTACAACAAGCTGATAAAGGAGGGAAAGATTTTCCAGCAGTTTTTGAACAAGGGAATACTTCACAAGGTTGGATCGAAAGACAGTGTTACCTTCTTGCACAGGTTTGCACTGTTCCACATGATCACAGGCCAATAGTTCAACCTACTGCACCTCATCCTGAGCAACATCTTCAGGACCATGAGAGGACGCGGAGAGTGTGACCAAATCACATACGCCGCTCTTGTGAGCAAGATTTTCTGGCAACAGAATGTGTATCATACCTTCTTTGCTCTGTCTGTTAGAGAGGAGACCTAGATTAGAATTCTCAGTGGTGGTCACAGATTTACACAACTATCGTTTGGACACAACAATGTTGCATAAATGAAGGATGGCTTCGTGCTGAAGCCTTTGGAAACCACATCCAAACCAGTGGACATTAAAGAAGAAGTTGTTGAGATGGCACCTCAGTAGAGAGTAAAGCCAATTGTCCAGCATGTTGAGCTGATGGATGATAAGGCATTGTTTGTGAATCCTATTGCTGCCAAACCATCTACCAAGAGGAAGTCATCCAAGACGCAAGCAACTAGAGTTACAAGGTCTAAGACCCAACGACCTTCAGCTTCGCCTGCTCCTCTTGCAGCTGCTCCCATTGCTGCCTTTGCTCCTCCACCTGCTCCGACACCAACTCCTGCTAAGAGATGTTTGATCATCACTTCTAACGACGAGGACAACGAACCCATTGGCGAGCTTGTCAAGAAACAGAAAACTGCCATGGTTGCTGTTCCTGCTCAACCACAACCTCTAGTCGTCCAACCATCTGCCCTATCTAAACGACTAGCATAAGCATTACCAGGGGAAGCATAGTCCAAGAAAAGTAAGCTTTCCACTCCTAATGCTGATGAACCTGCTAGTAAATTTGTTGAATCAATGGTTGTTGAACCATCTAAAACACTCACTCAAACACAAGCCTAAACACAAGTCACACCTGAACCAGACATGCTGCTGCTTGGTGATGAAGGTTACACCTGCACCATCCCCACCCCCAGCATCTCTAAGTCACATCTCTCCATCAAACCCCCTAAATCACCTTCCTCCTCAACCATCATTCCCATCCCTACGTCTTCCACCCCCTTAGAAACCTTGGAGAAAATAAAACATAAATGGCCCCTACTTTTTGTTGAGGGAAACCAACAGAACCTCATGGATGATAATGCAATTATTTTGCGTCCAAAGCTTCTTAAGCCAGACTTCTGCTTTGATTACTCTTCGATTAATATGGACAAATACATGGAAGACTATGTTCATCAACTGTTTGAGGCTTATCTGGCACTACCTCCTAGAGCTATAGAACACTTGCCGCTCAAGCGGTTTATCCGACAGAGGTACCCCAGAATTGTACGAGCTTGGCGTCTTAATGCCCATCCTCCTAGAGTACTTCAACACAGAATACCTCCAATAGAAGACACCGACCAAGCTCTGCAATAAAGAAGACCAGGGGACGAGCAGACCGTCCATCTAAGGCCTGCAGATTTGAAGTTTAAGCCTATGGATCTAGTAGAAGATGGATTCTTTCCATCTGCCTTTGAGCATATGTTTTGTAACACTCTCAAAGGTTCATCGACTTTGAAGGATCAACTTTTCATCCCCCCATCACAACACATCCGACCTTCCACATCCATCTGTATCCAACCAAATCGAGTCTGCCCAAGGCTGCCAATCATAGATGTCAACCACAAAAAGAAGAAGATTTTGACCAAGGCTCCTTGCCTCTGCCGTCCAGAGCTGAATTTCAACAGTATCCAACTCATTCCCTTGAATGGTTCATAGCTTAGCGTCTTCATACAAACATTAATGAGGACGATGCTGAACGCTTTTGGCACCAACACATGTTCATATGTGAACAAGAAGCATCCAGTAGTGGAGTCTCCCCAAACGACAAGGCCGACATCCCTACTGCAACAAACTGTGAATTCACACAGCGTCCAACTCATGTCTTTCACTTTTCGGACACTTGAGCTGCCTTCGTCCGTCCACCGAACGAATGTCCACTCCTTGGTATAGAAACTTCTATTCTGTACACTATGATTGCTACTTTCACCCACCCCAACAGTTTCCAACTGCCCTACCCTTAGACCACTCCCATCCCTACCAACTCGATATACAGGACTTGAAACTTCTGGAAGCACCTCCTCCATCCACTGAAGTTCTTCTACCAACTCCTTCCCAACCACCATCACCCACACCTCCACCGCCGCCTACTCCTGGCTCCCAAGCCTTCGTAAGCCTTCCCATCTCTACTTCTACCCTTTCCCCCATCCTCCCTGTTGACCCTGCTATTCAACAGTACATTGCAAATCAACTTCAACCCATCTTTACTCTTCTTCACCAAATTCTCCAGAACCAACAAGCACTCCTATATCCTTCCCAACCTTCCCCATCGTCGCCGCCATAGTGACCATGATGATGCTCCCTTTTCTTTTTATCTACTTTTTGCTAATGACAAAAAGGGGAGAATTAAAGCATTCTGTTTTTGCTTTTTAAAATTAAAGCTTTGTATGACCTTCCAGTACAATAAAATACATGCTTTGTTCTGATATATCTCAAAGTGTTGCTCTTCTTGTAATGACCTTTTGTCACCATAATACTACAAACAATCCTGCTAAAAACATCTTATCCACATATATGGTGAATAAAATCAGATCATAACATATCAACTGAGAGATCCACCTATCTCTTCTAGTATCATACATGTACATCTGTTTAACTCAAATCATCATGTATACATAACAACAAATGGGATAACACCAGCCCATAATAACAATATCAAAATATACATCACAAGGGAAGAGGGATACAAAACTGACTCCCTATAGCTGGTCACTCTATACAATCCCATCAACAGAATATAATACAAAACAACACATCTAAGAAGAAACAAAAAGAGCTTCTAGAAAGCTCCACCCAAAAAGGACAGCCAAAAGTCTCCACCTGAGACCTCTTCCATCTGTTTTGAGATGTTGGATCTGTAGATGTCCCTCTCTTTGCTCCCACACCAAGATGATGTGATCATCACAGTCACAGCAACACAACAACAACCAAACATCCAACCAACAACAAAACAAGGCAAGGGTAAGCTTACGAAACAAATGTCAAAATACAATATTCAATCCAACATAATCAAAATCATTATTCACATCAATATGGAAACCAAATCATCAAATAACTGGGTCTACATACATTACAATATATCACGCACAACATCACATACTATGCTGTCAACCCTACATGTCAATGTATGAATGACACGACTCTCGAGAGATTTCTACATTTTAGGTGATCAGCCAGGTCTTATCCCTTACCATGGCCATACACCATTCAGGGATTACCAAAACTCTGATCAGTTGGATAAGCTTATGGTTGTCAGCATAAGTGAATGTGGGTGGTGGTATATCGCGACACAAGGCTTGCACTGCCTTGGCCCCACTGCGGGATTACCCATCCACTCATCCCCTAGGCCCATCTTTCAGACCCCACTTCTCATCCAAGCACTAGGTTGTAGGCCCGTCTGAGCCGCAGCTCCGTTTACCCCCAACTTCCATGCCTACCTGCATACGACATGAGGCCCATACTACCTCAGCCAACAATAGATGCATGTATGCATGTATCACCACAATACTCAACTCTACCAAACAATCATCATATCATAAATGTGTATCAACACAACACCACGTGGTCTACTTAGCACCACCTGTGGTCCAACAATTATTATTAACACCATGTAGGCCCATTCCAGCCTCAAACATAGTCAACAGGTCAGACCCTATCCAAGCAGCCTACCTCATGAGAAACCTCATACAATAATGTCATACACCACAAGTGAACGTCCTATCTAAGCAACCTTCCACTTTACAACCAAATCCAAAAAAATCAACTAAAGTTTGAAAACCAAACCTTCTTTGAAAACCATTTGGAAGATTAGCAAATCTTGAAATTCATAAAATTTCACATTTTGAGATGAAACTTTAAAATCTTTTTTTTTTTGTGAACAGTAGATAATCGATTGTCCTACTGGATAATCGATTATTTCTGAAATCGAGTCATGAAAACAGTTTTCTTGAACAGTGCATAATCGATTATCAGAGGCTCATAATCGATTATTTTCGAAGCATTTACAAGATAACTTTTCTAAAACTTCAGATAATCGATTATTAGATGCCATAATTGATTATCTATGAGGATTTTCGAGAAAAACCACGATTTTTCAAAGAGAAACTCAAAATTTTCAATCCAATACCACAAAATTTCGAATTAATAGTGTTCCAACAACCTCAATCCACCTCAACCAAGTTCATACATATCAAATCATACCATCAATCTAACATTTCATCATATATTCATCAATTTCTCATTCAATTTCAACATTTTCTCCCCCAAAACCCAATTTCATCCAAAACCAACAAAATAGCAACATCCACAAAGATTCAACCGATCATAAGGCAAGAAATAAGCATACCAACAGTTATTAACACAAAACAATCAATTTGTAAGCTTCCCTTACCTCTAAAAGTCTTTAAATTTGAATTTAGGTTCTTTGAGAATTTAGTGTTCTTGAGCCAAAATCTTCCACAGATTGATTTTTCCTCTTACCACAATCACTAAGCCGAGCCCAAAATCTTCTACTACCCTTGCTAACTTGAGAGATTCTAGAGAGAGATTGAGAGAGAATTGTAGAGAGAGAAAGAAATGAGAGAATGAAGGGATTCCCCCTTTCCTTTCTTATATACTTGACCTCCCTAGAGCTCTCACACGGACTTTTGGCCAACTGAGGTCCAAACCTCACTAAGCCACTTCCTTTATCTCAAAACTGGTCTAACTCAACTATTTTTCTCTCAAAACCCCACATCACACTCATAGCATGCCCACATTGGCTCAAGCACCTATCTCAAGTTTCCTAAATTCGAAACCAAATTTCATACAAACAACACCAAACCATCACTACATACAACATACATACCATACATAACAACAATTCATTTATTTCTTTTAATCACCTAGATTACATATCAAATTTTCACTTTTTAGTTATTAAACCACTTAATCACGCATTAAGAAAATCACAACGTTACACTACTTCTGTTTGACCTTATAACTGTTAGATATAATATGCTTTGATATATTCTGATAATTAGTATGGATTTCAAATTAATATATTTTATGTGTCAAAGCATACAAAACATGGCATATCAGACTCAGGGGGAGCATAGTAAGTCTTTTGAAAATTCTTTTATGCGCCTCTTTATATTCTAGCAAAAACTTAAAAATTAATAAGGTTTGTCATCATCAAAAAGGGGGAGATTGTTGGAACCAAAGACGTAAAAGTGTCTAAACCCTCAAAGTTTTGAAGATAACAAACTTATTAATGTTTAAGTTTCTGCCTAAGGACTAACCTTGTCACAGCAAACAAGTTACTCTTATATGGACCGTCCAGTAGACGTGCTAAAGAAGACCATCCAGTAGACGTACTAAAGAAGATCGTCCAAGTGAACAAGCTGATGATAACTGTCTGAAGCTAAATCTTGTCTCTTAGAACAAAATCAAATATCAGATGCAGTTAGACAAAAGCTTCCAACGACAAATCTTCAAACGGCTAAGTCTTATTTAAACATCCAATTTACTTATGTTCGTTTTTACCTCGAAACTAACATATTACCATTCTAGTGATCTAATGTTTAAATTGTTTTGAAGCATTAAATGTAATCAGATTCGCCCTAGTGCAAAGGCGCAGCAAAACGGATAAAGCAAGTCAACTTATCAAGCTGCCATGCCGAATGAAGAATGTTCAGAAAAGCAGATCGCCAGCACAATCCTACACTTTCCGTTTTAGTGTAAGTCTAAAAGCTGCCACGCCTAATCTTTCAGAAAGCATGGTTTGCACACCCCTCCTTGTATAATGAAATCAAGTCTTCCACAATGGATCTTTTTCCCTGAACACTATATATATGCACCAGGGAAGAAGCGAAAATATAGAATGATGATACATATTAATCTGTGATAGTCTTAGCGAGACATCAAAAACTCTCTGTACATTAACTAGAAGCGTCTATTGGATGATAGTGAAAAAGTCTTGTAAAAATATTCTGAGTGTTTGAGCTTAATTTTTCAAATCCTCACTACGTGAGTTGATACCTTTGTATAAACACTTGTTTTTGTTGTGAAAGCCTGGAGAGGCTTAGTGAAAAAGAATGCTTGGGTTGAGCAATCTAGGGTGATTGCCTTGTAAAGCCTGAAGATGCTGCGAACAATGCTTGTAACCTAAGGTTGGTTAGTGGATACCTTCTGGGTGAAGGGACTGGACGTAGCTCAAGTTGAGTGAGCCGGTATAAAAACTCTCTATGTTATCTTTCTCTCTATCCTTTAGCTTGAAAACGCTTTCAAACTTATTTATATTGTTTTAAAAAAAATTTATACGCACAATTCAACCCCCCCTTCTTGTGCGCTTTTTTCTATTTCATGGTATAGATAAAGGCACTCTGCTTTGGCAGACCCACAGTTAATCGATACTATCCTTGACGATTGTCATTCATTGGAAGGCATTATATGCATGACTTAATATTTATCTTGAAGGTTTTTTTTATTTTTATTTTAAACGTCTTCAAAAAAATCTAGTCCTTAAACAATTTAACCAACTAACGAGCATGCATTTCATACACAAACGTGAAATAACTATGGCCTCCTATAATACATTCCCAAGAAAAAATTACATAATCACATTAAAATAAAGAAGCCTCGTTTTACATACGAGGAGAGTGAGATGAGAAGAGAAATACATTAGAATTTTGGGAGAAAAGGCATGACGTGCAGGCCATATTTTTAACCAAAAAAATTCTAAGGTCATAACCATTCACCATGCAATTATATCGCAAAATATAAAATCTATACACATTAATTGCATTGTTATCATGTATTTTAACCCTATGTAGAGAAAGCACAGGGGTCCCGTTGTTGGTCAATGGGCGGGGGTAAAGGTAGCAAAATTGGCCCAACCCAATGGGTTAGCCTGCCCAGTCCACAAAAAAGGTTGGGCTGGGCTCAAAAAAGGATGGCCCAAAAGGAATTGAGCTGTTTTGGCCCGTTGGGCCATTTGGGCCTGATCTGAGCTGGCCCAGTTATTACATTAAAAAAGAGAGGAAAGGATGAAGTGAATGTTAGTAACTCATGGACCACTGTTTCAACTTTTACAGTTTGACTTTCAGATCACTTCAATCTTCACACAGCAGTGACATCACTCTATACCCTAACTCCCTAACCACTGCTAGACGCAAGTCACACGCAGTGCCTCTGCCCACCACCATAGTCCACCCTCCCGATATGACATGACGCTTTTCTGCCTACCCTGCAATCCACCCTCCGGACGCAACGCCCTCCTTTTAGCCTACTGGCCCTCGCGACATGGCGACGCCATTATGATATGCGATTCGCAATGCATCTTCATCTTGGCCTCCTAGTCACGAGTCTCACAAAGCTCCCACTCCTGGTTGTTGACTCATGTGGCACGACGCCCACACCTAATTTGTCATAGGTACTACTTTCTTCCTCCCCTTACTTCATTGTCCGCTATAGTTGTAGCTTGTGCTTTGTTTGCTCTCTGGCCTCTGCAGCCCCCTGCCCTGCTCTATTGTCTTGCTTCACTTGAACAGGTTAACTTTGAATTTTCATTGGTTGTTTGTTTCTTGTTTGATGGGTTGTTCTTGCTCAGTTTGAAATAGGTTAAGTTTAACCAATTCCATTACTTTCTTTTGCTTCCCTTGTAACACCCTCATTTTAGTATTATAATTTATTTCTTAATATATGTGAAATTGTTTCTGATAAACTGAGGAATTAAGAAGCCAACAGTTAACTCAATTCCTCTATACCAGGGGATGACATGTGAAAAGGACTAAATGACTATAAATTTGTCATTTTAAGCTTAAAAACATGTCATATATATTAAAATATAATTTTTGAGAATTTTCTGGAAATTTTTTGAAATTCTTGTAAAAAATGACCAAACTACCCTCCATTATTTGCTAAAACTATAACCAGTATAGGTTTGATATATAGAAGATACAAAATGAACATTATTAGTTCATTTTTGGTTAGATATTCAATTTTATAATTTCTATTAAAATTTGGGAATTTTCTGATCAGAAATAACTAATAAATACTTAAAAATTTGAAATAAATTATATAAAATTAATTCTTAATTTCAAAAATTATTTTTAGTCAATAATTAAAGTTCTCAGAAAGTTTCAATTAAAAATTCATTCATTTTCTATAAAAATCAAATTATTAAAGTTTAAGTCGCTTATACTAACTCTGGTCGATTCATTTGCAGAGAAAACGAAACGCAGAGACTTGGGAGAGCAAGACTTGGCACATTCAGTCTTTGCTCTACAAACCCATTTCCTTATTTTTTTCACATGTTGCGAAAGAAAGTCAAAAATTTTAAAACAAATAAAAAAGCTTACAAGCCTGCAATTTTTGACTATGCTACTCATTCCTTCTTTTATAAAAGGGCTATTTGGGTCACATTTTTTTTCTCATTTCTTTCTCTTCCAGCTTTGGCTGAACCTCCCCCTCCCTCTCTAGAGTTCATTTCAAAAATTTTCAAGTCACCAAAGCCTCCATTATCCTCCTCCTTCAACCTCCGTCAAAGACCACCACCTAGGAGCTTCAAGTGTCCACTTTTTCTCTTCTTCTTCAAAGCTTTACATAAGGTATGGTGTAACACCCCTACTTTTATATATTAAATTATTCTGTATGTTTAAAAATTGTTTTTAAGTCATCAATGTATTTAGAACAATTAATAATAATTTTAGAAATTTTTCTAGAATTTATTGAGATAATTTTTGTAAAATGACAAAAATACCCCTGGTTGACTGTGGGAACTAACCAGAGACTTTTTGACCTCAAAATATTTTGAAAATTTTATATTGAGTATCTCTCATTATAAAACTTTATTTTGAAAGAAAAGTAGTGAAAAATATAACAATCCTATTTCAATTCTTCCACTATTTTTTTTAATATTTGACAATGCAACTCTAAAAAATCGGAAAGGAATTTCAAAATTTTGACTCCTACCATTTTACTCAAAATTTCAAAAGCTATTTAATCGTGATTTTTAATAATTTTTCTAAGCTGGAGGCCGAAGAAATTAGAAAATGACAATTTTGCCCCTATTTCTCAACATTAAGGACTGACATGAGGAAAAGATTCAATTGACATTAAAATGTCAATTTGAGCTTGGAATTATGTCATATATATTAAAATATAATTTTGGAAAATTTTTGGGAATTTTCTAGAATTTTTGTGTAAAACGACCAAAATGCCCCTAGGTGTCTAATAAGTCAGCCAGTACTGGTTTGACATCCAAAAAGGGTGAAAATGGTAATTTTAGTTTATTTATGGGTAAAATATTTAATTTTAGAATTTTTGTAAAAATTTTGGTATTTATTGAATTAAAATGGATTTTCTATAAATTTTCTAGCTTAAAAATACAAAATAAATACATATAATTTGAAATAAATTCATAAAAGTTAAAATTAATTATTAGAATTTTATTTTTGATGAAAAATAATGTATTTGTCCAGTTTTATATTTAATTTCATTTTTTTTACATTAAAAGCTAATTTTTCAAGTTTAGGCCTTTTTATCTGTACTAGTTAATTCACCTACAGATCAAAATTGACACATGGGAGCTTGGGACAGCTGGTGGAGCACGTCCCCAAGCCTAGGAGAGGTGATTCAACACCCTAAATGGTGTATGTGTCCCTAAGTGTGCATATTTGTCCCTAAATTTAAATTAAAAACAAATTAAAAACTTGATTTATTGCATAATTGCTTTTGTCATTGGTGGACACCTAAGACCCCTTCTTTTTCTATAAATAGCCCATTCCTCCTTCAAATTTTCAGCATCTCCTCTTCCTCTCTCAAGCTAGAGAGCTTCTCTTTCTAAAGTTTTCTCTCTCTAAAATATTTTTATCTAGTTTTTATGTTAAAATTTTGCTAGTTTTCAACTAGTAGAATTTCTCTTCATAGAAGCTTTGCACCAACAATTCCATCCTCTTCATCAACTATCTTAGAGGTACTTGGGAGAGTGGGGTTGGTTCTAAATTACTGTCACTTTGCATGTTAGTAGGAAGGGTTTTTCCCTAAACCCGTTTAGGCTTAAGTTTTTTTATTGTTATTATTGTTTAATGTTAAACTTTAATTTTTGCCAAGTTGTTACTCTACCCAAATTTTGATTATTAAATCATTATTAAATTGTTACTTTGCTCAAATTTAAATTATTAAATTTTACTTGCTAAGCTGTTACTTTGTTCAATTTTAGAAAATCAAAATGCATTTGCTAAGCTGTTACTCTGCTCAAATTTAGAAAATCAAAATGCATTTATTTAGTTGTTATTTTGTCAAAATTTTAGTAATTAAATTATAATTAATATATTGTTATTCTACTAAAATTTTATATGATTACTAAATTATTATTCTGTTAAAATTTTGGTATTATACAACTTTTGCAAAATAAGGTAGAAATGTTGATTGTATTGGTGCTCAAATTAAATGAGACCAGGGAAACCTCTGCTTGAGAAGTTAGAAATTGATAGTTAGTGAGTAATGTACAGCGAGTGACATGCAGTGGCATGGCACCCTGCTAGAGAACCTACAGTTTGGTACACTGAGGAATGAAAGGCAGGGACCCACTTGCAGAGGTCTTGGGGGTAGGCATCGAGTGGTGAAGGTCCCAATGGTCAGGGTAGCGCCCTTGAGCAGGGATATTCGCTTGACCAAACTCGATAACCCTGACAACTGCTACGCATTCCAGGATTAGTTTGAGAGTATACCTCTATAAATGGATATTCTGACTGTTATTTTCCTCAATGATATGAGGACTGTACAACGTGATGATGTTGAGAGAGGTATATGTACTCTTAGTCACTTCCCAGGTTCTATTGAGAACTATTACCCACAAATGGGAACTATGGATCCATACCTAGTCAAGGGTAGTCTGATACAACTTAGAATGAACCTTAGGATCCTTTTTGTTGTCAGCTGTGTTTTATCTTTATTTTATAGTAGATTTCTTACCATACATGTAAAAGTGATTTTAGAACAAAACACCTCACTCCATTATTTTCTTCTGTGTATGATTGATCGTGATTGTTGAAGATGACATTAACGCCTCGTGATGCTGAGCACGAGTTAGAGGACATCTCCACGAGGGAGGACCTGAAGACCTATAGTATTTTTTCTTTTTGTATGAGGGATAGGGTAGATGAACACTGCTCTGTATAGGATCTTTTCGATGTACATATTAGGTTAGATAGTGTCTATCTTTTGATGTAATTTTTAGTTTTTAGTATTATCAAACCATGATGTATAGTTTTATGATATATATGTATATACAGTCTTTTCTTTCATCTTTTATTATCATTTCCAAACTTTGTTAAGTTTGGAATTTTTTTAAAGTGGAAAAATTTTACACGCATTTTCATTTACTTAAACTTAATAACTAAATTAATATGAATTGTATTTAATATGAATGGGTGTTACATATGGGGGAGTGGGGCTATTCTTATTTAAAATACTTTCATGTAGATGGTTTTGGAGTGAGTTTTTTTCCCAAAATCCTTAGCTTTTACTTTTCATTTAATTGCTTTCAAGTAGATGGTTTTGGAGTGGATTTTACCCTCAAAACCCTTAGCTTTAATTTCTTTTATGTAGATGGTTTTGGAGTGGATTTTTCCCCCAAAACTCTTAAGCTTTAATTTCTTTTATGTAGATGGTTTTGGAGTGGATTTTACCCCCCAAACCCTTAGCTTTTTATTTTTCCATTATTTCTTTTATTTTCTTTGTTGTTGTTGTTGTTGTTGCATTTTACTTATGTTGTTGTTCTTTTCTTATCTTACTGCCCTATTTTGTTTTATGGCTTTGGTGCTTATTTGATGTTGTTATTGACATTTAATTGTTGGTTTGTGTTGCTAACTTATCATAAAATGTTAAAGGTTTGGTTATAAACCACTAAATCCATAAACAAGAGTGAAAAGCTTGCAAACTTTCCTTAATGTAATTAACAAGAAGCTGGAAAAGAAAACATTTGAACTATGGACCCTCCTTGAACCTTATGGCTAAGACCTTCCGATGAGGACTTAATAGATGATCACTTTCTTAAGAACTCCTAAATTTTGGTTTGCTCATTTAGAGTTAATAACTTGATGAAAGAAAAGCTTTTTAGAGAGAAGAACTTGATGTCCAGCAAACTGTTTTCATTTTCTACCTGAACACTGCTCACTATTTTTGCTATATTTTGAGTTATATTTAATATTTTTGAGTACTTGTTTTTTTATTGGAAAGTAGACAAAATTTTCTCCAAAATAGGCCCAAGAATATCTTTAAAAATTTAAGAATTGACAAAGTTACACTTTTTCAAATTTGGAGTTTCTTTTTTGAAAATGTTAACTGGCAGTTGGTACACAAAGGAGATTTTGGAAAAATCTGTTGTGTGTTGCCCAAAACCCCTTGAATGACTAGAAACTAAACTTAATAAGCTTTCCAAGCATATATAGGTTGTCTTTGTTCATTTCCATTTACTATATTTAATAGTTTTTAGAATCTGAAAGTCATGTACTTTTCTGACAAGGAACACCTGCAAACAACTACAAACTTTGAAAAATCACCATAAATTGATAGACCTTGGTTTTCAAAGATCTTTGACTTTTTGGAAAGGTTTTTCAGTTTACTTTTTGAAAATGATTGACTTGGTTGCTAAAAAATTGAAGCGAGCTACAAAAATGACAAAAGAGAGTCACTGGTCCTCCAATAGGGTTTGCTGACCCTTCTATTTTGTTATTTTTGTAGATTTTTGATTGAGATGATCCCTAGTGATTTAGAAACTAGACAGAAATATCTTTCTGACACACTATAGATAATGTCAAAAAAAATTTATTTACCCATCCAAATTGAAATTCAAAACTGAGGCATGAATCTGCTACCTCTAGACTCTGTTTTAAACAAAAATATATGATACTTTTTCTAGTTTGTAAAATACCACTTTCTTAACAGTTAGAACTTAAACGTAAACCCTTTTAATGAAGGTTAAACATAATTTTTCTTAATAAATATAACTTTTCTATTTTTTTTTGCAATTGTAAAGGATTCTCATAATTTGATTATAAAGACCTAGTTTTCATACAATCCACAAGTAACTTGGTTTACATAATTTATTTTGAATCATAACTAATTGACCAAACTTTAGCTTTGATAAAGTGAATTAATCATGGTATGAAGGACCTCTAAGTAATTCGGTCATTAATATGAAAAAAAACAATTATGTACTTAATTTTGATTAAATAAGTTAAATACTTTAGTAAGTACCAAAGCACATACTTAAAACATTTTAATACTCAAGTCTTAATTGATAAATAATTAGTTTTTAAATTAAGATTCCTTAAGTAAATTTAATTATTAAATTTGGTACTTAAAAGTAATTAGATTAAATTAAATTAGACAGATGAAACATTGAGTTTCTTTTATTGCTTACATGTTTATCTAATTTTGTGACTCTAAATTATTACATTGTGATAAAAAACTCAACTCTGTACTAAGAGACAGAGATGTTAAGGAGAGACTATGCTGGTGCTCAGGTGTACTGAGATTAGGGAAATCTCTATCCAAATTATGAGTGTCAAGCAAGGAAGGTAATTAGAAAATAGAGTAATGTGATGCGAAGGACATGCAGTGGCATGATACCCTGCATGGGAAGTTATAGTTGGTACACTGAGGAATGAAAGGCAAGGACTCACTTGCAGAGGTTTTGGGGGTAAGGGGTCGATCGGTAAAGGTCCCAATGATCAAGGTAGCGTTCTTGAGTTGGGATATTCACCAACCAAGCTTGACAACCCCAATAACTGCTCAATATTCTAGGGTTGGTGTGAGAAGTATACCTCTGGATGGACTATGAATGTCCTGAACTGATGCTCTATCCCTCGATGAAGATGAGGACTGTACCATGTGAAAAATTTTGAGAGAAGTATATGTTTTCCCAACCACTTCCCGATTTGTGGGAAATATGGATCCATACAGAGTCAAAGGTAGTTATCATAACTTAGACAAGCCCTAGGTTCCCTTTTTATTTATTGTTAATTGTGTTTTATCGTGAGTGATGTAATGACCCAACTGTTGCTACTAAACAACCATACTAACCATACACCACATACACCTTATCAGGTGAATAAAATCATATAATATCTGTATGTAAGTCATACACATCAATTGAGAGATCCACTTATCTCTCCTAATGAAATACATGCATATCTGTTCAACTCAAATCATCATACATACACAACAAATGGGATAACACCAGCCCATATTAACAATATCAAAATATTCATCACCGGGGAAGAGGGATACAAAAACGCACTCCCTATAGTTGGTCACTCTATACAATCCCATCAAAAGAATATAATACAAAACAATACATCCAAAAAGAGCTAACTCGCAAGCAGCTCCACCATCATCTCTGAGTAGCTGGGTCCACTGACGCATCGCCATGTGCTCCCATGCCATAAGACACGATCATCACAGGCACAACAACATACAACAACAACAGTAACCATACCAAAACAAAACAGCAAGGCAAGGGTAAGCTTATGAAATAACAACAACCATAACATATATATAATTTATATCATCAAACCATCATTTGCCAAACTGAAATCAAATTCATCAAGAATGGATTAAATACACCACAATCCAACACCTATGCTTTCACTACCACATGTTAATGCATGAATGACACGACTCTCGAGAGATTTCTACATTTCGGGTGATCAACCAAGTCTTATCCCCTACCATGGCCATCTAGCACCATTCAGGGATTGCCAAAACTCTGATAAGTTGGATAAGCTTATGGTTGTCAGGATAAGAGTATGTGGGTGGTAATATCACCACAACACAAGGCCTGTATTGCCTTGGCCTCCTACAGGATTACTCATCCACTTATCCCCAAGGTCCAACTTTAAAACCACATTTCTTATCCAGGCACTAGGTTGGAGGCCTATCTGAGTACCAACTTTAGTCACCATTCACCTTACATGCCTGCCTGCACCTGGCTTGAGGCCCACACAACCTCAGCCAACAGCATATGCATGTCAATGCATGTATCACCACAAAAACCAACTCTACCAAACAATCATTATATTATATATATATGTATCAACATATCAACACAACCATCAACTCAACCACAATAGTTATCATATCATATATATGTATCAACATAACACCACGTGGCCTACTTAGCACCACCTGTGGTCCAACAATCACCATCAACTCCATGCATGCCCAATTTGGCCTCTTGCATGGTCAACAGGTAAGGCCCTATCTGAGTAGCCCACCTCATGAGAAATCTCATACAACAATATCATATACATCAAGTGGAGGTCTCATCTAAGCAACCTTCCACTTCACAACCAATCCAACAATCAACTACGATTTGAAAACCAAAACCTTCTTTGAAAACTATTTAGAGGATTGACAAATCTTGAAATTCATAAAATTTTACATTTTGAGATAAAAACTTTAAAATCTAAAATAGTACATTCAATTCTAGAATAACAGATTATGTACTATAGGAACAGATTATGTACTATAGCAAAATGCATCAAATTTCATTTTTTTTTTTTGTAGAGATAATCGATTATGGGTTGCCATAATCGATTATTTCCGAACCAAATCCAGATTTTTTTTTGAACAGTAGATAATCGATTATTCAACTGCATAATCTATTATTTCTGAAACCAAACCATGAAAACAGTTTCTGAAACTCCAAATAATTGATTATGTGACTCCCATAATCGATTATCTACGACGATTTTCGAAAAAAATGCGATTTTCTATATAGAAATTCAAACTTTTCAACCAAATAACCTAAATTTTTGAATCAATGGGGTTCCAACAACATCAATCCACCTCAACCAAGTTCATACACATCAGATTACACAACAAATTCAATATTTCATCACAAAATCATTAATTTCTCATCCAAATCTCAAAATTTTTTCCCAAAACCCATTTTCAACCAAAACCAACGAAAATGGCAATATCCATAGAGATTCAACTGATTATAAGGCAAGAAATCAGCATACCAACAGTTATTAACACAACAATCGATTTGTAAGTTTCCCTTACCTCTAAAAGCCTTTGGATTTGAATTTTGGTTCTTTGAGAAACTTGTGTCTTGAGCCAAAACCTTCTGCAGATTTGTTCCTTCTCTTACCACAATCACTAAGTCGGGCTTGGAAATCCTCTAACACACTTATCAACTTCAGATTTCTAGAGAGAGATTGAGAGAGAAACGAAGAGAGAGAAAGTGTAGAGAGAGAAAGAGAATGGGAGAATGAAGGAATTCCTCCCTCCCCTTCCTTTATATACCCGACCTCCTCGGAGCTCTCACATGGACTTTTGGCCAATTGAGGCCCAAACCTCACCAAGCCACTTTCCTTATCTCAAAACTGGTCTAACTTAACTGTTTTCTCTCAAAAACCCAAAATCATTCTCACAACATATCCAAATTGGCTCAAGCACATATCTCAAATTTCCTAAATTCAAATTAGAATTTCAAACCAACAACATCAAATCATCACTACATGCAACATACCACACATAACAACAATTCATTTATTTCTTTTAATCACCTAAATTACATATCAAATTTCCACTTTTTAGTTATTAAACCACTAAATCATACATTAAGAAAATCACAGCGTTACAAGTGATGGTAGGATGCTCTATCATCTATGTGAAAGTGATTTTAAGAACAAAATTGCCTCGCTCCTCTATTTATTTTCTTTATGCATGATTGTTCGTGGTTGATACTTGAAGATGGCGACATTTCCCATCCTTCTCAACATGCATGATGATTACGTTGATACGAGGGTCGTTCTTCTTGGGAGCAGATTTATAGACACTGCTCTGATTAGGATATTTCTTTATGTATATAGTTGGGGATGGTCAATGGCTTTTAACGTATTTCCCTGTATTTTATAATTCTAGTTGTATTTCAGTTTCGAATGTATTCAACTTCAAATGTACTTCAGAAACCTACATGTTTGGTTCTGGTTGTGACTGTGTGATATGCTTTATTTTATTTATCTTTTACTCCTATTGCCAAATTATGTTTTACTTACAATTTATCTACTTTAAGGAGTTTTGTAAGACTATTGCACGTAAAATGAAATGTGAAAAATTTTCTCGTAATTTTATCAACTTAAAATTAAATAAATATGAGTCGTGTTCAATGTGAATGAACGTCACATCCCTTGTGTGTTTTCTCCACATTTTAATTTTATAGCATTTGTTGGCTGAATTCTTATCTCTAATTTAGCTTCATTTTTTTAATTGATTGCTTGTTTCTATTTTTAATGCCTTTATAAATTTACCACTTATACTTGATCTTAATTCGTATTAACAAGCTTAGGCTTGCTTTCACTTGCAAATAAATCACTGCCACCTTTATTTGCATATTTGTTTGTCAAAACTCACAACTATTTATTTGTACTGCTGTTGTTAAAGTGTTAAGAAACAAACACAAAGTGAACAAGACCATCCTTCAATAATAATAATAGTTTCTCAAAAGGAAAGCCAATGATTTATTTTTTCAATTACAAATGCATGCAATGATTTGTTTGAAACAATGAATTAGCTTATGAAGGATTTCTAATTGAAAGAAGGGGTCAATTTAGGATTGATTGAGACACTTTACCTTCCAAGATTAATTAGCTTAAGGATTGCCATGTAGGCATGTACTCCTGACCAAACTAAAAACATCAGGTCCTTTATTTTATAACTTTGGTCTTTGGCCCTTGTATTGTTTTTTCCTAATCTTTTCTTTTGGTGGATATATCTTTATCCGCCGACACCTACCTATTTCTCTTAATTACAACACATTTACACATGATTTGTTTTTAATTCAAATATTAAGAATTCTTCATTTTATAACTTGTACTGCTGTTTGCTTTTTTGCAGTGATGAATCTTGATGAAAATTTAGACAGAATGGATGATATCATGGAAATTCAACTTGAAGTTAACACTGAGGCTACTCCAAATAGTAATCCCTTTGTTAAGTGTAGTACAACTATTTCTGGTAACAAGAGTAAGAGTAAAGATGATAATGAGGAAGACCAAGATACTGTATAGGAAAAGAAAAGTAAGCCTAATGCTTTTGAGGTATGGAATTTTTTTGAAAAGCTTGGTCTAATTGATGGGGTGGAAAAATGTAAATGCAAGGATTGTGGGAAACTGTATACTTGTAAAGTTGCTTTAGGTACTAACCAATTTAGATGTCATGTTCCTAAATGTCATGCAACTCCTGAGTTCCAAGATGTAGGGGTCTTGTTAGATAACCAAGCTAGCTTATCGAGGCAATGGAAATTTGATAGCAAGGCTTACAGAGATGTACTTGCTAGATGTATCATAAAGCATAAGCTTCCATTTAGCTATGTCGAGTACGAGGGGGTTTGGGCAGTAAATAAAATTTTGAATCCTGATTTTAAACCCATTATTAGAAACACTGCGAAACATTGCAAGAATGTGTTTTTGAGTGAAAAGGCAAAGCTAAAGAGTGTGCTAGCTAATATTCTTGGTAGAATACGTTTGACTTCTAATGTATGGATAACTGTAACTACCCAAGGCTATATGACTGTGACTACTCATTATGTTGATAATGATTGTAAGTTAAATAACAAGTTGCTTTCATTTTGTCATTTGGATAGTTCACATACTGGTTTAGAATTATCTGGTAAATTACTTGGTGTGCTTAAAGATTGGGGGATAGAGGGAAAAATATTTTCTCTCACATTGGATAATGCCTCTTCTAATGATAGCGTGATAAAAAATTTTAAAAGAAAGGATTAATTTGCAAAATGGCTTGTTATGCAAAGGTGAATATTTCCATGTGAGATGTTGTGCACATATCTTGAACCTTATAGTTCAAGAAGGTTTGAAGGTGGGTGAGGATGCTTTATATAAAATTAGAGAAAGTGTGAAGTATGTGAGAACTTCGGAGGGAAGGTTAAGGGAATTACAAAGATGTGTTGAAGAAGTGCACTTAACAGATGTTGGTGGTGGTTTCTTAAGGTTGGACGTTTCCACTAGATGGAATGCTACGTACATGATGCTTGAAAGTGCTATTAAGTATTGTCATGCATTCACTAATTTGAGCTTTTGTGATAGAAGTTACAAGTTTTGTCCAACCAATGAAGAGTGGGAAAGAACGGAGAAGATATATGAATTTTTTGCCCCATTTAATGATATTACTAATTTGATATTCGGGTCATCTTACCCCACATCCAATTTATATTTCATGCAAGTTGCAATTATAGAGATGGGATTGCATGCAAATTTCAATAGCTAAGATGAGGTGATCAAAGATATGGCATCAAGGATGAAAGTCAAATTTGATAACTATTGGAGTGAATATTATGTCACTCTTGCCTTTGGATGTATTCTTGATCCAAAGGCAAAGTTGAATTTCATAAGCTTTTGTTATAAGAGGCTTTATCCACATGATTAAAAGGAGAAGGTCAATAAGGTAAAAGAGGGTTTGTATCATCTCTTTGGTGAATATGTAAATCATTTGGCTACATCAAATTCATCTTTACCTAGTACTTCATCAAGAGACATGCAATCTCATCCAATGCTAAGGGGAACATTCTCTTCATCCATTCTTTAGATAGCTTTGACTTTGCAAATATAATTTTAATTCATTGCATTACATTTAATTTTGCATCAATGTCTCAAATCTATTTGTGTTGTGTTTATTTAATTGTAGGCATACTAACAAGAAATAAGACAAAAAGTCTTCAAATGATGGCAAGTCTCAACTTGACATATACTTGGGAGAATTGTGCATTGTTGGTAAAGACATGGATGTCCTCCAATATTGGAAATTGAACAAGCACCGTTTCCCCCAACTTGCTATCATGGCTTGTGACATTTTGAGCATTCCAATCACAACAGTGGCTTCAGAGTCTTCATTTAGTATTAGAGGTCATATCCTACATAAGTATAGAAACTTCTTACTCCTTGAAACTATGCAAGCCCTCATTTGTACTCATAATTGGTTGCACGGTTTTAAAGAAGTTACACCTTTTGGTAATGACAAATTAATAATATGTCATTATGTTGTAATATTTTCTTTTTTTTTAATCTGTAAATTGGATTTAAATATTGAATTCTTAATTATTTACTTCTTTTGTATTATGAACTGCAGATATACAAGAAGTGAAGGAGATACAATTATTTATGGAGCAAACTGGTCATGGAGAAAGTGCAACATCTTAATTTGTTGTTGAATTAATAAAGTTGTTTAGTTTTGAACATTGTTGTTTTTCTTGTTTTTGAATTTCTAAACTTGTGGAACTTTTGTCATTTATGTGTATCTTGATTTTAATTGACACGACTTGCTTGCTTTATTTAAATGGAAGTTCATTAATATTATGAATGTTTTGTTTTATTTTGGTGCTCTATTTTATTGTTATTATTACAATATTACCAGGAATGTTTATGGTTTGTCCAAATCTTTGGATAGAATACTAGGAAATGGAATTGTTAGAATTATGGTTTGGCATTTATCGGATTGTGTTTGTTATCTCTCTTAGAGATGGGTTTGCATGTAATTATAGTGAACCTAAGTTATTTAGTATATTAAAAATGTGTTAATACTTAGTAATACTATTTTATTTTGTATACTTAATTCATTTGAAATAGAGTTAGAACTTAGAATTAATTTTGTAAGGTTGAAAAAAATTACACATTAAAATAATTTTTTTTTATTGAAACATATATTGATTTTCTAACAACAAAATAAATGATATTTAAGTTTTTATAAAAGTACTCAACCTAACTAATGGTGCATGTTTCTTCTAACTTCTAAATTATGGTATGGCATGCACAAGATGCATTCGATAGTTCTTTGGTTTATTAGGTTATGTTAACAACTTAGCGTATAGGTTTCGAAAATTAAAAAAAAAGTTGATAAAAGGAAGAAGTAAATATTTACATTCTTATTGTTATAACAACTTTGCATACTTGGAAAATAAATAATAACAATAATAATAGCTTGTTGAGTGTTGATAACATAAACCAAGTACTAAAACTTAAAAGGAAGAAACACGTACTAGTTTAAGTGAAAAAAAAATGGTCAATAATGTTTTATTTTTACTCTTTTAGTCTTTTACTAATTACTTCGACCTTTATGGTTAGGTGATAATTACTTGGTAACAGAAAAGAAACTATTTTAATTTTAAATATTTTAAATAATTTTTGTTAAAAAAATAAATAAAATAGAAAATAAAATTAATTAGAAAAAAAAGATTAGGCTAAATTGGCCTGACGGCCCACGTAGGGCTGGGTTGGGCCCAAAAAAAAGCCCCGTAAAAGGACCAAGTCGGGTCGAGCCATTCGACACGGGTCAAGGGAAGGCCGCCCCTTGCGAGGTGCAAGGCAACACCCCGTCCAAAAAAATAATAATTTAATTTTCACACAAGAATCTCATAAGTAGTGCCATCAATTTCTAGGGTAAACCTTAGACGGCTAGGGTTCCACATCTGAAACCTAAATGACATGTGTTCATGACGCCCATGGTTTAACCCTTAAACCTTCTAGATCCCCAAAACATGAACTTTTCATGTTGTACGCATTCAAACATATACAAAATCACATATCCAATAACATGAATTAAAAATGGCAGAATATCGCATATCCAAAATAAATTGAAAAACCGTATATTCATGTTATCAAATAACGAATTCTAAATACACAGCATATCATATATTCATGCTAACGAATATAATGCAATAGAATATCATATATTCACATTGGCATTTAAGAAATATTGAAATAGTACAGAATATCACATATTCAAATTCTAGCATATATAGCCCAAAACCTGCCTTTCATTAACTAGGCTCAGATACCAATTAAAGGATCGAGAATGGGACAACACAGCAGAACTAATAATGTTTGTCCCCTTATTGTTCAAATGAATGGCACAAATCAAAGCTACTATAATATAGAATAGAGAGTTACCTTTTATCCACTGAACAATGCAAGCAAGCAACGTCTCTACAAGTGTGCACACATACAAGCACACATCTTTACGCCCACACTAGGGTTCCTCTCCGTTTGCTGTGCTAGCCGCAATCTGGAAAAGGTGGCGGCTAACCCTAATCTTTGTCACACTGTATTGTCCGGCCACATCTCCTATAGTACCGAGGAGGTAATTAAGGTTTGAGGGCGTCACTCATAATGGGCTCAATTCTAACGAATTGGCCTATTAAAATAATTCTGGTCCAACCATATTTTATTCCTAGTGGGCTTGTCTTAAGTGTATGACTCTATAAGTCCTCATAATAATGGACCTTAATATTAAATGTCTGGTGCTTATACCAACAAAAAGTTCCTAATTTAATGTTAGAATGTGACATTATTCATAATAATAGATTTATATTTGTATAAAAGTAATAAATATTTATTATAAAAATTTAGATATTTTACTTATGATTTATTAGTTATTTTAAATTTATTAATTTATTACTTTATTACTTTATTTGTATAAGTTTTATATTTTGAATGTGTTCTAAGAATAAATTAATTTAATTGTAAGTATCAATTTAAACGCATTAAGTATATATAGATTCATATGGTTATATCTCAATTTTCTTTTTTAATACACAAAAAGGTAACACACACACACACACACACACACACACACACACACACATATATATATATATATATATATAATATTTAAATAATTTAGTCATGATTTAATTTACTATTAATGTTATTTTTAAATTTTTGTATTATTGAAAATAATTTAGATTTTAATTTGAATTATATTAAATTTATAAAATGTTAATTTAAAAATTTGGATGATTTTCTCACACATTATTTATTATTTTTAATTTATTATTTTATTTGTATAACCTTTATAATTTAATTGTGATATTTTGAGTATAAACTATTTTAATTAGACATTGATTTGATCTAAGTCTAAATTTTATTAGATTCTACATTTATAGATTTAATACATTTGAATGATTTAGTCATAATTTAATGTATTACTAATATTATTTTAAAATTTAAAATTTTTGTATTATTGAAGGTGCTTTAGATTTAATTTTGAATTTGAATTAAATTAAAATTGATCAAATTTTAAGTTAAAAATTTGAATGATTTACTTACAAATTATTTGTTATTATTAATTATTATTTTGTTTGTGTAATATTTATAATTTAATTGTAATATTTTGGGTATAAACTATTTTAATTAGAATTTGATTCAATTTAAGTGAAAATGTTGTTACATGTATGTTTATAAATTTAATACATTTAAATGATTTAGCCATAATTTTATTTACTATAAATGTTGTTGAAAATTTTTGTATTATTTAAAATAATTTAGATTTAAATTTGAATTTCAACTAGATTAAAACAAACTATATTTTGACATTTTTAATTATTTTAACAATATATTTTTTCTTAAAATATGCTAAATCTATCTTTGAAATACAAAATGGTATTATTTTTTTTAGGCTTAATTGCACTTTGTGCCACCCAAGTTTTATTATTTTACAGATTTTGCCACCATGTTTTTTTCCTCTTGCATTTTGCCACCATATAGTTGAAATTTTGTGAATTTTGCCTAATCTTGCTAATTTTTTATTTAATGAACAATTGATGATTGGGCAAAATTTGCAAGATTTCAAATATATGGTGGCAAAATATGAAAGGAAAAAAACACGATTGCAAACTCTGCAAAATAATAAAACTTGGGTGGCACAAAGTGCAATTAAGCCTTTTTTTTTTAATTAAGACGTCAAAGTATGCAGTACTATTTGTCAAAATCATATTATTGAAGTTTATAAGCAAAAAGAATAATTGTTTAATTTAAGTGAACATCATAAATATGGTAAATATTTAGAATATATAAATAATGTTATAAAATCATTTTTAAAAATTTAAAAATATTATTTATTAAAAATTTCAATTCTTGGTAAAATAAGATATTTTTTATTTTTAACAACATTTTAAATTGATAACTAGAAATAATGTTAAAATATTTATAATATTTAATATTATATTTTCAAATTCTCACCATATTAATGTAATACTAATCATTAATCTCACCATATTTTCAATCTGTGATTTTGGTCTCCCTATTTTTAATTCTGTGATTTTAGTCCTCTAATTTTTAAAAATCTACAATTTTGGTCCCTTATTTTAATTCTATGATTTTAGTCTTCCAATTTTTAAAAATCCACAATTTTGGTCCCTCTAAAATTGCAAATTTTCACTATTTTTAGAATTTTAGTCTAAAATTAGAGGACCAAAATTGCAAATTTTAAAAAATTGAAGGACTAAAATAGCAGAATTAAAAATACGAGGCCAAAATTGTAGATTTTTAAAAATTGGAGGACGAAAATGGCAAAATTAAAAAAATAAGGGACCAAAATCACAGATTGAGAATTATAGAGGGACCAAAAGTGGAATTTAGCCAAAATAAAATTAATAACGAAATTAAATGTAAATATCACTATCCTAAACTGATATTATATTTTAGAGTTAAACAATGTTTAGGCAATTAATTTAAATAAATATTCATTTAATAAAAACTTATCAAGAACTTATTTATAAGTTATATTGTAAAGCTTGTTTAAATAAATTAAAAACATTTTATTGTGATATTTTTTTCTATGATAGAGAGAGTTAGTACGAAGGTAATAAATCACTTTTATAAAATCCAGAAAAAAAAATCACTTTTATAAAATTAGATAACTCAAAGTACATTCAAACACCAACATAGTTTGGCATGGTTGATAGATAACCTTGTTCCTTAAGCATGTGGTCAGAAGTTCGATTCGCGGGTATATACATACATACATATGTAACACCGTGTTTTCTTAATGTATAAATTAGTGCTTTAATAACTAAAAGTGAAAATATAATGTGATATTGGTGATTAAAACGAAAAAATGAGTTGTGGTTGTTGATTGTTGTTTTGTGTTGGTTGTTTTGGAATCCCTGTTTGAATTTAGGGAACTAGAGTCAAAGTGAGAGTGTTGGTCATGTTTATATAGGTTGTTGAGGGAAATAGCAGTGTTGAGTCAGTTATGAGGCTTGGGGAGTGAGTAGATAGACCATGGGCTTTAGTGGGCTCGAAGCCTTGTGAGGCCCAGGGAAGGTTTTTAAGTCATAAGACCCATTCTCCCTCATTTTCTCTTCCCTCACTCTCTCTCAAACTCTCTCATTCTCTCAAATCTCTCTAAAACCACCAAGTAAGGAGTAAGATTGTAGACCATCCCATTCCTTTTGGTGAGGACCATTGCTTTCTCAAGGTATTGGCTCAAGAATTTGTTTTCTCCACATTCTCCTCCTTCCCCAAATTTTGAATTCGGAAGCTACAAGAGGTAAGGGAAGCTTATATTTGTTGAAAATTTATTGTATGAACATAGTTATGTGTTAATGTGACCTTGGTTTATGTAACATCTTGTTTTTCCTAATGCATGATTAAGTGTTTTAATAACTAAAAAGTGGAAATTTGATATGTAATCTAGGTGATTAAAAGAAATAAATGAATTGTTGTTATGTATGGTATGTGGTATGTGGTGATAGTTGTGTATTGTATGTCTAAAATTCTTGTTTGAATTTAGGAAACTTGAGATATGTGCTTGAGCCAATGTGGGTGTGTTGTGAGTGTGATTTTGTGCTTTTGAGGAAAAACAGTTAAGTTAAACCAATTTTGAGATAAGGGGAGTGGCTTGGTGAGATTTGGGCCTTAATTGGCCAAAAGTCTGTGTGAGTGCTTTGGAGGGTTAAGTATGTAAGAGAGGAGGGGAAAAACTTTCTCTTATTTCTCACATTCTCATTCTCTCTCTTCTCTTCATTCTCTCTCTATCTCTCTAGGATTTGTCAAGTTTTGGAGGTTGTAAAAGAGTTTCAAGCTTAGTTCAGTGTTTGTGGCGAGAAAGGGGGCAGTATTTGAAAGATTTGGCTCAAGACACTGAATTCTCAAGGAACCTAAATCCAAATTTGGAGACTTTTAAAGGTAAGCGAAGCTTACTATTGTTTGATTTTGTGTTTGTGGCTGTTGATATGTTGATTAAATGCTTTCGAATTGGTTGATTTCTGTGAATATTTTGTGGATGAGGATTTTGTCAATAGAATGGGTTTTGAAAGGGATTTTATAATTTGTTGATGATTTGTGGATAAAATTGTTATATAATTAGTTAGAAAGCTTTTAGAAGTAATTAAAATTGTTTTGGGATGCTTGGTGTTGATTAATTTTGTCAAAAATGGTTGTTGGTGATTGATTTACAAACAAAAGATCGCACTCATGCACAGCGATGGATTCCATCGCTTAGCAACAGAAATTCTCGCTTAGTGACGGATCCCGATGACTCTCTAGAAGTCATTCGCTTAGCGACGGATCTTGCAAGTCGTTGGAAGTCTGTCACTCGCTTAGCGATGGATTCTAAAAAAAATCCCTAGAAGTCACTCGCTTAGCGACGGATGCTAATGAGACTCTATAAGTCATTCGCTTAGCAACAAAAGCTCACTTAGCGACAGATCTCTCGCTTAGCGACGGAATTCATGCTCAACGAGAGAAAAATAAGATTTTCTATGCTTTATTATTATTGTTGTTGTTTGTTGATGATTTTATTTACTCCTATGGATGTCAAATGTATATTTTAAGATAATTGGATGTTCAAATGGTTTTATAAACTAGCTTTCTGTTTTTCTTTATTATTATTGTGGATCTGTTGGATAAATTGTTAAAAAGTGATAGTTGGGTGGAAGGTTGCTTAGATAGAACTTCCACTGGTTATGTTGTGTTATTGTGGTGAGACTTCTCACAAGGGATGTAGGTCCTAGTGTTATGCGAGAATTTTCACAAGGTATGTGTTGCTTGGATAGTGCCTTATCTGTTAACCATGCATGGGGCTAGATTGGGCCTACATGGAGTTGGCATTGATTGTTGGACCATAGGTGGTGTTGAGTAAGCCACGTGGTATTGTGTTGCCATATACATCTATGTATGGATATTGATGAATAATTGTGGTTGAGTTGTTGTTGTTGTTGTGGCTCATGCATACATGCATATATTGTTGGTTGAGGTTATATGGGCCTCATGCCGTATGTGGGTAGGCATGGAAGTTGGGGGTGAACGGACCTACGACTCAGACAGGCCTCTAGCTTAATGCTTGGATAAGAAGTGGGGTCTAAAAGATGGACCTAGGGGATGAGCGGATGGGTAATCTTGTAGGGGGCCAAGGTAGTGCAGGCCTTGTGTCGTGGTATACCACCACCCACATTTGCTATCCTGATATACCATAAGCTTATCCATTGATCAGAGTTTTGACAATCCCTGAATGGTGCTTAGAAGGCCATGGTAGGCGGTAAGACTTGATGATCACCTGGAATGTAGAAATCTCTCGAGAGTTGTGTCATTCATTCATTGACATGTAAGGGTTGAAAGCATGGTGTGTTATGTTGTAATGTATGTAACCCTATTTCTGGACAAATTGGATTTCCATATTAGTATGTTGATGGTTTGATTATATTGGATTGCATGTTATATGCTAGTTTTATTTTGTAAGCTTACCCTTGGTTTGTTGTTCTGTTTTGTGTTGTCATGGTTTCTATTGTTACTGGTGTGGTTATATGTGTTGTTATGATTGTGATGATCACGTCATTTTTACGTTGGAGCAGAGGGAGAGGCTTCAACAGATCCGGCTTCCCACAAATGATGGTGGAGGATTCCAGTTAGAGTTTGAAGGCCCTAGTGGGTGGATCTTTTGAAGAGATCCTTTTGGTTTTCCTTTTGTTATGTATTATATAGTTGACCAGCTATAGGGAGTTTTGTTTTTGTATCTTCCGTGGTTTTGTATTTTTGGGCCTATATATCGTATTATTTTATATCTTATACATATATTTTATATAGCATATTGATTACTTATTATTGAATATCTTAATAAGGTATGGGATTGTATAGAATACTGTAGCAACAAAGGGTCGTTACAGTTTATGCTGAAAACTAAATTTGAATGCTCTATGTTGAGAGGTTGTGTGGAAATGGATTTCCCTTCAAATTCTTAATGATTCATGCAGAAATGTTGTATGGATTGTTGAATGTGTTGGGTATGTTGTTATGGGTTGCAGTGTGGTTGTATTGGACCTTTGTGGAGTCGATTTGGGGTATAAATGAGTAAAAAGTGTGGATTTTTGGGGTTTTTTGATGAGAGTTTCTACTACTGTCATCTAATAGTCGTTGAGCGAGAATGCCTTAGGAGTGGAGTGAGGCTCTCGGGTTGGGAAATCGTTGAATGACCATTTGTGTCACTGAGCGAGTGTTCTTAAGTTGTAGGGAGTGACTGAAGGAAAGAGGAGACTCACTAGGCGATGGTCAATTTGCTGAGCGAGTGACCATGAGGATTTTGGAAATTTTCCAGAAAGTGGCTCGTTGAGTGAACATGACATTTGCTGAGCGAATGTGGGCATTTTAGAATACCTGAAAGCAATTCGCTGAGCAAGTATTGAGCTCGCTAAGCGAATTAGTGGCCATGGAGAGTGGTGCTCTCTATTGCAAGTGAGTTGCTAGGTGAACAACAAATTCACTGAGCGAGGAGTGTGTGTGCAGGTTTTAGCTGCTCTTTGGAGTGGCTCGTTGTTGAGCGAGTAGGTGATTCATTAAGCAAAATGTGGTTGATAGGAATTTGGAGAAAGTCCCTAGAACGAATTCGCTGAGTGACTCTAGTTGTCGCTGAGCGAGTGACTCTGATTCGCTGAGCAAGACTCATGGTCGCTGAGCGAAAAGCCTTCGTAGGGGAAGTTGATCCTCTATAAGGAAGGTCTTCGTTGAATGAGCATATGGGTCGTTGAGGGAATGTAGTGTTCTGTTATTGATAAATTTTGAAAGTGAAGTGGTGTAAAATATAGTTGAGAAGGACTCCTAGTATGAGTCTAAGGTTGAGAATGTGGGAGGAGTGACAGGTTGCTTGGATAGGATCTCCATTTGTCGTAAGTGTTGTTGTTTAGGTTTTACTCATGAGATGTGGGCCGCTTGGATAGGGCCTTAGAGTGGCAGGTTGCTTGGATAGGACTTCCATTGGTTATGAATGAAATTGTTGCGCGAGGTTTCTTATGAGGTATGGGCTGCTTGGATAGGGCCTTACCTGTTGACCATGCTTGAGGCTAGATTGGGCTTGCATGGTGTTGGTAGTGGTTGTGGACACGTGTGGTGCTGGTCGGGCCCACGTGGCATTGTGTCGCTATTGTTGTCTTACTACACATATATATGTTGATTTGAGGACCCAAGCTTTTGTCTCTTTTGTTGTGTATTTAGTTTCATTCTTTTGATGGGGTTGTATAGCGTGACTAGCGACAAGAAGTATGTTTTGTATCCCTCTCCCCTGTTGATGTGTATGGATTTTGTTATATGGCTTCGAGGTTATTCCCCCGTCCTTTTGTTGTTAACAGTTGTAAAGATATGAATGTATGGCAGTAGGAGAGATGGATATATATATATATATATATATATATAAAGGACGTTTCAAATGAGAAATTTCTTAAAATGAGAAATGAGAACTATTAATAATAATCATTGGATTACAATTAAAAATAACGAACGAATGAGATTAAAACTCAATTAAACACCTCTTATAAGACCACCGTTGTTGTTATCTCCACCATCGCCGCCACTACCACCGTTGTTGTTATCTCCACCATCGCCGCCACTACCACCACTGTTGCTGTCACCACCGTTGCCGCTCCCATTGCCACCACCGTCGTCACTACCATTACCGCTAGGCTTGCCACTACCACCACCACTACCACTGTTGTCGTCACCACCCCTACAGCCATCACCGCCATCGTTGTTGTCACCATTGCACCATCATTGCTACTGTTACCACTACCATCGTTGTTGCCGCTGCCACCACTGCAATCACTGTCACCGCCATCGTCGTTGCCACCACCACCACCATTGGCAATGGCAGTGACAATGGTGGTCTCATAAGAGATGATTAATTGTGTTTTAATCTCAACCGCAATTTTGTTTTAATTATGATCTAAGGACTATTATTGATGATTCTCATTTTCTCATTATAAAAATTTCTCATTTGAAATGTTCCCTATATATATATATATATTTTAACGTCTAGTCAATTATGTATGAATGTATTTATTAAGATTTGTTCTCGTGATATATAATATGTGAGAATTATTTTCTTGACACCTTCAGTTTGTGTACATTATATATTTTTCTAATGTGTGCTCCTGATCTTAAGAAGTCAAAATTATAAAAATATTTGATACTTTTTAATAGTTTAAAACCTTTTATTATAAGGCAAGATCAATTTAAAATATATATATATAATTTAACCTTTAAAACAATGCCGCTGATACATCTACGTACATTTCTTGACACATTCCACAGGGCCATTATACCAATATAAAAACATACCATCTACCTTAGATAAAAAAAACATGATCATTATCTCACTTTTTAATCAAGGATAAAAATATAAATGCTTTAGCTGGTTTTAATTAAAATTAGAATTTTTCTTTGATACACCACACTGCCGTATAATAAAGTCAATATTAAAAATTAGTTACTAAAGTGAAACTTTAATTTTAATTAAAAAATAACATTAGAATTAAAGAAAGAGAGAGAGAAAGAAAGAGAGAGAGAGAGAGAGAGTAAAATTAAGGAGGATCTACATTATAATTTCTTTGTGCCGTTCAGAAGTCCCATTATCCTCGCGCCCAATTTTCCCCACTGTAAGGCAAGGCAAAGGAGTTAATTTCTTGACCTTAAGACATTTAAAAAAACGAGCAACTGGCAGGTGAATCATGACTACCAAAATCTCAGGTATACCACGGCATGCTAATGAGTAGTCACTTCTCATCTTTAATATACAGTCCCAATTGCTAATAGCAGTGTTCAATTAATGCCCTAGTTTTAGTTAAAGTCGTGTACTTTCCTGTCCTAGATCTCTGGGAACTCCTGTAGAAGTACAATAATACTGTTTCGCTCCCAATTCGAAAGGAGTTAGAAACTCAAAGCGTTGTATTCGCCCATAACATATATCTACGACTGCCCCCAACTCTTTAAAAACAATAATTGTATCCAAAAGAGAAAAACACTTATAAACACTATAATTAACGTCAAATTTCTCCTATTTATCAGGCATAAACATTGAAGTCTGTTGTTTATTGTGTAATGTAGGCTTCTAAGTATTCGATGGCTAAATGAAACTAGAGTTAATACACAGAAAAATGCCACTGCATCAGTGAGATGAAAATAGTGACACTGATAAATGCAACATTAAGATATTTACACAATTTATGTAGCCAAAACCAGTTTTTTTGGAGTTGTCCAACTTATCTCAAATAAAAATGGGGTTAAACAATTCCATTAAAAATAATTAGTATAATTTTTTATGTTGTACCAACCATCTTTAAATATATAAAAAATTATATTAATTATTTTTAATGGGATTGTTTAACCCCATTTTTACTTGGAGTAGGTTAAACAACCCCAATTTTTTTTGGTGTACAATATTTGACACATTAATCTCTGATCTTGCCACACTATTTTGATCTACGCAATTATCAAGAGGAGGAGATGCATACATTTATAATCAGTAATAGATGTGGTGGTTCAACTATCCAAATATCAAATCATTTTCCAATAAACAGAATTAATGGACAGTTGCATATTTATTGTATACAGTGCGGCTTCAAGTATATATAGACACATAAAAAATATTTTATTAGCATTCACAGAAGGCTCAATAGAAGTATAAGACTATATATATGAAGACATGCAGGTACGAGGATATGGGAGTAATCAAATAACTCTTCGCTTCAAATAATTAAGACTATAATATATATGGTTCTGTAGGAAATAGTTCTATAATATGCATCTGGAACACAATTTTTCAAATATTAGCTGATAATTTGGGTTGGAAAATGCTTCCACAGAAGAACACGTAATCAAAACCCTGGATACATAGCTTATCTATGTACATTCAGGACATTATGGAGTAAACTCGAGAATTAGAGAATGTTCCCTGACCCACGTCCAATTATGAATTTAGACAAAAATTGTCAATAAGAAAAGAAATTACTACTAATGTAATAGGCTTTTAGCTGTAAGGTATTATTTTTTCCTGAAGAACCCTATAAAAGGCAAGGGGACAAAAAGAGGATTACGTGGAAGGAGATAGTGCCAATATTTTAAGTTTACATATGTGGTCACACTCATTGTTGCATTCATGCAAGACAACCAATCAATTTGTCCACAGCCACATCTTTTGATTAAAAGAAAAACAATAAATCCCAAAACTAATTTACTAACAAATGAATTCTTCCAACGACCCACATAACGTTAGAAGAAAATATATACATATAACTGTGAAGAAAAAAGAAGGGACAGCTCATATCATCTCTTAATTATGTAGGTAAAATATAGATGAAGTTACTCATTAAAAAAAAAGAAGGAATGTATATGAAGTTAACCCACCATATTCAAACAAGCCTTAATTTCTACAATAAACAAAAGAAAATCCTACTAAGAAACCACGACAGCCCCAAGCAGAAAATAGAACAAGCTAGAAGTAAATAATTTGGGCTAGGAGAAAGTGGGGTGAGGTGGGACAAGAATTGGAATCACAAAAGCCAAATTAAAGGATCACACAAGTTGGCCGTGATATTAGCTAAGCATCAGTGTATATAAAAACAAGGAGTTGACAGGTGAAGTGGGATTGAAAAGATTGACCTGCGTCTCCTCCATGCACACTTTCGTTTTACAGCCAAAAAAATAAAATTACACTGATTAGATTCTCCTTGTCGCTTATCCCCATCTACTATGAAATCGCACTTCAAATGGTGACCATTTGAAAAAGCCTACAAAAAGAAACACAAAGAAACCCAACATAGGCCAGAGAGCCCAAAACAGAATAAGACCAGGAGATCAGTGTAATGAGATGACTTAATGAATACTATAACTATTTCAACTGACAAGCAAAAAAGTGGTATAGAAAGAGAGAGAGAGAAAAATTAATTAAGCTCCATCCATCCATCTATCCGACCAACAGTGTCCACACGTCCCTTCTTCTCCTTGTTTGTCTTTCTCTCTTGTAATCATTTTGAATCACCCATGGCAATTGAAATTAACTTCAATTATATTTCCAATTTCCAATTTAAGTAGAAATTTCGAGCTAGTCAGCTAGCTATATATGTAACCAGCTACTCTAGCTCAAACATCTATATAATAATAATAGGTACTGGTCTAGAACTAGAAGTCATGAGAGTGATGGTACATTGATGGGTCACATCCACCACCTTGCGAGCCATGACGGTTCATGGTTTCCCTCTGGCTACTATCATCGTCACCCATTTGTGGCGTGGCGCCGAGGTTGAGATACACCAACCTCGAGTCCAAATTGCCGCTGCTGTGGTCGTCACTCATTGGCGGATAAATAGCGGTTGCGGAAGCGGAAGCAGAAGCAGAAGCAGCAGCGCTATTGTTGGTGTTGTCGTTGTTAACATTGTTCCCTTCTTCACGAGAAAAAACTTGAGCCGCGGATTGCACGAGCTCCAAGCACAGCCTGAGCTTGTTGGGCTCAATGTGGGTGAGTCCAGGGACAGTCCCTTTGAAGAGGAAGTCCGAGGTTAGGGTTCTGAGGATGTCCAAAGGGGTCACACCATCCATGGTTCGGACGTTGGGGTCCGCGTGGTGGTCTAGCAGCACCGCCACCATCTCTGGTGACACCATCTCGGCGGCGACGTGAAGTGGCGTTTTCCCGGCGGGGCCCGAGGGGAAGTTGACATCGGCGGCCCCTAGTTCGAGCAGGGCCTTGACGACTTCCCTGCTGCAATTTTCGACCGCGTAGTGCAAGGCGAGCGCTTCGTCAAGGTTGAGGCCTTCGCCCATGACCATGAGCTTGACGAGTTCGACGTCGGAGGAGTCGAGGGCGCGGCGCATTCGGCGGATTTTCTGGTCCTCGACGTCGGGGGCGAGGTCGTGGTGGTGCGGGTGCTGGAGGGGCATTAGGGAGCGGCGTGCGAGGGAGGATTTGAGACGGAGCTCTTCGATCTTTGCCACCACGTCGATGGGGAGGTGCTTGGCCAGCACCTCCGGAGGAAGACCTGACTTGGCCACCAGGTGGGAGCACGTGCTCCACAGCTGCTGCATTTCCTGCTTTCTCGATGCTATCAGCACTTTCATCACATCGTCGATTGAGGCTTTCTCTACCATGCTCGCTAGTTGTTTCTGTCAACCATTGCAAATCAAAGTAAGCTAGCAACACCAATTAACGTCTCTCACTTATAAAACAAGAAAATAAAAAATTAAATAAATTAAACTTCCTCCTTAAGTTAACAATTTCGCCTTCAAAATATAAAAGTTAACAATTTCAGTTTGGGTTGTCTAACTTACTAAAATAAAAATAGAATTAAACAACTCATTCAAATTGATTGTTAAAATTAATACCTGAAATCAATCATCTTAAAATATATCAAAAATTATACCAATCATTTTAGATGGAGTTATTTAACCTTATTTTAATTTGGAATAAGTTAGACAAACCCTATTTGAATCCTATTTTAACTTGTGAGAAGTTAAAAGATATGAGATGAAGTATAGTTGATTTTAATTTATAGGAAAAATTTAATTTATTTTCTCTTTAAATGTTTTTTTTCCTATAAATATTTACTAAGTTTATTTTCTGATATAAATGTGCCAAAATTTATCTAAATAAAACCTAAATACAAGACTTAAACCAAGTATTTTAATTGTTTTGGTATAATTTTTTAATTAGATTTGGGATTTCAAATCGATAAGTTGCATTGTCATTTAATGTAAATTTTTATTATTCAAATTAAAACTCTAATTTTAATTGAATAACACCTTTAAAAATGCCTAATCAACCTTATCTAAGTTTTGTCTAATCATTAAACCTGTCCTTGAAATTGTAAGCACCACTTTATAAAACTGCCATTTTAGTGTCAACTTTCAAATTTTATAAAATATTTTTCGTCAATATAAAACTAAAATGAGGCAGCAATTTACCAATGCGAAAAACTGAATAAATAAGTGTCAAAGAAAATGAGGAAATCATCATTTAATTTTTATTTAATCTCTTGCTTACAAAACTCTTACTTTAACTAGAAACTTGGTAAAACATTATGTAATTTAGTCCTTTTTAGTAAGAAAAAAAATGCATTAGAAACAAAAATTAAAACAAATAATGTTTTGCGAAGACAAGGACCAGGAAACTCGAGTTATTTATAATCTCATGGATTAAAATACGAGTTTAGCAAAAAGAAAATAGTGGATTAGTGAGTTTGCTCTGAAGAGTTCTGAAAATGTTAAAGACACTTGCAAAGGGTGAGAAATGGTTGCAAAAGAAAAATAGAGGGAAGAGAACAAAGTCCAGTGGATATTTTGCAAAAATCATGTTGTAGCAGCGAACTCTTTGTTTTAGCTTGTACACTTTAGGAGCCCCAACCCAATCAAGGAAAGGGAATGATTTCGCGTGCTCGCTGTGTGGAATACAAGATTGATGTTTATTTATCATCTTAATTTAGGAAATATTTGGTATGCATCATAATGGATAGAGGAACACCAAATCGAGAAACTCCGTGTCTCTAAAATATAGTACATGAAATCAAGGGACGTCAAAACATTAACTCATATATAAATATAAATATAAATATAAATATACATACGTAATTTACTTTAAATTTTCCAAAATAATTTCATACAATCAAACGCATCTGAAAGAGAAAACACCATGCGGCGAGTTAAGCTTCGAAGAAACACACAAGGATTGTTATCTATGCGGTCGAATTGGAGGCAAGAAGGAATTTCATATTCCACAGAGGTGTCATGAGATCGTAGAACCAACCTCTCCCAAGTCCCCTCAAACGGTTGATAAAAAACACAAATCTGTAACTCTAAAAGACTCACCCACTTCATCAATCATCCATCATAAAGATTATAGAATCACCAAAAAATGAAAGAAGAGTGGAAATGAAATAAAAGAAAACTCAAAATTGATGTGAAAAATAAAATAAAATAAAGGTGGAAAATACCCCTTCCCACTTTCCAAAGACCAGACTCAGTAATTGTCCGAATTCCCAAGACACAGAAAACATAAGACTGGTCACAAGCAAATTAATGGCAGGAACAGAGAGAGAAAGAAATAAGAAATTAATTAACCTGAGTGAGCAATGCGAGCTGTTCGACGCCGAAGTATCTGGCAGCAGTGAGGGTGTCGAGGGCGAGATCAACGGCTGAGGTGCAATGCGTGTGCCAGCATCCTCGCTCGCCGCAATTGGGCCTCGCCTCGTGCTTCTGAGGCACGATCGAGACTTGTCCACTGTAGAGGAACTGTAGCAACAGCAAGAACACCTCGTACCCCACCGAGTTCACCGGGATCACGCCGGGGGGACGCGCTGCCGTACCAGCGTTGCTCCGGGACGCGCCGGAGGGGTCGACTCCCGGCGGCGGGTCGGGTCCGCAGAAGAATTTCCTGAAGAAGAGGCTGCGTGCGGCCAAGATACAGCGGTGCGCGTGGACCAAACGACCCTCGACTTGGAAAGTGACGTCGCTGAAGGCTTGGCCGTTGATGAGAAGGTTGAGGTAGTCGAGGGAGAGAGATCTTAGAGACTCTTCCAGGGACATGGTGATGATGTTGCTGTTGCTGTTGCTGCTACTGTGCGCGTGTGTGCGTGTTATCCCACTTACTCAAGCGTGAGTGAGTCAGTGAGTGAGTTAGTACTCGCTCAACAGTTTAGGGTTGGTATCTATCTATCTATGGTTATGATAATAACTCCTCAGGGGAGGGGGGATTAGGGGAAGGAGTGATTGTGATGAAATAGTAGTAAAGGGAGTGAGAGAGGTGGGTTCATTTGTTTGTTGTTGGTGTTGTTTTTGTTGTGGTCGATGATGGTACTGTTATTGTTGTTTTTATGGGATTCTCTGGAGTGAATTGAGGGGTGTGGGGATGGAAGGGTGTTTTTGTGTTGTGTGTATTGATAGATATTTCCTTTTTAGAGAGAGAGAGAGCAATTTGGGTGGCTATTATGGGCGGCTGGGGTATTAAAAAAGGAGTTGTCAAATTTAAAAATAAAATAAAAATAAAAAACTAATTTTCTTCCTTTTTTCAATATATATGCCTACCTCATTGTGTGCATGAATGTATACTACTATTACGTATATGTACAGATGTAAGAAAATATGCAGTGTAGATAAGAAGCATACAGTGGGAGGGGATTGAAAAGTATATATATAGGGATTAAGAAAAATAATTTAGACTTTTTATGCATAAACGCTTACTAGCTATAGTTTTATTATTTGAAGATAAAAAAATTAACATCGCATGTAAGTTGGTGTATAATTATACCTAATTCTGTTTGAGATTAATAGTCATGTACTAACAGTGTAAAGTAGTTTTACACTGTCATCCAATTACAAACCACCATTTATTGTAAATTTGTTAACTTTTATAATAAATACTTTAAATGTCATATTAATAATGATTTTTGATTGGATAATAGTGTAAAACTTTTTACACTGATAATACATGACCATTAAACTCATTCTTTTTAGTAAACTTTGTCTCTTAAATAGTCCTTAAAAATAATTAAATTATATAAATAGTCTTTAAAGTATTAAATATTCATCAATTTAGTCTCTACATTGATATATTTTACTGACATACAAGGATTAATTTAAAAGATTTTTCAATATTTGAAAGACTATCTAGTATAGTTTTTAATACTTGAGAGATTACACTATTGTAAAAACCACTTTTAAATTGATTAAAAAAAACTTTTTAAATCGGTTCTTGAATCGATTTAGATGCAAGCAACATAAAAAGTAAGAGATTTTTAAATCGAATTTTGAACCGATTTAAAAAATAATTTTTAACTCAATTCAGAAGTGAATCGATTTAAAATGTATGTAATTTTTAGTCACCCACACCCAATCCACCCTTCACTAGATGACTATCACCCTCACCGCCACTCACCGCTTCCCCCAACTCTGCCTCATCGCTGCTGACCCCTACCCCTGCCCTTACTCCATCTTCTCCTACCCCCAAACCTCCTACCCTTACTTACCACCTCATCTTCTCCAACCCCTGCACATACTCGATCGTGACATTAGCTTCACCGCCCGCCACGCAGACTCAACGCCCCCAAACATATTCTCACTCAACATCTCAAGTTCAGTGCTTCAAGCTCCACCATAGCTGTTTTTGTAACACTGTGATTTTCTTAATGTATGATTTAGTAGTTTAATAACTAAAAAGTGAAAATTTGATATGTAATCTGGGTGATTAAAAGAAATAAATGAATTGTTGCTATGTATGGTATGTTGTACGTGACGATGGTTGTGAGTTGTTGGTTTGAAATTATAATTTGAATTTAAGAAATTTGATATATGTGCTTGAGCCAATTTGGATATGTTGTGAGAATGATTTTGGGTTTTTGAGAAAAAACAATTAAGTTATATCAGTTTTGAGATAAAAGAAGTGGCTTGGTGAGGTTTGGGCCTCAATTGGCCAAAAGTCCATGTGAAAGCTTCGAGGAGGTCGGGTATATAAAGGAAGGGGAAGGAAGAATTCCCTCATTCTACCATTCTCTTTCATTCTCAATCTCTCTTTAGAAATCCGAGGTTACTAAGGGTGTTACGAGGATTCCCAAGCCCAGTCTAGTATTGTTGCGAGAGGAAGATCAATTTGTTGGAACACCATTGATTTGAAAATCTATGTTATTTGGTTGAAAAGCTTGAGTTTTTCCATAGAAAATTGCGTTTTTTCAAAAAATTGTCGTAGATAATCGATTATGGGGATCACATAATCGATTATCTAGAGTTTTAGAAGCTGTTTTTATGATTTTGTTTCGAGAATAATCGATTATCTGGGTTTCAGAAAAATTTCTTCTAGTTCTAGTTCAAAAATAATTGATTATGGAAAACCATAATTGATTATCCCTGCTGAAAAATGAATTCTGATGCATTTTTACTACAGTACATAATCTGTTACTATAGTACATAATATGTTATTTCAGAACTAAATGTACCATTTAAGATTTCACAATTTTCATTTCAAAACGCGAAGTATTTTGTATATACACATATAAAAGGCTATTATACATTTTCAAAGGTTCTATTTGAGAATGATGGAGAGTTGTCCAGTTGAGACATGATTTTCTTTAAACTAAAGAAATGAAATGTTTCAAAGGTTTTGTGAATTTCAAGATTTTCCAATCTTCCAAATGGTTTTCAAAGAAAGTCTTGCTTTTCAAATTGTAGTTGATTGTTAGATTGGTTGTGAAGTGGAAGGTTGCTTAGATAGGACCTCCACTTGTTATGTATGATATTGTTCCTCACGAGGTGGGTTGCTTAGATAGGGCCTTACTTGTTGATTTTGATTGAGGCCGGATTGGGGTCGATATGGTGTTGATGGTGTGAGTGGTCATGGGAGGTAGCTGATGATGGACCTCTTTGCCACTGGTTGTATTGATATACATATATACGTGTCGTATGTTTATTGGTTGTGGTTGAGTGGTTGATGGTGTGAGTGATCATGGGAGGTAGCTGACGATGGACCTCTTTGCCATTAGTTGTATTGATATACATATATATGTTGTATGTTTATTGGTTGTGGTTGAGTGATTGATGGTGTGTAGTACACGCATTCATGCATAGTTGGCGGCTGAGGTAGCTGATGATGGACCTCATGCTGTGGTGCGGGTAGGCACGTAAGTTGGATGGTGACCAGAGTTGGAACTCAGATGGACCTCCAACCTAGTGCTGGATAAGATGTGGGGCAGCTGATGATGGACCTTCGGGCATGAGTGGGTGGGCGACTCTGCAGGAGGCGAAAGTGATGCAGGCGTTGTATTGCGGTAAGCCACCACCCACATACACTTATCTCGACAAACCACTAAGCTTATCCACATATCAGAGTTCGGCAATCCTTGAATGGTGCTTAGATAGGCCACAGTAGGGGGTCAGACCTGGCTGATCGCTCGATATATAGAAATCTCTCGAGAGTTGTGTCATTCATACATTGACATTTTGGGGTTAAAGGCACGATGTGTTGTGTTGTACGTATGTAAACTCGTTCTCTGATGAAATGGGATTCCAAATTTGTATGTTGATGAAATTGTTATTATTGTTACCCGATGTAGTTGTTGCTGGTGGTAGTAATGGTAGTGTTGTCGTTGTTGTTATGATTACTTGGTAATTGTTATTATGGTTGTGTTATGTGTTGGTAGCGGGAGTAGTATTGTTGTTGTTACTTGATTATTATGCCTGTTTGTAATTGTTATGATTGGTGATGGTGGTGATAGAAGTGTTGTTAATATCGTTGCTGTTATTGTGTTAAAGGTTGTTGTTGTAATGGTTGTACTGGTGTTATCATTATTATTTTAAGTAAGCTTACCCTTGCGTTGTTTGCACGTGTGGTTCGTGCCTGTGATGATCACGTCTTTGGCGTGGGAGCAAATGTTGAATTTTTGGCAAGTTTAGCTTCACTTAGTTGGTGATGAAGCTTCGTTTCAGCTAGTGGCAAGATTGAACAAGTATAAAGAATCATCTTTTTGTTCTTTTCCTTAAAGGAATTGATATTCAATATTGTTGTTTATTTCTTTTAAGATGATGTATAAAGTGACTAGCTATAGGAAGAGTGTTTTGTACCCTATATCTGTTGGCATAAATATATCAATCATGTTAGTGTATATATATTCTTTTGATATATATATATATATATATATATATATATATGTATATTTCTAATTATATAAGGCTTCCAAGAGATGAGGTAGAAATGTTGCTATGTAGCGGTAGTGGGTCGTTACAATTTTGAAACAAATGAGACTGTGGACTCAATGGATGAACACGAAGTGAGGCGAACTCACCCTCCTCTCTGGCGCAAATCTCCTTCAAGAGCTTCATTGCCTTGGTGTGGTTCCCGGTGCGTGGTGAGGGCGCGCTCGCACTCAAGCTTGATGGTGGAGTAATCGAAACCCTTGGATTGGGTTATGCATATTATGATTGGAAACATTGTAGGCATTGGAAAGGAAGACGTCATAGACATGTATGCTATGGTGTTTCTCTGGAATGTTGTTGTGGTGTTTCTCTAGAATGTTCTAGCAGAACATATTTCTTCGTAGATCTGCCATAATTAACTCGGTTTTAGAATAAACTATTTAAAAACATTTTTTTTAATTAGTTAGATAAGCAACTGATTTAAATATGTTTTCCACTATCCCACATTTTTTATTTGAAACATCTTTTTAAATCAATTAGAGAAGCTACCAATTTAAAAAACCAAATTTTAAATCGGTTTTGATACAACTGATTTAAAAAAGTTTGCTAGAATTACAATTAAGCCACCGTTTTTTGATTTAAATAGGTTCATCCAAAACCAATTTAGATTGCCGTTTTAGAAAACAACTTTTGCACTAGTGTTACTTATATAATTTATTTACTTTAGGGACTATTTAGAAAGAAAAAAAAAACGTAATACTTCAGGGATGAAATTGATAGTTTATTCATCTCTTTTTCATATACATGTATTTAAAAAAACCTCAAAATTAAAGACAATAACTTTTTATTATTTCAATTTGATGTCCAAAATATTTTCTATTTCAGATTAAGCCCTTAGATAGGTCTCATCCTAGGAACACAACCCTTGAGACCACCAAATCATTGATTTGACATACTCTAAATTGGCGTGACAATTGTATTGTCTCACCTGAGGTCGTTAAGGCTATCAAAGCCACCAAGGCCAAGCCTACTCCAATTTAAGGTTGTCCTCCACCACCTTAACATCAACTAACATAATGAATTTTGCGTGAACACATATATGAAGACAATCTAATTGCATTTAAGAGGTAATATCTCCTCAATATGTTATAAGTACTCTTCCTATCACATCTTATTGTGCCTTGTCATACCAAGTATCGTGAAAAGACTATAGGGTTAACTTGGACTTTTGATTCTTGATGTAACAACAGACATCCTATGCCCTAACGCATATCATGCTAAGATGTAGTTGTTGATGCATGGCCTCCAACCCACCAAAATTGGTGACTATCCATGGCCCTAGTGTCAACAACCCTTACCTATAAACATCAGAATCCCTCATTTTACCCAAGTATCTTCTTCCCTTACATCTTGTGACTCTACCAAAATCTCTTCTAATTTGAACATTGAAGTCTCTGTAAATAAAGTAATATTATATCTTCCTACAAATCCTCTGATTATCTTATAAATAAAGTATTAAATAAAAAATAAAACATTTATTGTCTTGAAAATATAAAATATATTTAATACTTATCATACAAGAAAGTAGGAGAATTAATAGGATTTAGAATTATTCCTCTATAAATATTACCGTCTCATATGTTGTGTTGTACCGTGCTTGTCTCTACCAAGAAAGTCAGCCGTTATTCCTCTATAAATATTGGGTAACCTCGGTTCACTTTCTAATTTGGTAACATACACAATAGTTAAATTTACATTTCCATTATGCATAAATTGTCGGGGCCATGATTATAACAGTCAACAAATTAGCTACCAAAACTTTTTTTTTTCCTTTTTGCTTTATGAACGTTATTCGTAATTTTAAACAAGTGATTGAAAGTGGATTTTCTCACATAAAATGAGTACATATATATCGATTATAACTTTAATCTATATAATTATTCCTCGCTTCCAATTTGCTAACTTCATTTATTTCAACTTAATTGCATTGCCATTCATAAAGTTATCTTGATGATCAAAGGAAGGGCGGAAATAATCAATGTCACTGCAATTTTTTCCCCACTTTCCCCCTATTTTCAAAATATTATGTGACACCAACGATATAGTCCTTCCCAAGCATAATCATGTATCTCCAAGCTTTTTTTTTCCCCTACAGTGTAAAAATTTTCACAGGATTTACAACATATAATATATAACATATGATATAATATAAACAAATAAAACTGTGATGTAATATACGATGATGATATATATATATATATATATATATATATTTACATATGTGTGTGTGTAGAGAGTGTGCAGAGTGTGTGTGTGTTAAATTACTCAAAAAATAATTCTTGGTAGAGTTACTTTACTCATTAACTCTCTATACATATTAAATTTCAACAATCCAACTATTAAATTAAAAGATTTTATTGAGTAGCCCAAGTCTACAAATTCTTATGAAATTTGAAAGCTATTTGATACTTTATTAAATAGATTCAAATGAATGTATGATATATTTTTCTAAATTATAAGTAAATGTTGACTATAAGATTAACTAGCTACAAATGTTCGATCTACCTAAAATTTAGTGTGCATGATCTTTAACATAATATCAAAATATTCGAAGATTGAATTGTACAAATTTAATCTATATCAAGAGTTATTGAGTGAAATAACTCTACAAAAAGTTATTTTTGGAATAACTTGATCCCCACCTATATATATATATATATATATATATATATTTGGGCCATGAATTTAATTATTGAGATTTATCTTATCTATCATTTATATATAAACTACAGGTACGTTAGTCATGCTTATCATTAGCACAAATAAACAAATGTCTTATTATTGATAGAAAAATAAAACAACAAAGATAAAAACATCACTATTGCAGAAAACACTTTTTAAATCGGTTTTACAACTGATTTAGATACAACAGATATAGAAAGTATTATCATTCTAAACCGGTTATTGAATCGATTTAAAAAATACTTTTAAAATCAGTTCATTGGAAAACTGATTTTAAATTGGTTCTATTTGGAACCGATTTAAAAAATTAACTTTTTAAATCGATTTTGTGTAGAACCAATTTAAAAAGATAGACTTTTTAAATCAATTCTAGTCATAACCAATTTAAAAAGTCTATCTTTTTAAATTAGTTTCCACCATAACCGATTTAAAAAGTTAACTTTTTAAATCGGTTAATGCACAACCAATTTAAAAAGTGTCGTTTTTTTTAAAATAATTTCATTGTTTTGATACATAGACCAAATCCTATTATTATGAAACAGATACCGCAGAAACAGCCAGATCAACACATTCATTTATAACTTACATTAACCAACAAAATTTTGTAATATACTTTGAAACATAAAATATAAAAGTACTATTCTTCTATCTATCTACAGACATTCTAAACATACTATCTATTACTTATTTGAAGGAAAAATGTTGCCCAATGTTGGCAGATGTTTAGCAAGTCCTCATGTGAGAATGGTTTCCTATCAATGAATAACTATAACATAAAAAAACATAACGTAAATTTATTACCCAATCAACTATAAAAACTATAAGTATTATTGTAACTAGATGAAAATTATATTACCTTGTCCCATGAATCCACAATATCAGTTGAAACTATGGTCAATATATGTTTCATTACATAATATCCACACCATAGCTCCCTACTTGTTTGTTAGCCTACCAATGAGAATTGTTTTTAGAAATGAGTTGTAGAAACTAATAGAAATTGTAATTGAATATTCTGTAAATTAATTACATAAGGGAAAAACCAACTAGGCTTCCTTCGTAGTGACATGTGCCTACCTGCCAATGTTTGATATCTAATCATGACTCTAATTAAAAAATGGATATGTAAAATATGTTATAGGTTTCAAAATTATCATATAAAGCATGAATGAAATATATTATAAATAAAAATTGACCTTTCTATTAGTTGTTTCAATTCTTTGTTGGGCTTCTTGTGCAATGAACACAACAAGGCCACAACGTTGTCCTTAGGACAAATAATTAGCAATTGCCAATGCGAGCTGCATTAGAAAAAGAATATATGTGACGATATTCAAATATCATTTAAAATTATTTGGGTGAGAAATAACTTGTGCTTACCAATGCAAATACGGTGCTAGGTAACACCATTTTTGTTCATTATACATCCAATTCTGACTGTAGACTTGAGAATTTTCATCCTTATTCCCTATCTTCTAAATAAGGTATGGGTTAATAAATCCATATACATTCTCCCAGCCCTTTGAGAGACAGAAATGATGCTTGTACCTAAAATATACAAATGAATGTTAATTATAATATTGAGATGTGTATTTAAGAGATTTACAAAAAAATTAAACTTACAGCAACCATAATTGTAGAATTGAGATATTTAGCATGTCATTGCTAGTACAAATTTCCAATACATCTTTTTGGGTGATCCATAGGTCTACAACATTGGGTTTGCTAAGGAATGTCGATTCCCAATCTATTTGTATAACATCCACCCCTATATTTGTATAACAAACATGTTATTGGATCAACTTCAGGTTCTGATTTTTTAGGTGGAACATCTTTCTTAAACAGTTGAACATCCTATAAAAAAAGAAAATATAAAATAATGTTATAAAATACAATCAAGTTATTTCAATTTGGTATTTGAGAAAAAAATAATTTAAGATGAATTTTGAATATACCTTGGCTGATGTGACCTTTAGAAGTCATCTCAGCCATTGAATGAACTATTTAGGGGCCTGCCTAATAGTCTGAACCCCCTCAGTGGGCACAGGAACTTAAGCATATGCATCCCATATTTGTTGAACCACCACCCTTGCCATATCATCCTCAATGATCCTATGGTGTATGGTAGGCCCCGAAGTATACATTCTCCCAAAGGCCATTAAACAAATAGGCTCTCCATCAACATATAACTCATATTGCTTACAGATATCAGTGTTAGTCTCTTCCCCAAAAGGATTAGTAGCAGCACAACTTCCTTTTGTGTTGACACGTACAGGAGTATGAGCTTGTTCTACCTAGACATTTGTATTTGGTTGTGAAAGGCCCAAGGATACTAGCTCCTCTCTAATCTCCCATCTCAACTCCTCTTTAAGCTCATTTATAATCTATTGCCTAATTCGCTCCACCTTTTCCCTGATGACAATTCCTGAGGTGGGCCCACTACATGAGGGTGGTTCGTAGTAATCACGAGTGCCAATACCTTATCCAGCAGCACGAACTCTACTAGGGTGCTCTAGTCTCCCAATAGTAGTAGTTAATATATCGTCATGTCCATGAGGAACAAATGTTCCCTGTGAGGTCTGCTCAACCAGTGAATCCTACAACATATAATTCAAGAAATGTGTAAGAAATATGACGTATCAAGTTACAATTACGATTTGAACTCAAAAATTACTTACAATCTTTTCAGCAACAACGGGTGTCTCTTCAGATAAATATATCTGCCCAATTTTAGCGTGCGGGCCACCTTCCATTTATCCCATCGTTGCAGTGGTGATGGAGGAGCAATATCTGCAACAGAACTAGATGTCGAGGCTTCCAGTTGACGTTGCCTCGCCTTCTCCGTCAACATCTTCTACTCAAGTAACTTATACCCCTCATGAGACAATTTATGGGGGTAGACATTCTTTGATGCAATCACTTGTCCATTTTTTCTCTTCTCTTGTGAATAATAAGACACTGTTAAATTCAATAAAAATTAATAAAATGTTGTTGTATGATTAAAAAAACATGTTTCCAACTAAACTTGGAAGGCAGGATCCTCTCGGCTTTCAACAAACTTTGCCCATGTCTTCTCATCCAAAAATGCATACTTCTCACAAGGAGAAGTGTCTTTCAATTTTTCATATATGTATCTCATGGTGAGCTGTGTCTTAAATGCCTTCCAACACCCAACCACAAGCGATAGCAATTTCTTTTTCAACATGGATTTATGTGAAACATCATACGTCAACTACAAAATAAAATTGAATAGTCAATGTATGATAATAATATGGTCAAATACAATTTACATATTTGAGACTACAAAAGTAAAATACTGTGATAGTTTGTCAAATTTTATTCTTCACGCTTTCCTCTACATGGTCTCAATCCTCATAAAGGATAGAGACCTTATTCTGAGCAAGGATGCCCACAAAACTAATGAATTTTGTGGCATTTTCCCACTCAAGTGCCCCATTAAGCATGTCAAACTAAATCGGTATTAGATGGTCACCAGCCTAACTAAGAGTCAGTTCCTTTAGATGTATACCTCGTTTACCCTTTTTTTTTTGTAGACTCATAAGATGGGTTATTAGAAGAATCAGCCATGTGCCTGTTTAGAAAAGCAAAAAAAAAAAAAAAACACATGTCAGTACCATCATTCACAAAATTTGCAATTTTCAAAGATAAACATAACGATAAAAAAAATTAAACAATAAAATAAAAAATACTGTCAACAATAATATACAATAACATAAACATAAGTAAGTTACTAACATTGTCAAGTACGAATGTTTTCCCATATACCTTTGTGATGATTATCATGTGTGGCATGTACATCATCCACTTCATTTTGATTAATAAAAGTGGGCATTCGTGTTGAGAAAGAAGGAATCTTGATAAGATCGACATTTGAATCTTCTTTTTCATCACTAGCATGCACGCTTCTTCCTTGGAGAACCATTGACCATCTCTTGTTAGAAGGATCACTGACACAAAAAACTTGTTTTGCTTGGTATGCCATAATGAAAGGCTTTTCCTTATAACCTACCTTGCTAAGATCCACCAATGTGAACCCTAATTCATCAGTTTACACACTAGTGTTACTATCAACTCATTTATATTTAAAAACAGGCACTCTGAATTTTGTGTAGTCAACCTCCCATATGTCTTCAATAACTCCAAAGTAACACATGGATGCCATAAAGAGGTTTTTATCTTTTGAACTAGAGAAGTGCATGAACTCAACAACAACCATAACCCTACTATTTTGCACAGTACTCTTCTCATCCAACGACTTTGTATAGAAGGAAAACTTGTTGATATCGTATCTAGTCCAACATATGACATCAAAGTTAGGCCCATGTGCTAGCCATTTTAATGTGTCAAAAGCATTACCACATTCAAAACTTGTTCTTTAAACCAGTTTAAGAATGTTTTGTTATGCTCATTCAACTGCCATTTCTCTGGCATTCTAGGGTTCTTTTTCTTGACAATGTTTTTGTGAGCAAAAAAGTAAGGTTCAACTTCACATTAGTGTTATTCAATATATACAAGTGTGCTTTCAAAACTTCTTCTCGACTCATTGCTTTAACGTTTACACCTCGAGTACCCTTACTGAAAAATCTTTCCTCATGACAAGATTTAGGAAGCCCTATAGGTTCAGCTTGTGACAGGTATTCTGTACAAAACTCAATGGCTTCTTCAGTAATGTACCTCTCAATAATATATGCTTCTGGATAGTATGGATTTTTGACGTACCCTTTCAAGATCTTCAGATATCGTTCAACAGGATACATCCGCCTTAAATAAATCGGACCACATATTATAATCTCTTTCGCTAGATGCACTATTAAGTGAACCATGATGTCAAAAAATGAAAGAGGAAAATGGATCTCTAACTGGCACAATATAATAGCAGCTTCATTTTCCAACTCATTCAACTTCATAGGGTCAATGAATTTGTTGCATATGGCATTGAAGAATAAGCACAATTGCGTAATGGTATGTCTAACTTTTTTAGGAAATATGTCACGAATAGACATTGGTAAGAGTTGTTGCATCAAGATGTGGCAATCATGCGACTCTAACCTTAAATTTAGATCTTTTAGCGACACAAGGCTCTTGATATTTGAAGAGTATCCTTGTGTCACCTTCACGCCTTGTAAACACTTATAGAAACTTGTTTTCTCTTCCCTTGACAAGGTATAACATGCTGGGGGCAAATATGTCCGCTTACCCACTGACTGCAGACCTAACTAGAGGTGTATACCCATCTCAACCAGATCTTGATGAGCAATCGAACCATCCTTTATCTTGCCTTTAATGTTTAGAAGAGTGTTGATTACACTGTCACATACATTTTTCTCAACATGCATAACATCTAGACAATGTTTAACATCTAGATCGCACTAGTATGGAAGATTAAAGAATATCGACTTCTTCTTCCATAAGTTTTTCTCAATAGATTTCTTTTAGGTCTTTCCAAATTTGACGTTGATGTCCTTTACCCGTTCATAAACCTACTCACCAATTAAAACAAGTTGTGTAAAACAATCCTCATGACATCCATTAAAAGCTTTTTTAAGTCTACAATATGGGTGATTAGGCCTGAGAAATTTTTGATGCCCAGTGTAAACTATTTTCTTTCCATTTTTACATTGTACGTAGCATGTGTCTTCTTCACAGATAGGGTAAGCATTATGCCCCTTAACACTATATCTTCTCAAGTTTCCATATGCTGGAAAGTCATTGATGGTACAAAATAACATTGCAGGCAACATGAAATTTTCATGACGATACCTATTATACACATCAACACCTTCATCCCACAACATTCTCAAATCTTCAATCAAGGGACGTAAGTAGACATCTATGTCATTTTCTGGCTGTCTTGGGCCCGCAATCATCATAGATAACATAACATTTTTGCTTCATGCACAACCAAGGAGGTATATTGTAAATAACTAGGAGAACAGGCCATGAACTGTGCTTATTGGATAAGTTACCATAAGGATTCATTCCATCCGTAGCAAATCTAAGCCTAAGATTTCTTGCCTCAGTCCCAAAGGCAGGAAACAAACGATCAATTTTCTTCCATTGCGAAGAATCAGCAGGATAGCGAAACTGTCCATCACATTTTCTCCCATCTGCATGCCACGTAAGGTTCATCGCATCATTTGCATTGGCAGATAATCGCTTAACCTTGGAATTATTAGAAGATACCATAACACCTTCGTAGAGGGACCCTCCTTTGTGCTCTCATTAGTATTACAATCATCACCCTTCACTTTATACTGTGATACCCCACACCTGGGACACTTGTGCAACTCTTTAAGCTCTTCTCTGTAGAACATGCAATAATTAGGATACGCATGTATTTTCCTGTATTCCAATCCCATCAAACACTACACCTTCTTTGCCTCATAGTTTCGTCTCGGCAACGTGTTACCTTCTGGAAGCATTTCGTTCAACAACTCAAGCAATTTGGTGAAACTTTTATCATTCCACCCATTTCTTGCCTTCACATTCACCAATCTTAACACCATTGAAAACCGTGTGAATTTAATGCACCCCGGATATAGAGGCTTATCTGCATCATTGCACAAAGTGTCATACACAAGAGTTCACTAAAAAGACTCCGGTCTAATATCACAGATTATGTCCTCTAGTCGATAGTCCATAGGTACATCAACTTGCTCTGCTTGAGACACACTCAGCATGTCTAACAATTCACCATGCCATGTCCATGTTGTATAACTCTCGCAAAACCCATCACAAAGAAGATGTTCCCATATTTGCTCAAGTTGTAGTCGTCTTTCATTCAAACAATTAACACAAGGACAATAAAGAACCCACCACTATCAGGAAGATTTCTTTTAGCAAATTGGATAAACTCTTCCACTCCATTCTCATACTCATCAGTTGTGCGTCTGGAATTAATTTAACTACGATCCATAACTTCCTTCTGTGATCCACAAACCATATCTTAATGCATGTAATTCTCACTTTCTAATACAAGGTGTGGCCCTATCCCATTTAGAAAGAAATTTTTTTAAACTTGATTATTACATACAAGTTTAGTCTCATATGTTAAATTTGACAAAATTTTGGTAATATTTCACATTGGTCTCCAAGTACACGAAATGAAAGTAGTGACATCAAGTTCACCACAATCAAGTATGCACCCAGAGACACAACACGAAATGCACAAAACTGACATTTAATAAAATTTAAGATGAGACTTAATCACTATGTATTAATCAAGTATAAAAAAATTAATCTTTCCAAAATGTGCAACCGGAAAATTCAAGATTCGATACAACAATTAGTACTTTAATCATTGTATTGAATCTCAAACAGGAAACTAAGATTTACTCGTAATGCATAAATTGAATGATAAACAACACAAACATGCAAGCTAATTAAAGCATACAATTCCTATAGAAATTTTGGTTGAGTTTCCTCTATATTTTGGTACTTTCCTAGATACCTGTTTACATCATTTTAAATCATAATACCAGAGCTTAATTAGCCTATCAAACAATTCAATCCACAATGTAACATCCTTAAAATATTACTTAAATAAGTATCTAATAATTATCAATTGTTTAATTGTCTTGTGATATTAATCAAAAGTCTCGATAAAGATTTATAAATTTTGAAAGCTTTGATTTAGTTTGAATGAATAAATAATATCTAGACTTAATAATAATAATAATAATAACAAGTGAGATTATATAGAACAACTTAAATGATTAGCAGATACTTTTTTAAATTTGAGAAAAATTATGTTTTATGCTTAAAACAATATTAGAAAGGTATCTAAGAAATAAAAATAATTTTTGGTAATTTTATAAATAAAATTGGATTTATTGCAATTAATAAATTAAAATAAAGAAAGATAATTAGAGATAAATCATAGAATAGTTAAAAAATTAGAAAAAATAATTTTTAAGCTTAGAAAATAATTAGAAATTTATCATGAATTTTTAGGAACTTTTTTTAGGAATTTTTGTAATTTAGCATATTTGAGTGAAAAGTGTCCACAAACACTTATAGAGCACAATTAGAAATATTAAATGAGCTTTAAAAATTGGAAAAAAGTTACAAGAGGTTTTTTAATGTGTCTAGACCTTACCTGAACAAGAAAAACTCAAACTGAGATCTCTATAATAGTTTTCTAAAAATAAGTTTGTAAATAGCTCATAAAATGACTTATAAAATAAACCAGTTACTTCTAGCTCTGTTTGTAGAGAAACCTCATATGCATAAGTAGAAAGGGACTAGATTAGATCTGAGGTCATTAATCCTAACGCTCTATAAGTCAATTAATTAGATTCTAAGATGAATGCAGTTGAAATTTTAATAACTGGGCACTTTAGTGGCACATGTTGATGTTTAGTTGTGAGAAACTTGATATTTCTCTCCTCCTTGGTTATTAAGCTCGTTGACTACCCTTCCTCCTCCACCAACACACTTCATTTCTCCATTCTCCTCCAAATTTCTCCATTTTCTCAAAGACCCAAGGTCTTTCAACATCATTTGTGATCAATCCAAGGTAAAAGAGCTCATCTTCTTCTTTTTTCCTCCTCCCTAGTCTCGACACTCATGCACCACCACTAACTTCTTTCAATTTCTCATAATCTCTTCTTGAAATTTCTTCAATTTTACAAAGGGCTTTTGATGTAAACCCCTAATTAGTGCTTGTTTTGTCTTGATTTTGCAATTATAAGCTTGATTGGGGCATGGATGACCAAAGCCCTATCCTTTCCTCTTGTGGACAGCCACGGCCTCACATGGGTAAGGGGGAGATCCACTTCAATTTGGATTCTTGAAATTGAATTGGCTTAGTGATAGTGGTTTGAAGTTATTTTCATGTCTATTTTGAATTGTATGGTATGTCTTGAAAATATGGATTGTTGTATGTATGCATGTGACTGGTCACATAGAGCTTAGTTAGGCTGTGTGTGATGTTATTATTGTGCTAAAAACATGTCCTTGATATGATAATTGAGTTATATTATGAATTGGTGATGATAGCTTGTGATAAGTGTTTTGATGGTGTGCTGCTAGTGTATTTTCGTACAAGACAGAGGTAAATAATTCTATAATAACTCTCTGTGTTGTTAATTTTGAGTTTCAATTTTTGGAGGTGAAAATAGACATCCAAGGCTACAATGTAGGCACAAGAATCGTTGAAAAGAAGTAAGAAATGAGAGAGTTATGGGTGGTCAAAGTTGGCTGTTCTGTCAGTGAAAATGAACTTGGACAATGGTGATTCATTTTAAAGACTGTATTAATGTAAAAACAATTAGCCAAAACGAGTTAATTTTCTAAAGATTGCACATTCTAAGCTTTCTAACATATATGTTTATAATTTTTTGATTTTGTTTGATGATCGAAAAGTTAATTGGAAGACAGGTTAAGTGCATTGAACCATTCTATTTTTCAGCACTATGATAGTCTTAGGAAATAATTCACCATACATTGCACAAAATGAATTAGTGAGTGTTCTTGGTCAATCCGAAAAATATGTTCAAAGGGCAATAGGATAAAATTAAGTTTTATGTAATTTTGTTTTAAAATGATTGATAAAAACAAGTTTGAAATTAATTGTCCTATTTAGAAATGTGGGTGACCTCTGTTCACTTATTCATTTTTAATGAATTTTCCTAAATAAAAGGCTTGATGATTTGAAAACTACAAACATAGAGCTTTCCAAAGAGATATAATTTGTAGCAAAAAAAAAATCATTCAATCCAAGAAATTTGATTTTAATTTGGTCATGAAAACTAGAATATTCTGTTTTAAGAGTTTAAGAACTTTTATAATTAATTATTGTGAAATCTAAAAGAATAATATTCTAGTGTTTTATGAGTAATTTAATAATATTTTGAAAGTATAGAAATGTCAATTTTGATTTAGGATAATTGTATATTTGTTTGTTATCTAAATTGGAATGAGAAAAGAAAGAATTGATGACTTGTGAATGGCTATGTGAGCCTTTAAGAATGAAAAGTTGATTATGATGATAATATTGATATTTGGGCAATGAGCCTATGTGATGGATGTGTATTAAGCAGGTACCTTTGTTAATATGTGATCTTACTTATGTTTTGGTATGGGAAAAGTATCGAAAAATAAATGAGGTTTTCTTAATTTTTCTAGAAAAGTATGAATGTTTATAATTAAATATATTATTCTTGTAAATATTCATACATCATATGCATATGTATTAACGTTGTGAACCATGCACTAATGGCATGTGTTTTGGATGGGAAAGCCACAGTTTGGTACGCTGAGGAATGAAAGGTAGGGACCCACTTGTGGAGGTCTTGGGGGTAAGGTATCGAGCGGTGAATGTCCCAATAGCTAGGGTAGTGCCCTTGAGTCGGGATATTCGCCTAACCAAACTTGATAACCTCGGTAACTGCTTAGCATTCCAAGATTGGTATGAGGGTATACCTTTGTTTGGACTATGAATGTCTTGAGCTGAAAGATTGCTCGTTTTCTTAATGATGATGAGGATTGTACCTTGGTGTGAGAGAGGTATATGTACTCCCAATCACTTCCCATGGATATTGATGAACACTAAGTGGATTATGGGCCCACATGCATTCCATTGACAGATTGTCTCAATAAAACCCCAAAATTGGTGTGGTATGGGACGCATCAATTTTGGATAGTAGTAGCACAGACGGACTTGTATTGCTATCATTTGGATTTATTGAGTAAAATAAGCAGAGATATATCTGTGAAATGTTGATAGGTAGTGTAGGGTTGAAGAATTTAATTATAGTTAATTGAATTTAATTATAATTAAATTATAGACAAGTTAGTGGCTTTCCTTGCTATCAAGCTAAAATTCTTTCCCGACTGTTGAAGAATCTATCTAGAATCTTGTTAGATAAAGTGAATTCAGTTGTCTATTTTAGATAGAGTCAGTTCAATCATGATCAGAGAAATTCTAAAAGAGTCATAAATTTATTTAGACTCTAATGTCAAATAAATTGTTTTAATTGACTCAAGTGCTAGAAATTTAAAACCTAATTTCACAAGACTCAGTATTTGATTGTGTTCTTTATTGATAGTAGGGGTGTAAATGGCCTGGGTTGGGTTGGGTTTACCCCTATTTAAGACCCAACCCAATTAAATTTAATCGGGTTGGGTTGGGTCGGGTTCAAGCTTTTTTTTCCAATGACCCAACCCAACCCAACTCGACCAATAATCGGGTTAGGTAATTGGGTTATATACAAAAATATGAAATTTTCAAAAAATTCAAAAAATACAAAAAATAGGAAAAATACATCCAATGCATGTTCAAATTAAAATACAAGTTCAATCATACAAATCCAACACAGACAAAAAAAATATTTTCCATGTATCAAATGAAATGTAAATAACTTAATTAGTTAATTAAGTGAAGTAATAATTTTTTTTATTAATTAATAAGAGGTCGGGTTGGGTCGGGTTAATCGGGTTTGAAATGTCTCAACCCGTAACCCAACCCAAACCTAATTGGGTCTGAAAAAAAAACCCAACCCAACCCATCCAAATGTAATTAGGTTGGGTCAGGTTGGTCGAGTTGGCTGGTTGGGTCAGACCCACTTACACCCCTAATTGATAGTGTGAGAAATTTCAATATTTCTCCTTCGAACCCCAAGGAGCACGTCCCCCAAGCCCAACCAAACTAAATACAATCAGTTTCCTTAAGCCAACTAAATTAGTTGCAATCTAACTAAATATCATTTCACAAAATCCTACTACTAGTCATTTCAAGTGTACTAAGAGAACTTGAAAAACCATTTGCTCCCATGGTTTCCCATGGCTTGGCCATCCACCACCTTGGAGAAGGGAAAAAGATTTTTATTTTCATTTAAATTCAAATTACACTACCCATTTTTCTAGTTACCAATTTACCCTTCTTGAAAGTGTTCTATATTAAGCTTCTTAAATGCAACAAATTTCCATTTTTTGCTGCTCTTGGCCATGGACTTAGAGAGAGCACAGGGAGAGTTGGTTCAAGTTCTTGAGTGTTGGTGGTGAGGAAAGAAGCTAGGGTTTCCAAAGGAAGGGTACTAGGTAAGCAAACTCCACCCTTTTCACATTCTTCTTTCTCCATCTTCTCCTTTCTTATCAAGACCAAATTTGTCTTGGCCCTTTTGCACTCTTGGTTCTAAAATTTATTTCCTCTCATGTTTATGTTCCAAATCAACCATTTTGGGTGATTGGTTTACCCCCTCAAGGTTGGAAAAAAGTCACTCATTGCTCCAAACCTCTTGCAGGCTAGAAGGAGTCTTAGCACTTGTAAGGAAAGCTAACCCTCCTTCTTTTGTGTTTAAATCTGTGAATAATATGTTTGGATGTGCCTTGTTGTTAAAAATGTTGTGGATATTTTTTTAAAAGTATTAAACTTGACAAGAGACCACATTTTTGTGCAAGTATGTGATGTGTTCTTAGTGCTGTTTGGTTTTCTGTCTGGACATGTTGCACTGTTTATGATAACTAGAGTTGTGGTGAATATTTTTGTGTGCTTGTTGTTTTGTTGTAAACTAGACAAAATTTTATTCAAAATGGACACAAGAAACGTATCAAAAGATTAAGGGACGAAAAATTTAAGCTTTTTAAAAGTTGAGTACACTATCTAAAACGCTAACCCGACAGTGGGTAAAAAAACATGATTTTGGAAGAATCGGTCTTGTGTTTGGGGAAAATATTTGAACTAATGAAAAGTAGACACAAAATATTTCCAAGCATATATGGTTTGCCTATATTTAGTTCGTTTTGCTATTTTTAATGATTTTTGGAAACTAAAAGTCATACTTACTTTCTATCTAGAAGAAGTTTTGGAAACTGTGAACTTTCAAAAATCATATAAAATTGTGTAGACCTTGGTTTTTGGTGTTCTTGGAATTTTTAAAAAAAAATTTAAGTATAATTTCAGAAGGGCATGGACTTGATCTCTGAAAAGTTTTCTCTATAAGTGAAAAATGGCAAGTCTTGTTTGTTGGTCCTCCAGTAGGCCACACAGACCATGCTATCTTGTTATTTTCATATCTTTTTTTGTAGATTTTTGATTTAGGCAATCTCTATTGTTTTAGAAAATAGAAAAAATTATATTTTCAACCATGTATAGATCATGTTAAGCAAAAATATTTTACTATGTCAAAATGAATTTCAAAATAGAGACAAGAATCTGGAAGCTATTGGAAAATGGTTTTAGGAAACAAATATAATAACTTATGCATAACCCTTGATAGTTTTATCTTTTGTGATAGAATTTAATGGTGGATTCCTGGAAAATGAAAAAAATAATATGGAATTTATATTAAAACATATTTTAAAGTTTTTCAAATTTCAATAATACAATTGGTAATCTAATAAAAAGATATTTTTGTAAAGTTATAAAGCTAAATATTTCAAGGAACCTAAGACCTAAGTTTGGATTTGATAATCTTATAAAAGTGTTTTCTTAGTAATTTTCACACTTGATTATTCTAATTATAAGAGATATATATATGGCTAGGTAAGTGTTTGAATGGATGAGTTTCTTAGCAAAGATTGTTAAAGGCATGACTTGATGAATGTTATGATTTTGATGGCATGATAACTATGTTATAAACTTATTAACCAAAAAGCTTATCTAGGTGTGAAAGATAAGTGATAAAATGCCTATTTAGGTGTGAAAGATATATAGGTGATACTTAATAAAATGCCTATCCGGGTGTGAACGATAGGTGAACGTTAATGCATAATGCCATCATTGTCTGTGTATGATGAATTGATTGTCATGCATACATGCATTTGTGCATGAGTATGCGGTACCGAAGGTGTCAGTATTTGCGGGATTGTGGTGCTAGTCGGGTGTGAAAGCTTGAGGACTACGAATGGCGCAATTCCACAAGAGGCTGGGGCCTTGTAAACCCTATGTCGTGGTGGCAATACCCCCATACGGAAATCCTGACAAAGAGCACTGGTTCCCATGATCAATTGCCGGTATTCCCCAAATGGTTTAGGCACGTGCCGCTTTGAGAACCCTGGTGAGGGTATCTGTGTTTATTATACCACAATTAAGGAATATCCGAGCTAGTCGCTCAAGTTTTTAGATTTCCATGGAGAGTCTAGGACTCACGGTTTGCATTGCATTCTCGGTCACACTTTAAATAACAATAATGAATGAAATAATGATTGTATGTTTATTGACTGATTATGTGCTTGTTTTATCGAGTGTATGTTACGTGTCTGGAATGTTGTGTTAGATTCTTTTCGGGTAGCTTATCCTTTCCTGTATGTTTTGTGTGTGCGTGACTGTGATGATCGCGATTGTCTTGGTCGCAGGAGCAGATGGCGTTTCCCTTGAGGAGCAATGCCTTTAGCGTGGAGTTGATACCCACCATCTAAGATGGGTGGGATGATTGGACTATCGATGCAGACGCCCTTCAAGCACGTTTTGATGGCCTACTCCTCACTCGTTACACGCCACGTGATGCTTTGATCTCCACGACCCTAATCACGATTCGGGTGGACTTTTCAGAGTTTGCTCGTGAGGTACTTCATCCCCCACCTGTTTTTCTTGCTCCTCGCCGAGTAGGGAATGCCCACGAACACCAGAGGTTGTTCAGCACTCGAGCTTCCCATGGGCGCGGATGTGGTTGAGGTTCTGGTCGAGTTTCTTTTGCCGAAGGTGACGACGACGACGATGAGAACACACCCTCTACCTCTCCCCATTGCCCTTAGGAGGCAATGTAGTTCTTGATGTTTTTTTTAGTAGAGGTGGCCAGATTAGGGAGTGAGTTATGTATTGCCTCCCCCTTTTGAATTGTATGATTTGGGATCATTGTCACACACCTCTCCCACTACCTTATGTAGTATTTGTAACACCCCAAATTTCAAGTACTAGAAATAAATCACGAACTAGCTCTTAGCAGAACCCTTCCCATATGTTATTAGACAAAAGATGTCTTAAGAGTTATTGTTATTATTATTATTATTATTATTATTATTACTGTTTTTAATACCTTAGTATTATAAATTAGTAGAAATATTATCATACAACCCAAAAAGAGCATCTAGGGCCCAATAGAGGATTAAAGCCCATTAAGCTACATACTCACCTACATGTTATAAGAAGGAAATAGAGAAAGAGGGTTAGGTTTAGCCGTCACAAAATAAAAGAAGAAAAAAAGTTAGAGAGAATGAGGAAAAGAAGGGAAGAAGAAGAGGAAGAGAAGGAGGAAGAATAGAAACCGGAGAATCTAAACCCTAGAACTCAACTTTGCATGTCCACAAGGGTGAGTGTTCTCCCCCATATTCTTCCTTGTCTTTTATGTTGTTATTTTTCATCTATTTACCTTTTCCCCCTCCTTATGCATAAGATTAGGGATTTGATGGGTTTTGAAGGAATTGTGAGGAAGTAAGGAATTCATAGATTAGATAGTTTTTTGGCAACTTTTCTTCAAAAACTGGATTTTGCCTTCGCGCTGGGCGCACAGACCCGCTCGGCGGGTTGGGTCTTGATGCGAACCTGCTGGGCGGGGTGCGATACCCGCTGGGCGGGTTCGCTGGATCACTAGGTGGATACAACTTTTGCTATTACGTTCCTTGTGTTTGTGAACTCCTTTTGGCAGTGTTTAACTCGTTGTTATTTGTTTTTTTTATGTCTTGTTGAGTTTATATTGTATGGTTGTTATTTACTTTACAAAAAATGAGTGTGATATGAAATTGTGCCTATGATTCATGATAAAAGTCTATGAAAGCTGTAAGCATTGTATGTGACCATGCATCATAACATTTGAGTTATGTGATGAGGAAAGTATGTAGGAATCTGGCTGGTGGAGGCCGTGATGGGTTGTTTAACCTTAGCCTTAGGGGTTATCCGGTTGGGAAAACTCCAATGGTCCATGCTGATCCCATGGAGCTGGGGCGTACTGGCAAAACTGGGTAACCCTGACTAGTCACCGGGGGATATCATGCTAGTTGAGGGTGCGAAAGTCAAAGGCATTGGTACCGATGACGCTTCTTATGGCCTGCATTTACTCTTAGTCTACTTTCTGAAAAGTTTAGGTTAGTACCACATGTGTATGAGTAGTGGTTTAGGAACATCGCACGCATATGTATCTTGTTGTAGTGTGATATGTTGAAGTGTGTTACGTTGTAATTGTGTGAATTCTATGTGACCTTGTTCATAAGTGAATGATGTAATGTGTACATGTGTGAAAATGTGATTGTGTATTGTGATGAATTGTCAAGATTATGTATACGTGCTCATGTTATGCATGTATGTCATGCTTACTTGATGAAACAAAACAATGTGTATGTCTAGTTACTAGGCAAAAGATGTGAAATAAATGTATGCTTGTAATTAAAATTGTGTTTGCTACCTCAAGGATAAGTGAAAGGCTAGGCCCTAGGATAGTGTTGTGAGGGTCCTAGTTGGATAATAATAGTTGTGAATGAGGTAGAGAAAGAGTGAATCCCCACACAGCGTAATAAAAAGGTATAAGACAAATAAGAGAGAACAAAATGATGGTATTAAGGTGAGTGTTAAGGGATGGTCAAGTATTTTAGAATGTCTATGACCTTAGACTTGACCCATAGAGACCAACCTTAAATATTAAAAGAAAGAAAAGAAAAATCTAAACATGAAGGGTTTAAATACTAGAGAGCATTTTGGGTAAGAAAGAGTTCTTAGGTTGAGAATGAGATAGTAAACTAATATAACAATCAGGAGAATGAGGGAGTAGTTAACACAGAAAGTATTGAAGATTAAAAGGTGTAGATTAGACCATAGGTATGGCGAATTATGAGAAACCTAGTGAGTTTAAAGCCATAAAAGATAAATGATGAGGGTTGTCCGAATAGAAGAGTGTAACCCAGCTATAGAGTCCTTAGAGCACTCATTGAGACATTATGTCTCATTCCTTTAAGTTTCTCCTTTTTCAGGATACAGGTGAAGACATGCGTAGATGGAACTTGGAGTCACGTGCAAGAAAACATAGTCTAGTTTATATTATGTTTTTGTATTCTTCTTTATATTTTGTACGATACCTTCGGGTGATAGATAAGTTATATTTGGCATGTATGTTTTTTTTTTATATTGTTCGTATATAATATTTAATTATATTTATGAGTAGCATTTGTATGTTGTTTCTACCTTTTTAAGTTTGTTTTTTTTGAAATCTAGACCTAGTTACGATAATGCCCCTTAGGGTGTTACAGTATTCCCAGTTTATGCTTACCTATATTTGATTATGAATTCCGTACAATGTATGTTGGACATGATATCCTATATATGACTATGTTTCTTGTCTTATATTTCCTTGTTGATGCACATTTTTTTATGTTGCGCTTTTACGATAAGCCGACAAAAAAAATAAGAAAAATCATTACCCTTATTTTCACAAGCAAGTAATTGAAAGAGCTTTTCAAATTGAATCTTAAAATCAATCTAGACGATTAGCTAGCACGTTTTCTTTTACGATTTAGTATGTTTTTTTTATGTGATGACTCGTGGTGGTTGATTCGCGGGTCATCACATCATACATCAAATCTTTGTTTGTGTGCAGCATGGGAATGAGATGCATTATGTATGTGTAATAACTGTGATAATGTGTTATGAGTCGTGAATGTGTTTTCTGCTTAATGTTATGATGTTTGATACATTATTTTATAGTTTATTATATGATATGACCCTATTAATGTTTGTCATATTAAATATATGATATGAACTATGGTTTGGGTGGGTTTTTGGGTTTATTTGATTTCTTGATTTCAAATTGTCTAGTTCTTGTCCCCAATTAATCCATCCTTTCCTTCATCTGTAGGTGTTTGGAATGGAAATAAGGAGTGAATTGCTTTTTGATTTGTTTGTCTATTATTTGGACGTTTATTGTAGAGCATGTTGATGTTGTCGTGTAGAAAAATTTCTTGTGACCCTTTTTTTTTAATAAAATTAGTCTTTTTCTAATTTTATCTCTAAATATACTAATTATCGTGGAATTGTGACTTGTATACATTCATGTATTCAATTATTTATATTTTATTCAGTTTTATATGATTTATATGAAATAAACTATTTAATTATTTTAAAAAATAATTACAATTATTTATCGCTAGAAAAATCTATTGGTGATTTCCCATGAAAAAATTCATCGATAATTTCCCACACAAAAAATCTGTAGGTAATACCTGTGGATAGCTTTTGATGGTCAAATTTGCTAGTAAAATTTGTTGGTTTCAATAGACAAATCCGTTGGTAATGATCCGTTGATAAATCTGTCAGTAATATTACTTATGAAGTTATTACCGACAATTTTTTTCGTTAGTAAAATTGCATTATTGACGGATTTTGGCTATCGGTAATCACGAATTTTCTTATAGTGATCTTCCTCCATTGATTTCTCTCCTCTCTCAGATCGTATCTCTTTCTTTCTATACTTGAGGGTTTTCTCATTCCTATTTTCTATAAATCTCTCCCTACTTTTTTAATAATCCCCCTCCTTTTTCACGACGATATTTTGCCTTTGATTAGGGTTTTCTCACTTTAATTGAAACCACTTGCGGATACTAAATTAAGTGATTGTTTTGGGAAATGTTAATATGTTAACATCTAATTTGTGATTGCATAACTCTTAGGTTTATCCATCATGTAGATTCATTGAAGCTCCAACGTACAAATGAAAATTTGCATGCAAATTTGGGCATTTTTGATATTTGAAATGTTATTTCATAAGTTGTAGGTCCAAAAGCAAAGAGAGTGAAAATGGTGAAGGTAGATTCTATTTCTGTGGGAATGGGAGTTAGAGCTTTATAGAACAAAATTCTTACTAATGCAATATACCTTATTACATCGGTTATTTACTTAACCAGCATAAAAAACCTTTTTTTACATCGATTCAATAATCAATTTAAAAGTCATCACTTTTTATATCTCCTGATTCTACAACAAAACGATAACCAATATAAAATCTCAATTTTTACCAATGTAAAATGTTGAATCTACAATAGTGTATGGTCTTTGAATGATCTTGAGTTCTCTAGTGAGGTTGAGACACCGTGAAAATGGGTGGACCTGTAAGAGACACTTTCACACAAGTCTGTAGTGATTCCACCATAATAATGATATATAATAAATGTTTAGCTACTATCGTGACTTGGTTATATTTATAGGAATCCAAGATGGGAGGAATTCTTCATAACAAGCCTAAGGCTTCGCAAGGATAATAATACTATGCTTTTGTATAGTAACAAGGTAACTTTGCTTCAGGCTAAGGTGTGATCTATTGTTCATGAATGTATATGGGGAATATTGTACTTAGGTGTTGACTTTGATCAATGCTTGCAAATTGGATTGATCCAACATTTAGGCCAAGATGGACTATAACATAGATTAGGCCTTAAGGCGTGCACAATAGATAAGTTCTTATGGGATGGTGAACCTGTATACAAGGTATTTTGCCGTATAAGCTTAAGAATCCATATAGGATTATGCTCCTTGAAGGGTAGCAATGAACCAGAGATGTCATAATGCATGATGAATTATTAAGTTTTTCCCTTTTATCAGAGGCCAAGATGAAAGGAGCGGAGATGGGTTTTATAAAGAAACGCCCATGTACCCTTTTATAGGAAAAACCTTCTTTTAGAGTCATTTTCCTCAACCCAAAAAAGCAATCATACTTGTAAATTTATTTTTAGGCTTATAATAGATTTTAAAAGACACAAAAGTCACTTGATTGCCATGAGTGATGCAAGGAGATATCTTTAGTTCAAAAACTCACTTTGGAGATAAAATCCATAGAATACAAGTATGTTAAGATATATGACGGACATCCAGACTTCATGCACAAGCCTAGACAGCAACCTTATTAAAATATAAGTGTATGGAGTGTAATCAAGACCAAACCAAGTTTAAAGAAGAGATATCAGGAATGAGTTTTTGAAGTAACCAGTTTAAGTGAGGAAAATATCAAGATTTGCATATATAGAAGTTTTGGCCAAGTTTCAGAAAGGACTTTCTCAAAACAATTTAGAATCCTTACGATTCCTTTCAAAAAAGACATAGCCACATTAGGCATTAGAGCATAGTAAAAAATATCAGTCTAGGATAGAAACACAATAAATTAGTACGATCTCCTTCATCATCTCAGGTAATTTCATATCAGTGTTCTCTATTTTACAGTTGGGGTGAAACCAGCTATTATAAGCATAATTAGGTGTCTCTTTCAAATGACTATTACAAGGAAAACACCACAACATAAGCAATTCAAACATTATTCATAGTCAAAGATGTTCATATCAGATTCTTATACACTCAAAATATGTTGTAGCAATTCAATTCATCATGACTCACATAAACAAGTCATCAACCAATAAGTCACATATAGACTAGAAACATATAGCTCATTAGAGGTAGTGACTGAACACACACACACACACTCAAATTATATATATATACATATATATATACATATATATATACATATATATATATGCTATCACAGGGAAGGCATTACTAACAGCGTATCTAAGAATTACACATCATGCGTAAGCATTGAAATACCAAAAACAGCAAGCTGCTTAGCAATTTAAGCCATAGAACCAACATCACCAAGAAAATCACTAAGACCTCCAATTAAGGTGGGACTAATTTCATTTAAAAGCTATCATATGGGCTACAAGACCACCAGAGAGTTTTGGCTAACTCTTCTTACATCAATACCAGTTTTGAAAACAAGACAGGGCCTCATGTAAAGCGATATTTCAACATCTCTTTTTCACTTAGTATGGATTTCCAAATTGTTCTAGACTTAGGCATGGATATGGACTTGTGCAAGGATGACTCCAGTCACCTTTAAGATGTAGGAAAACAAGGAAATAACCCAAATACAGAGTTCCATTATTGCACCTCTCAAATTGAGGAAAACAACCACTAGACACCAAGCTATCCTACACTCCAACAAATTTGACATACCTCACCAAGATATTCACCAATATTCTAAGTGATAAACCCCAAGTAGGATCCATATTTTTATCAACTAAATTTTTCCCAAATTGAATCCACAAAAATAGAATTTGAAGAAAAGAGAAAATGAAAAGAAAAGGAATGGAGGAGACGCCACAATCAATTCATGATTGATGAGTCAATGAGGATTCGCCACAAAGAAATTGTTCTTTGATAAGAATCTAATGGTTCAATCCAAGAACCTAGAGAGAACACTCTCTTAGCAAAAAATGCTATCAATTCCTTGATTCATCAAAAGTCCCTACAAAGTACCCATAGGGACCTATTTACACTAACACTAAAAATAAGGCCTAAATACTAACAAGCCCAAAACAAGTTATAATAGGTCCAAACATAGTCAGCTAAAAAAATAAAAGCTAACAACTCCACTAAAGCCCAACAAAGGTCTACTATAAAAGCACTAAAAAATGTAAGGAAAATCCTAATCTAAAACTTGGCTCCAATTTATTATCTTCAAGCTTCCAAGGCCCTTTTCTTCCTTTTCCTGAATGTGTTAAGCCTTTTGCCAAGTTCCTCTTGAATCTTCCTTTTCCTTCCTCTAGTCATAAGACCTTCCATGTCTATCTCTTCTTCCTTGAAGTCCTTGGATAGTCCTTTATCATCCTCTCCTTCTTGAAGAGAATTTGTCCTCAAATTTGGAGCATGGGTACCTACATCACAAAAAGACAAGTCACTTACATTGAAAGTATTACTCCCACCAAAATCAAGAGGCAAGTTAATTTTGTAGGCATTGTCATTAATGCGCTTCAACACTTGGAAAGGACCATCTTCCCTTTCTTGAAGTTTGGATTTCCTCTTAGAAGGAAACCTTTCTTTCCACAAGTATACCCAAACCCAATCACCGGGTTCAAACACCATCTTCTTCCTCCCTTTGTTTGGTTGTTTTGTATATTGTTCCATCTTCTTCTCAATTTGAGCCTTCACCTTCTGATGCAAGTTCTTAACAAAAGTGGCTTTAGAAAGCCCATCTTTGTTCATCATAGAAGAAATGTTAGGCAATGGCAACAAATCAAGACGAGATAAGGGATTAAAACCATAAACAACCTCAAAAGGAGAATAAGAAGTAGTAGAACTAACAACCCTATTATAAGCAAACTCAACATGTGGTAAACAATCCTCCTAAGTTCTCAAATTTTTCTTAACAATACACCTAAGGAGTTGAGATAAAGTTCTATTGACCACCTCCATTTGCCCATCCATTTAGGGATGACAAGTAGTAGAAAATAGAAGCTTAGTACCAAGCTTTCCCCACAAATCCTTCCAAAAATGGCTTAAGAACTTAAAATCCCTATCCGACACAATGCTCCTAGGCAATCCATGTAAGCGCACCACCTCTTTAAAGAACAAATCTGCCACCACACAAGCATCATCCACTTTGTGCCAAGGTATGAAATGAGCCATCTTTGAGAACCTATCAACCACAACAAAAATGGTATCCTTCCCCCTCTTGGATCTTAGGAGACCAAGCACAAAATTCATGTATAAGTCGATCCAAGGGAAGTTAGGAATAGATAATGGAGTATATAATCCATGATGCATGACCCTAGATTTAGCGTTTTTACACACTAAGCACCTATCACAAATTTTATGCACATCATGCTTCATATGTGGCCAAAAGAAATGTTCATGCAAAATGTCCAAAGTCTTAGCAACCCCAAAATGTCCCATCAAACCACCATCATCATCGCAGGCATACAACTCCTTTATGTGATCAAACCCAAGCATCTTAGTCTCAAGCATGGAAAGTAAAGAATACCTCCTAGAAAGTGCATCGACTACCACATTAGCCTTACTTTGCTTATGCTTGATCACATAAGGAAATTGTTCCAAAAACTCCACCCACTTGGCATGTCTCTTGTTGAGCTTGTCTTGGCCTTTTAAATGCTTAAGGGATTAATGATCACTATGTATCACAAATTCCTTAGGTAAAAGATAATGTTGTGAAGTTTAAAAGTCTCTCACAAATGCATACAATTCTTTATCATATGTGGAGTAATTCAAGTGAGCACCCTTCAACTTTTCACTAAAATAAGCAATAGGATGCCCTTCTTGCAACAACACCCCCCTATCCCTACATTAAAGGCATCACATTCAATCTTAAAAGATTTAGCAAAATTAAGCAAAGTAAGAATAGGTGCATGTGTTAATTTATCTTTCAAGCTATTAAAAGCCTTTTCTTGTTCACTCCCCTACTTAAACCCTACCTTTTCTTTACAATTTCATTTAAGGGGGAAGCTAGTGTGCTAAAATCTATCATAAATCACCAATAGAAACTAGCCAACCCATGGAAACTCCTCACCTCACTCACATTTTTAGGTGTAGGCCAATCTCTAATAGCTTTTACCTTTTCTTCATCAACTTGCACACCTTTAGAACTCACAACAAAGCAAAGGAACACTACTTGTTTAGTGCAAAATGTGTATTTGTCCTTATTGGCATACAAACTCGCTTTCCTAAGCACTTCCAAGTCACTCCTAATATGTCCCAAATGATCATCCAAAGTCAAGTTATATATCAAAATATCATTAAATAGACAACTACAAACTTTCTAATGAAATGTCTCAACACATGATTCATAAGTCTCATGAAAGTGCTAGGTGCACTAGTCAAGCCAAAAGGCATGACCAACCACTCATACAATCAAAACTTAGTTTTGAAAGAGGTTTTCCACTCATCACCTTCTTTCATTCTAATTTGGTGGTACCCACTTTTCAAATCTATTTTGGACAAGAACTATGCAGCTCATCCAATAAATCATCAAGTCTAGGGATTGGATGTCTATACTTCACGGTTATGTTGTTGATGGCTCTACAATCTGTGCACATTCTTTATGATCCATCCTTCTTTGGCACCAAGATAACCGGCATAGCACACAGGCTCAAGCTTTCTCTCACCCATCCTTTTTGCATCAACCCTTCCTCTTGCTTTTGAATCTCCTTAGTCTCTTTTGGATTGCTCCTATATACAGGTCTATTAGGAAGTGAAGCTCCTGAAATGAAGTAAATGCAGTGCTCAATTCTTCTTAGTAGAGAGGCAAGCCATGAGGGACGTCTTTAGGAAAGACATCCTCAAACTCCTTCAACAAGGCTTCAATACCTAGAAGCAAAGTCATAGTAATGGAAGACAAACACAAATCATGAGGCATTAGCATAAACATAGGTTGCCTTACAAGCATCACTCTCTTTACCTCTTTAGCTCTCATAAACAAGCTCTCCACTTTTCTCCCAACTATCTTTTCACTTTTTTCTCTCTTTTTATTCTTTTTGTTTTCTCTCCATCTTTTTGTTTTTCCTTCTCTTTTTTTCTTTTTTGTTCTCTTTTCAATCTCATTTTTATTTGGTCCTGACAAACTTACTTGGAGACAAAGGTATAAGGGTAACCTTTGTTCCTTTATGTACAAAAGAGAATTTATTAGTTAAGCCATTATGCACAACGTCCCTATCATATTGCCAAGGCCTACCAAGCAAAAAATGGTCGGCCTCCATAGGGACTATATCACAAAGAATTTCATCAAAATATTTACCTATGGGAAAACACATCAAAACTTGCTTATCTACAACTATGTTTTCATTCTCACTCAACCATTGGATTTTATAAGACCTAGGGTGAGGGGTGGTTTTTAGGCCAAGTTTCTCTACTAGCCTAACACTAGCAACATTAGTACAAGCCCCCCATCAATAATCAAAGAACATAGTTTTTCCATAACCAAGCACCTAGCATGAAAAATGTTCTCTCTTTGTTTTTCATCCTTATCCTTACAAACACTCCCCATAAGCCTCCTAACCATCAAAAGGTCCCCCTCATGGGGTGGGAGGTCACCATCACTCTCACCCTCACTAAATGAGCTAGACTCACCAGATGAGGATGCACTAACCACATCACCATTATCCAAAACAATCATAGTCCTCTTATTAGGACATTAAGAAGCAATGTGACCCTTCCCTAAACATTTAAAGAGCTTAATGGAACTAGATTTAGAAGGATTAGAAGTAGAGTTAAGAGAGGTTTTACCACTTGAAGAACTTTTCTCTTGAAGTTTGGATGAAGAACCCTCCTTCTTGAATTTATCTTTATCCTTCCAAGATGAAGAAGCATAGGAGGAAGACTTCTTGAATGATTGCTTCCTCTTCAATTGTTGCTATACTTTGATGGGTTGGTGAATGAGCTCCTCCATAATGGCATAATGATGCAACTCCATAATGTCTTGAATTTCCCTATTAAGGCCACGCAAAAATCTAGCCATGGTTGCCTCTTGGCTTTCCTCCACTTGAACTCTTATCATTGCCATCTCCATCTCCTTATAATATTCATCCACACTCCTCCCTCCTTGTGTAAGCCTTGGAGTTTATTGTGAAGATCTCTCACATAGTAAAAAGGGACAAATCTAGCCCTTATAGTTCTCTTCATTTCTAACCAAGTGTTCACCATAGGCCTCCCCATCATAATGTCATGTTTCACTTGGTTCCACCACACAAAGTATATCCTTCAAACTCCAATGAAGCCAATCTAATTCTATTTTCTTCACTATATTCATAACATGAAAATATTTGCTCCACTTTCATCTCCCACTTAAGGTACACTTTCGGGTCACAAGTGCCTTGGAAACTAGAAATTTTAACCTTCACTCCATTCATGTTATCCTCTCTATTATTTTCTCCCTCTCTATGTCATCGTCCAAATCTCCCTCTCCTATGTCTCCTATGTCTCCTTTTTCCCTCATCTTCCCTATAACCTCCATCACTCCCATGAGAAGATGAAGTATATCTCATTCTCTCCACATTTTCCAATGTCACACTCACATCTTCATTACTTTTTTGCGTCATCTCCCACCTTGTCTCATTCTCCCTCTGAATTGCTTCTAACTTTGCATCATTTTCCATTCTCAACCTCCTCATCTCCTCCCCAATTTTAATCATCTTCGCCATTAATTTTGTGGATTTAGGAGATTGTGGATCACTACTTGTCGTTGGTGAAGCCATACCTACACAAAATGGTTAGCACAAATAATAGAAATCAAAGAATCCTCTCCACTCTCTAAGTGTTTACACTTAAGTCACTCGTGTTTCACTCTTTCAAGCTTTTTCTATAATTTGCTCTCTTGCGTTTTACCACTCCTGTTCCTCTTAAGTTCTTGAAAAGAACCACCAAATTTCAATAATAAAGAAGTTTCTATGTGAAATATGCCACGAGATCCAAGATCGACTCAAGAAACCAAAGAAGAGAAAACTTAAAGACAAAACCAAGGAATTTAAAAGACAAGCAATAAAAGCTAAAAAGACATGAAAGTTTACTCAAAAGAATGCCAAGCAAGACAAGAAGAAGACTCAAGGTCAAAGATAGAGAACAACCAAGAAAAAAATGAAGAACAAGTATATTTCCCCCACCAAAATGAAGTCAAAACAATGTAAAAGAAAAATAATATCACTATGAGAGTTAGCTCACTAAAGAGGACAGGTTTTCTTTTATAATTTTGGCCTTTTTTATAATTTTTTTGTAATTTGGCCCCCAAACTTGTTATAATTGCTCTTGGGTCCCTAATTTTTTGTATTTTCACTTGTGCCACTATATAATTGCTAATTGATCCTTAAATATTTTCTCTTTAGACCTTTATCTTTTTTTATTTACAAAAATTCCCCAACTATCTCCAAATAAATTTTTTAAGATCAAACAAGTATTCTAGCACCAAAAGACTCAACAACACATGAAGAACACTTTGAATGTTCTTCCCCAAATTCAGATTTCACAAAAACCAAATTAACCCTCCAATCAAGTAATTTCCACCAAAATTTAAGTGTCTAGCTGTGAAATAACACAAATCAAGTATGGATCTAACAACAAAACCACCAATCACATGAATCTAGATGGATCAAAGTTTAGATCTAGACATGAACTACATTAGAACGAGATGAACACACTGCAGAAATTGACATTAATTAGGTGAATCAGGAAGAGATGTACTCAAATAAGACTAAATGGACACAAACAAAAATAGTTAGACACAAGAATTATGCAAGAAGTCTAACAAATTTGCTGGATTTGCAGCCAGCGATGTTGTACCCTTTCTGTGGGTCATGTAGGCCACCTAGTGGTAGTGAATTCAGAAGCACAATTCGTAAGCGTAAATTTGCAGCCATGAATTCAGCTTTGGACAAACCACTTCCAGCCAAAAAATCTTTGAACGTGTGCTAAAAAATAGGGTTTAGATACCAAATGATAAACCCTAAAGTGGATCTAAAATTCAAGATCCAAAAGTATCAAGATTGGAACCAAAAATTCGAAGAAAAGAAAAAGCAGATAAGACGAGAAATGGTTAAGAATGACGCCACAATCCGAAGATTGATAAGTCGAGGAGGATTTGCCACAAATAATAGAATTCTTTGATAAGAATCTAAAGTTTCAAAGCAAGAACCAAGAGGAGCAATGCTCTCTCAATTAGCAAAAGCTAATCACATTCACAAATGCCAAAAAGTTTTTTTACAAGTGGTCCTAGAGGTCTATTTATACTACAACTAATAAAAGGCCCAAACAAACTAAAAGGCCTAATACAAATCAAACTAAAACATAAGCTAGGAATTAAAATTAACTAAGGTGCATACAAAAGTTGCACAATAAGCCCAACAAAGCCTAATAACAAGTGTCCTAATCCAAGGTTGCCAAGTCCCTTCGAGGCCTCTATCATTAGGGTTGTGGTTTCATGTATGATCTTCGTTCCCTATAAACCTACTTCCAATTAACTGTTGTGTTAGCCTTCAATTACCATTTTTCTTCTAAAGTGATTGATAATTATTGACCATGAATTACCAACTTCCTGTTCATATTGATTTCCTTGTTGGTCATATAAGAATTCAAGCCTAAACAAGCATGAAGAATGGGATAAAGGTCAATTGTTAATTAACCAAATGGAAACAAGAATTAAAGGTTGGTCATGCAATAATTCTTCATTTGATTACGCTATAGATCCATTAACTAACCACTCATGGTGTGTGAGACAACTAATCAACTCAAACATACAAGGGTTGGTCAAAATAAGCATGAATTAAAATAGTTGAGTAATCTAATTAAAAGGGCAAATAATAGATTAATTGAAATTAAGCACCAAAAAAGGGTTCCAAGCATATATTACACCACAACCCTAACTAAGGGTTTAGCTATTCATGATCGGAGACAGCATAAACATACAAGGAAACAAAATTAGGAAAAAGAAAGAACCCATAGCAAATGTTGGATCCTTTGATCTTCTTGATTGTGCCTCTCTGCCCCATGGAGTACCTTTATCCTCTTTCTCCAACACTTTTTGTAATAAATAAATGATAAAATCCCTAGGCCCTTCTTTCCTTATTCATAATCTTCTTATAGCAGATAAGGGTGTTGAGGTATGCATAGCCGTGCTTCGATGCTAAGCAAGGTGGTGCTAAAGTCGTGCTAAAATTTGAGGCGGGAATTTGATTTCTAACCATGGCCATGCTTAGCAAAGCACGATCGTGCTTCTCTTTCGAAGCATTGATCTTCACCTCTAAGCACGGTCGTGCATATCAAAGCATGGGCGTGCTATTTTGTGGTCATGTGGGGGTCCTATTGTGATGCATGCATGTTCGTGCTTAATTATGCTTAATTAACCATGGCCATGCTTTGCGTCCTAAAACTCCATTTTCTTTTTTTTGAGTACACTTATTCTATTTCTAGCTTTTAAGTAGTTCTGCATAAAGTAAGAGAAATGAGTTAGTTTTAGGTATTCATATTACCAAATTAGCCATAAAAGTGCCTCAAAAACCCACTCTAAAGTATGACAAAATGGTGTTTATCAACCTCCCCACACTTGAGCATTGCTTGCCCTTAAGCACATTGTCAGGACCATAAATATTTACATAGAAATACAAGACATCAACCAAGGAGGAATCCAAGTTTTGTTACAAATAATTTTTTTAAAAGTAAAATAACAAGACAACCTTCATTGAAATAAACCCTACAGAAATGTCCAATTAGACTTGGGACCCTGAAGATCAACCTTCCACTGAGAGAGAATCACTCAATCTCCCAACTCTTTAATGAATATGGGTGAAGATAGTAACACTCAGGACCTTCCCAAAGAATGCTTTCCATAGGCTTGTATATCAATCAAAACACACACATTAGCTTATAAATGTGCAAAATAAAGGATTTTCAAATGGATGTATTGTGGCCAAGGTATAAATGTTAGGTAGGCAAAAAGAAAGGAGGAGACACATGCAAAAGGGCTAAAAACCAATTTGTTCACCATCCAAAGTAACCCCTTAAGACATTAATGGAGCAGTCTTCCTTTCTGGCAATCCCTTTGTTTTTCTTTTTCTTTTTCCACCTTGTAGGTTTTATTTTTTTTTCTTTCTTTTGCCCATTTTCTTTGTCTTCCTTTTTCTCCTCTTCACCCTTATTGGTTTTCTTTTTTCTTCATCTTTTCTTTTCCTTTTTTGGCAAGGAGAGTCACACTTTTTCTTTTCCTGCAAAGGGTTTCCTAAGTTCCAAAGTTACACTATTAGTTAGCTTCCTTATGAGAGTTCTATGCCATCCTTAAAATGCTCCATTCCTATTTGTAAGGGTTACCAACATTAAATTTTCATTTTGTAATAGGGTAACACAAATGAAACTCCACAGGTTCAAAATGGGCAGCCAAGGGAAAATCATGCATACAAAATTCTGAAAGTCTCAAAGAAAGCCTAAAAAAATATCTCCAAATTTTTACATTTAAATAAGTAGTCAGTATGCAGAAATGCATATCGACACAAGTTCTAGTTACACAAACTGGGAGGTCATCACACATAAAAAAAAAAGAGTGGTTTTCTCTTGTATTACCCTTTTTAGGTTTAAATCTCACATTTTAGGGGGCTAATCCTAATGGAGGGTTTTTACTTCAAAAGTCATGCTAATTCTCAGCTTTTGCTAGAGAGGATCTTAAACACCTATAGTTGCCAAGTCATTCTATTTATTGATTCATTATTATATATAAAAAGTTTTTGAAAGACTTTTTAGTATGTGACATCTTAAACTTTTGAGATAAAGAAGGTGCATAGCTAGACAAGTGCAAGAGACCAAGCAACTTATATATATATATATATATTGCATAAAATTCCCTTCCCCACACTTAAGGTACAACATGGTCCCCAATGCTAAAAAAAAATAAAAGAACAAGAAGAATAAAGGAAACAAAAGATCATATGAAAATAACAAACAATAAAGAAAACAACAAAAATAAACTTCTTGAAAAATAACCCAAGATGAAGGGGGAAGTCCAAAATGTTGCTATAACTGCTGCAGCAAAGCCAGCATGGTGGCTGACTGAGAGGAGGTTTGCTGAGCATGATCCTCAAAGTGTTGGGAAAAATGATATGATCCTGATTAGGAATCATACTATTTTTACGGATCGTCCTTGAGTTGGTTTTCTTGAATCAAGGATAAAAGAGATAAAAATAAGAAAGGAGGTAGAAGAAAAGGAAAACAATGCAAAGCTTAAGACAATTATAGTAAATGGCGCATAACAAGTAAGCAAGAGAATCAAAATGACAAAATAGAAAAAGACAAGAAAATGGAAATGATAGATAAAATAAGGAAAGCGAAATAGAAAAAAGGTGGAAGAAGGTGTAACATCCTGGGAGCTGACAAGGGCGGGGAGTGATTACCGGTGCAAAAAAGATGAGGCACGGACAAGGAGCAACTCTTGGCCAGCTTCCAACGAGAGGGGTACACGAATGAATTGAATACACACCCGAATGAGAGGGATCCAGAGGCTCTACAGGTATAAGACTATATAGTTGAGGATAACTTAAAGGAATTAATAAGTGCTACCTATACCAACAAGATGCATCTACTTTTTGGTAGCTTGTCACTTAAGAACTCATCAGTTAAGCGTGCTTGAGTTGGAGCAATTTTGGGATGGGTGACCTCTTGGGAAGTTTCTTGGGAAGCGTGTGAGTAAGGCAAAAGCATGCCAAAAAGTCTTGTGTTGGTTTGTGGGGATAGCTGTCGATCCTAAAAGCTGTCAGGCGTTACAAAGTGGTATCAGAGTAGGGCCTCTATCCTAGTACGGTGTGGTTCGAGGACGAACCAAGTGGAAGCTGGTGGGCATGTAACATCCCGGGTGCTGACGAGGGCGGGGAATGATTGCCGGGTGCAAAAGAGATAAGGCACAGACAAGGAGCGACTCTTGGCAGGCTTCTAGCGGGAGTGGTACATGAATGAATCGAATACACACCTGAATGAAAGGGATCCAGAAGCTGTGCTGGTATGGGACTGTACAGTTAAGGATAGCTTAAAGGAATTAATAAGTGCTACCTATACTAACAAGATGGATTTACTTTTTGGTAGCCTGTCACTTAAGAACTCATCAGTTAAGCGTGCTTGATTTAGAGCAATTTTAGGATAGGTGACCTCTTGGGAAGTTTCCTGGGAAGCATGTGAGTGAGGACAAAGCAGGCCGAAAAGTCTTGTGTTGGTTTGTGGGAACAACCATCGATCCTGAAAGCTGCCAGGCGTTACAAAGGTTCTAAGGTAATGAAAGCTGCCAAACCTTTGTAATACCCTTTGTCACGACATTTATTTCTATGATTATTTCATTTTTTTATCATATTTAGTGATTATTTTGTGAGTAATTTTATTTTTATATATATAGCACATATTATTGATCTTAATAAAAATGGAAACTGTAATCATTGCCATAGGATCATAATCGCATATTAAATGTATCATATGTCATAACCAAAATCCAAGGTAGGTGATAAAATTATACAAACAATATGCAATAAATCAAAGTATCTCAAAATAAAAATTAGATAACTGACTATATATACACCACCACATCAATAATAACTAACCCCTTCCCTATAAGACAACAAAATAGAAGAACCTAGAATCAGAGCAGTCAGTCTACGAGCTAAGTCTTATACTATCCCAATTCCCAAGTGCTAAAGCCTTCAGAGTGTAATCACAATAATCTTCCTCAAAGCCTTGAAGTGTGGACCTCGTCAGTGATGGGATTCTTACCATTTGAGCTAGCTGTCCTCCAACGAGTCTCGAAAACATACATACAAGAAAGAAAAGAAAGGAGTGAGGTCACATCACTTTTATATTTAAGGTCACAAACAACGAACCTTTACAGTTCCAATCAAATAGAATAATCACCGTGAGTGATTATTTAATTATGCAATGTAAGGGAAACTAAAGTTTCCATCTTAGTTTAACAGACTCATGCATGTGGGCCCAATGCCTCCTAATTCCCACGATCAGAGGTCTTAAAATTTCTTTTAGGTGACAATTGGGAGTACATATTACTTCCTGGTACTTCATTAAACACGAGTCTTTATCCACTTTTGAAGGAATACTCTCCACCAATCCTGGTAACGCTCAGCAGTTGTCGGGGTTATTGGGCTGGATAAAGTGAGTTTCCCAGCTTAGGATTGCAAGTCCTAGCTCTTAGGATTTCACAACCCAAATCCTCTCACCCCTTAGACTCCGTGAGTCCTGCCTACATCCCTCAGGTACCATACTATGGTCAACCCTTTATACACACTTCCTTTATACAATGTACATGATGCATGTTCCAACTTAGTATTGAAACTTAAGTCAAAGACTTATCATTCCCATGAAATTCTGGCAAAATTTTCTCTATTTTTGGTACTTTCCCTCATACCTCTACATGGGTATGGTCAATAAACAAATAAAGACACAACCTGCCAGACAACAATAATCACCATTCTTATTCTCAATTTCCATCATTTCTCATGGGCTCCTAAGGCTACATCTTTTGGTAGCTCTTAAGCTTACCATTCACATATCACATTACATTACATAGGCACCCATGGCCAATCCCTCGGTAATTCTCAACATTTTTATATCTCATGACATAATATTTCAACACTTTAATTGAAGTAAAGTATTTAGAACAAGGCAGATTCGTACGTCTTTGCCATTCATTGGCCAACTAGCACACACATAGGCTACCAAGATCGTAATTGCTCTTATCCATGAATCTTGTCTCAAATCTACTTACTAACATTAAATCATTCATTTCAATTATTTCCAACCACTTATGATCTTTATAATTAGTTCTTATACCTTCCAACATTATAGAACTCCTTCCTAATTATAAATTTTGCTGTCAAAAACGAAAACAGGGCAACACTCAATTTGGATACAAAAGTATGCTTTTCAAGTCTCTAAACACATTCAAATTCATCCATTCTTTTTCCTACATATTTCTCAATGTTGTAGCATCCAATAATAATCCATCAATCATCATTTAAACATAAAAATATGAACCAAATCACAGTTATACAGCAGCAGGGCAGCAGTTCGTTTTTACTGTTCATGTGACATTTTCAAGTATCAAAACACATCCAATTGGCTTCCAATGCTTACTAAAATTTAGATGTACCATATACTAATCAAAATATACTTAAGACTCAACATTTAGCTCACTTTAAATGTGGTTTTACTGTCTTAAAATAAGTCAGACCAGCAGAGTACAAATATGCAGAAAAGTTTGTCTTTCCTTGCTTCTAACATGTTGTTATGCATGGTTAGGTTCCCGTAGAGTCTAGAAATTATATGGCACTATTTATAACATGAAATCATGAACTCACACATGTGAAATTCATCATTTTCGATCACAGATCCAATCAGAACAACAGCCACGTTTTTTCTGCATAACTCACTTTTTCATACGCCAATACACGTCATTTTAGCTTCCTTTGCTCACCAAACCTTAGGGGTATCATATACTAATCACAAGGCACTTAATTTCCAATGATTAGCACACTTTAATCATGGATTTATTACTAGTGTTTGCTGCCATACAGCAGAGCACATTATGCTTCCAACATGTCATTTATGCATGGTTTGAATTACATTGGATCTAGGAATCACATGACACTACTTGTAACATTAAATCGTGATTTGTAACATATTAAATATATTATTTTTCATCAATAATCATCACAAGAAACACATACATCATGCACAAACATAGACTCTTTATGACTCAATTTGTGTCCGGATTCACCCAATCTTGTTCCTATACGTTCTTTAATGGTGTGGCATCCATTATCAACTCATTAGACATAATTTAAACATAAAAATAGTACCAAAATCACTGATAAAAAAGAGCTGGATAGTAGCTCGATTTTACTATTTATTGGGTAAATTCAAGTAGCAAAACATGCTCAAATAGCCTCTAATGCTTATCAAATTTTAGAGGAATCATATACAAATCAAAATACACTTAATAAGCAACTTTTAGCTCACTAATAACATGAAATTACTGACCTAAAATGCAGCAGATCAGAACATTAAATTATATAGCAGAATTCATGGATTACATGTTTCTAGCACTTGATATATGCATAGTTTCACTCCCTTCAAGTTTGGTAATGACCGAACACCTTTTGTAACTTAAAATCATAATCAAAAGTAAGTTAATTTCTTAATTTATTACACCAATTTAGACCAAGAACAGCAACCACGTTTTTGGTAGAACAATAGTTTTTCAAGTGCCAATATCAAACAACCAAGCTTCAATATCATGCATACAATTTAGGGCTTCACCCCACCAACGTCTAGGGCACAAAATACACCAATCAAGTGATTATAATTATGGATATAAGTGATAAATCAATATATATGACAGCAGCTAATGGCAGAGACAGATTCTTGACAATAACTCACAAGAACACTTGGTTTCTTGAGAATCAAAATCATATAGAAAGAGATCAAGGGAAAATATCTAACACACACATAATTTGACCATATAAGAGTGTAAAACCTCCTCCGCCTTACCTGTAAGCAGCTCGTAATCTTGAGGAGAAGAGGGAAAAATCAAGCTTTGCTTCTTTGTGACCTCCTTCCACCTTCCAAGAAGCTTGTGGTTAGGAAATTAGAGCACCATAGTTATGGTTATGGTTAGGAAAGAAAGCAACTGACCTAGGGTTTTCCAAGAAGAGGCATCAGCTGTTATGGTAGAAAAGAGGTCCATTTGTTCTATTCATAGGGTCATTTAAGCCACTTGAACTCTTAATTTTTGTTTTTAATCCTAAAGAGTATAAATCTATAATTTTTCTTTATAAAAATTTTCTAGACATAATAAAATAGCTTCTGTAATTTTTTCATAATTTTTGGAACCTTTTAAGTATCTACAGTTGAGCTCACAAAGTTACCTGTGAGTACTTTAAGTCAAAATTGAGGAGTCTCTTAAAATTACAGAAAAATTCATATAATTATAAAATAATATTCTAAACATATTTCCATGTTCAAAATATTATTTTGTCATGTTTTTATATTTATTTAACATTTACGTATCCTCATATGTTTATGTTTCTAACTGTCAGAATTTCTAGTTAATTCTGTGAATCTCTCTAACTTGTATAAGTCTAAATACAATTTTTTGTTCTGAGAAAGTTTTAATTTCTCAAGATAAAGAATTTATATTTAGGCTTCCATGCAATGTCTTTGTATATTAGGACGATAGCAATAATAAAAAATATATATATAAATATTTATTAGAAATAAAATATTAATAATAATACTTCCTAAAATTGAGGGTGTTACAGAAGGCGTCACACTCTATGGAGAGCGATAAGCAAAGTGGGGATTTGCCACAAAGGTATAGAAACCTTTGGTAAGAACTAAGAAAGGTTCAATATAAGAATCTCAAAGAGAAGCCAATGCTCTACTCACACTCACAAAGGAGTAGACCACAATATTATTCAACTCCGCCAAATGAGAAAGATTACATCTCTATTTATAACGTTTATTCTAAGGAGTCTAAAATTAATTCTAAAGAGACATAAGCAAAGACCCAAGAAAGCTTAAGGCCCAAATTACAACTTATTTTTAAACTTAAAAGAAATCTGATCTAGGACTAGAAATTGGGCTTCTAATTTAGTATCAAACTAGCCCATTTATTATATAAAACCCAAATATTTAAACAAAAGCTAATAAAAAATTTAGGTTGCAAGCCCACAGTTGGTGCATTAGGTTGGGCCTTCTTCCACTTGAATCAAATGCACCATCTTGAGTTCTTCCTTCTTACTTTGGGCTTGAGCTTGTATATGTTGATCTCTTTTTCAAGTAAGATGTCCTTTATTTTCCTAGCTTTTGCCTTAGCTATTGGCCCTCCTAGCCTAATTAGGTTATCCCTTTCCTTAGCTCTTCTTTTTTTCTCTTGAAGGCCATCCTTGATCTCCATCAAGAAATCCTCTAGGTACTACTGCTAGGAGTCTAAGCGAGCCTCTAGTCGATCAAGTCGCCCCACCATAGCTTGGTAGTCTACTTAAAGCACCTTAGGCTCCTAAATGTGGACATTGTCAAGCTCAGAGAGGTTTGCTTGCTCTTGTTTTTAGGTCCTACTGCATTTGGTCAACAGTAGCGTCAACCTCCTCATTAATAGCAGAGAGTGCCAGCATGACAAGCACATGAGTATCATTAGGGCCTTGGAGTAGCACCCCTATAGTGACTATAGTCTAGTTGTCGACGACCACCATCTATACTAGAGCAATAATAGTTTGAGGGTAGAAGTCAAAGTGGATGACAAGTCATGAGATGAAGGACCCTAAGATGATGTGGCCCTTGCTGGTGGTGCTAAGTTTCTTCCCAAGCTCCTTACAATGCTTTAGGAAGAATAAGTCAGGGTTCACTCAGTGGCTCTCTCTGTTTATCAGGCACCATAGGATGAAAAGGTCCTTTCTAAAGACATTCCTTTTACTATTTGCCTATCCATTAATGTATTGGGCAATCTATATATGTAGGACTCGAAGGGCTAAATGGTGGATGGCTCTTACCTTCAAGCAGTGTGGCTCATAAGGGGCACATTCCTCATCCTTCTGTGATAGCTCTTTAGAAGGCCCCTTCCTAGTAGGTGGGAGGACATGTCTCAAGACCCCGACTATACCCAGGGGTGCAGATGGGTCCTCAGTGTGGAATCCTAAGGCCATGTTAAACGCAAACAAGGGTATCTACTGCTCCTACCCCAGCATCTGGGAAACATAATAATCTTGGGGTCGGTGTTAATGCAAAAATAACCACAGGTGGCTAAGAACTCTAATGTGGGCTTCTGGTGGGTGGGACATCAAACAGTGGCAACTCTTGTCCGCCCAATCCTCCTAAGGAAGGTTTGGATGTCTTGTTGGATCTGTGGATGAATTAGGACCTCATCATCTAAGTACTAGGTCCCGTGCCAATCAAAGGTCTGTAGTAGGTGGTATTTGTCATGGTATCTCTCCTCAATCAGGGGAATTGGACCATCCTAACCCGCTAGGGGTGCCTCAAGGATAGGAGCTAGAGAGGCTGCATTTATTAGGGCCAAGGGGTCAGCGGCGATCGTAGAAAGTTTGCCTTTGGGGGGCATGGTCCTGCAAAAGAAACAATCAATCCAAAAAAGGTGGAAAGAGGTGAGAGGTTAGCATAAAAGAAAATAAAAACAAAAAGAAAAAATGTACTAGAGGGTCTACACAACTGTGCTAAATGCATGTCCCAAAATGATGTAGGGTTGTACTTGGTGAAGCACGACTATGCTAAAAGGGTCGTGCTAAATAGGGAGCACGACCATGATGGTTTATACAGTGCATGGTCGTGCTTAATGATGCTCGACCATGTTGTATGGATAAGGTTATGAGGCACGTTCGTGTTTCATGGAGCACAGACGTGCTTGGTGAATATATTCAAGATTCACGGTTGTTCTAACAAGGAGCATGGCCGTGGTTCATAGTGCATAGCTTCAATAAAAGAAGAACCTACAAATGTTGGGAAGATGCAAGGGGAGAGTGAGAGGTTGGGAAGGAGAGGTAGTGGAAGAAGGGCATGCAAGGGGTACACTAGTTGTGCTCCCCTGCCCTTTTTTTATTATGCTCATGTAATTAATAAGCATCGCCATGCTTAGGTAAGCACGGTCATGCATCACTTGTAGAGATAAAAGTTTAAGTTCCTCAAAGCACAACTATGCTTAGTGAAGCACAATCATGCATTATTTTCAAAGCACTGATATGCGTGTCGAAGCACAATCGTGCATACTGTAGCACGGTCGTGCATAAATTCGAGATGCTATTTTGACACATCAAGCATGGCCATGCATAAGTAGGCACAACTGTGCATACCTGCTCAAGGTAGAATGCAAGAATAGACACGAAAATGTCAAACAAAATAAAAAGATCCATACCTACAGTTACCAAACAATGCATAAAAGGATATTATCAGTCGTAGGTTGTAAGATCTGTTTTTTTTGTGCATAAGTGGTTGATAATCTAAAAAGAGAAAATTTAAATTTAATTTCCCTTAAAAAGAATTAATTAAGACTTTTGCTTGGTGTCTGTGTAAGTTTCCACGGAGAATTCTATGGGAATTGGATCTGCACTATTGTCAGATAAGCAAAAGTATATCTATGGAAGTCTTGATGGGTAATGTAGGGCTAGGGAATTTAATTATAATTAATTAAATTTAATTATGATTGAATTCTAGTCAAGTTGGTAGCTTTCCTTACTATTAAGCTAAATTCTTTTCCGAAGAAATCGACCTGTTGAAAAGTTTATCTAGAATCTTGTCAAATAAAGTGATTTCAACTGTTTGATTGGACAAAGTCAATTCAATCATTACCAGAGAAATTCTAAAGAGTCATACACTCATTTAAACTCTAATATCAATTAAATTGTTTTATTTGATTCAAGTCTAAGGAGTAAGTAACATACTCTTTCTATCCACTCATCTACTTGATCATGTAGGACAAAACTAATGTAGGCAGATTGAACTTTTGCCTAGTCAGTATGTGGAAGAAATCAAACTTGTGTGGGGTAGAGATACTTCCCTTTGAGCCACCTTTATGCAAAATGACCTTTTTCAACATCTGTTGATAAATTCTACCAAGGTCTACCAACTTTGTCAACTTAAGCTTGCCTTCTGCTTCAAGCTTCATCAAAGTTGCCTTTATGGTTTCAGCATTATAATCTCGTTCCCAGCCTTTTAATGTGCTTTTTCCTTCATGCAAACACCTTGAGGCATCAGCCACAATTGCCAAGTCAACTTTCACTTGTATGTCGAAAACCATATGGATGATGTGTTCTTTCTTTATCATAGTATTTCTCCAGAATTCCTTGATGAGTTTTAGGCAAATGACTACATCTTAGTTGAAGAAATTAGCAATCTCGCAAAGCTCAAGATTGTCCTTTACTAGTATACCCTTGTTTTTCAGCATCTTTATATTGAAGCGATGCTCAATAAAGACCATCAATGAACCCAATCCATCATTTTCAATTCTGAAGGTTGCCTATGTTTGCTATTTGTGGGATAGAGGGTTTGCAAGTGAGGGATTAAGAGACTTAGGTTTTTTTTTTTTTGAGAAGGTAAGGGAGTTCAAACATTCAAAGTGTTTATTTCATTTTGGTGAAAGGTTTTAAAAAGGGAGGGAAAGATATGCGATTTCTAAAAGGTGAAAGGTTTTGGAGAGAGAAAAGCACCTTTTTTGCTTCCACTGACACAACATGTTACGTGAAACTCACAAATCATGTAGCATTAATTATGACATGACCCAGCAAACAGTTAACAAAAACATTTAAAACAAATAATTGAAATGGTTATGTTTTACAACAAATATGTTTCACATAAATGCATATGGGATGGATGCATGCAACAATCATAAACATGGTTTTGTAAAGATTGGACACTTTGCACAAATAGCTTAAACATTCAATCCTTTATAAATTTCATACTAAGATTTTCTTTGATATGAATGAGTTTATCTTCAAAAAAGGGTTTTGTAAAGATATCTGCAAGTTGATTTTTAATGTTAATGAATTGAATATCAATAATCCCTTTCTAGACATAATATCTTATAAAGTGATGTTTAATCTCTATGTGTTTAGTTCTTGAATGCAATATGGGATTCTTAGAAAGATTGATTGTAACACCGTGTTTTTCTTAATGTATGATTTAGTGGTTTAATAACTAAAAAGTGAAAATTAATATGTGATCATGGTGTTTAAAACAAATAAATGAATTATTGTTGTTGTATGGTTTTAATTTTATGTTGTTGTTTTGGAATTCCTATCTGAGTTTAGGGAACTGAGAAAAATGTGCTTGAGCCAAATTGAAAGTGTTGTTGGTGTTGTTCGAGCTTTTGAGGAAAACAATTGAGTTGGACTCGTTGTGAGTTTTGGAGAGTGAATAGACGGACCTTGAGCTTTAATGGGCCTAAAGCCTTTGTGAGGCCTAGGGAGAGTTTTAAGACCCCTTCCCCTCTCATTTCTCTCATTCTCCCGTCTCCCTCTTTCTCCCACTCTCTCTCGGACTCTCTCGTTCTCTTTCTCTCATCTCTCACATCCCTCTCTCAAATTCTCCCAAACCCATTGAGTTAGACACAAGATTTGTAGCCCTTTCCATCCCTTTGGTGAGGAGTAGTAGTTGCTCTGAGGATTTGGCTCAAGGCTCTACGTTTCTCACGTTTTCCCTTCCCCAAGCTCGGATTTGGAAGCTCTAAGAGGTAGGGGAAGCTTACACTTGCTAGATCTGTGATGTATGAACATGATTGTATATGAATGTCATCTTAGGTTGGTCCAAATTCGGATTGTATGTTGGTTGAGATTTTGGATGAAAATGGGTTTTTAGATAAAAATATGAGATTTTGATGAGAAATCCATGAATTATGTGATGAAATGTTGAATTGATTGTATAATCTGTTGTGTATGAGCTTGGTTGGGGTGGATTGATGATATTGGAACCCCATTGATTCGAAAATCTAAGTTTGGGTGGTGAAAGTTTGAGTTTTACTATAGAAAATCATGGTTTTTCGTAGTCCTGTCATAGATAATCGATTATGGGAGCTTTATAATCGATTATCTGGAGCTCCAAGTGCTATTTTCATGATTTTGGCTCTGTAATAATCGATTATAGACTCTGATAATCGATTATCTGGGTTTTAGGAAAAATTCTTTTGATTTTGGTTCTGCAATAATCGATTATGGAAACCCATGATCAATTATCCCTGCCAGAAAATGAAATCTAGTGCATTTTTACTAAACTGATATAATCTGTTACTACAATACTTAATCTGTTATTTCAGAATTAAATGTACTATTTTAGATTCTAAAGTTTTCATTTCAAAATGTGAAGTATTATGTATATACACATATAAAAAGGGTATTATACATTTTCAAACGTTCTATTTGAGAATGATGGAAAGTTGTGTAGCTTAAATATGATTTCTTTAAATTAAAGAAAGTGAATTATCCCAAAGGTTTTTTTTTTTTTTTTGTGAATCTTAAGATTTATCAATCTTCTAAACGGTTTTCGAAGGGTGTCTTGGTTTTAAAATTTGTAGTTGATTGTTGGACTGTTTGCGAAATGGAAATTGCTTGGATAGGACCTCCACTAGTTGTGAATGAGTTGTTGTGTGAGATTTCTCACGAGGTATAAGCTGCTTAGATAGGGCCTTACCTATTGACTATGCTTGAGGCTAGAATGGGTCGGCATGGTGTTGCTAGTGGTTGTGGACTATGTGTGGTGCTAGTTGAGCCCACGTGGTGTTGTGATGCTATTTTTGTGTTGCTACACAAACATATGTTGTTTTATGGTGGTTGAGTGGTTGTGGTATTGGGGGTACATGCATCTCATGCTTATGTTGTTGGCTGAGGTTATGTGAGCCTCATGCTATGTGTAGGTAGGCACCCAAAACTAATGGTGACCAAAGTTAATACTCAATTGGGCCTCCAAAATCTAGTGCCTCCAGAATGTAGTAAATCTCTCAAGAGTTGTGTCATCATGCATTGACATAGTTGTGGCAGATTGGTTGTGATATGGAGTTCTGTACTGAAAACTCTTTGCCATATGAATGAATGCTATATATATGTATATATGTATGTAGATGTTGAGAACTTTGGATATATGATGGTGTGCCATATACTCGTGATTGAATATTGTGAATTGTTGATGATTTCCATATTCATATGCTATGCCATTGTTTTAGTAAGCTTACCCTTGCCTTGTTTTATTGTTGTCGGATGTCCTATGCTGTTGTTGTGTTGGTGTGCCTGTGATGATCACGTCTTATGGCATGGGAGCAGATGGCGATGCTTTTGTTGATCTGGCATCTCAGAGCTGAGTATGGAGCCGAGAGCTGGAGATGTTTGGCTTGTAGAGCCAAGTTCTTGGCTGTTTTGTTGTATTTTCAGTTTTCTTTCTTTTGATGGAATTGTATAGGATGACCAGCTATAGGGAGTGAGTTTTTCTATCCCTCTTCCCTGGTGATGTATATTTTGATATTGTTGATTTGGGCTAGTGTTATCCCATAGTTGTGTATATATGATGATGACAGTTGAACATATATGCATGCATGGCACCAGGAGAGATAAGTGGATCTCTTAGTTGGTGTGTGTGACTTATATATAGATATGTTATGATTTTTTTTTATTCACCTAATATGTGGATGAGGTGTATGTTTAGTAGGGATAGTTGGGTCGTTACATTGATAGTAGCAGTAATATCACAAACCACAAGAATTTTACATTCATAGATGTTTTAATCTTCCAAATAATGCTTGATCCATAGAAGTTGAGAATAACATGATGTTGCAGATATATATATTCAACTTTTGCTATGGATAGGGCAATGGTTCCTTGTCTTTTACTTGTCGAAGAGACTAGGTTGGCTCCAATGAAGTAACATTCTTTACTAATGCTTTTTCTATCTATTTTATCTCTAGCATAGTCAGCATCAGTGTATCCAACTAACCTGTACTTATCAGATTCCTTAAATCATAAACCCAAAATAGTAGTAATTTTCAAGTATCTGAAAATCTTTTTAATAGCAGTTAAATGAGTTTCTTTAGAATCAAATTGAAAGCATGTACATAAACATACACTAAGCATAATATCAGGTTTGGACGCTGTTAGATTTAAAAGGGATCCAATCATACGTTTGTAGATTATTTGGTCTACTTTTTCATCTATATTGTCCACTCCAAGAAGTGACGTTGGATGCATGGGAATGCTCATGATTTTGTAATCATCCAATTTAAATTTCTTGAGCATTCCTGTACTGCTATGATTTTCTTAATGTATGATTTAATGGTTTAATAACTAAAAGTGAAAATTAATATGTTATTATGGTGTTTAAAAGAGATAAATGAATTGTTATTATGCATGGTATGTTGTATGTGATGATGGTTGTGAGTTGTTTGTTTGAAATTCTATTTTGAATTTAGGAAATTTGAGATATGTGCTTGAGCCAATTTGGATACGTTGTGAGAATGACTTTGGGTTTTTGAGAGAAAATAGTTAAGTTAGACCAGTTTTGAGATAAAGAAAGTGGCTTGGTGAGGTTTGGGCCTCAGTTGGCCAAAAGTCCGTGTGAGAGCTACAGGGAGATCGACTATATAAGGGAAAGGGAGGGATTTCCCCTCATTCTCCCTTTTTCTTTCTTTCTCTACACTTTCTATCTCTTCAATTCTCTCTCAATCTCTCTCTAGAATCTCTCAAGTTAGCAAGGGTATTAGAAGATTTTGGGCTCGGTTTAGTGATTGTGGTGAGAGGAAGAATCAATCTGTGGAAGATTTTGGCTCAAGACACCAGATTCTTAAGGAACCTAAATTTAGATTCAGCAACTTTTAGAGGTAAGGGAAGCTTACAAATCTGTTGTTTTGTGTTAATAACTATTGGTATGTTGATTTCTTGCCTTATGATTGGTTGAGTCTCGGTGGATGTTGCTATTTTTGTTGGTTTTGGTTGAAAATGGGTTTTGGGGGAAATTTTGAGATTTGGATGAGAAATTGATGATTTTATGATGAAATGTTGAATCAATTGTATGATTTGATTTGTATTAACTTGGTTGAGGCAGATTGAGGTTGTTGGAACACCATTGATTTGAAAATCTATGTTATTTAGTTGAAAAGTTTGAGTTTTCTTCGTAGAGAATTGCATTTTTTTGAAAATCCTCACAGATAATTGATTATGGGGATCACATAATCGATTATCTAGAGTTTTAGAAACTGCTTTCGTGGTTTGGTTTCGGAAATAATCGATTATGAGTTAGATAATCGATTATGTACTGTTTAGGAAAAAAAATTGGATTTGGTTCAGAAATAATCGATTATGGCAACCCATAATCGATTATCTCTACAAAAAAAAAAAAAGAAATCTGATGCATTTTATTACAGTACATAATCTATTATTCCAAAACTGAATGTACTATTTCAAATTTTAAAGTTTTCATTCCAAAATGTGAAGTATTATGTATATACACATATAAAAAGAGTATTATACATTTTCAAAGGTTCTATTTGAGAATAATGGAGAGTTGTCTAGTTGAGATATGATTTTCTTTAAATTAAAGAAATGAAATGTTTCAAAGGTTTTTGTAAATTGCAAGATTTGCCAATCTTCCAAATGGTTTTAAAAGAAGGTCTTGGTTTTCAAATTGTAGTTGATTGTTGGATTGGTTGTGAAGTGGCAGGTTACTTAGATAGGACATCCACTTGATGTGTATGATATTATTGTATGAGGTTTCTCATGAGGTGGGCTGCTTGGATAGGGCCCTACCTGTTGACCATGCAAAAGGCCGAATTGAGCGTGCATGGGGTTGATGGTGACTGCTGGACCACAGGTGGTGCTGAGTAAGCCACGTGGTGTTGTGTTGATACATATATATGATATGATGATTGTTGTGGTTGAGTTGATGGTTGTATTGATATGTTGATATATATATATATATATATATATATATATATATAAATATAATGATTGTTTGGTAGAGTTGGTTTTTGTGGTAATACATGCATTGGCATGCATATGTTGTTGGCTAAGGTTGTGTGGGCCTCAAGTCGGGTGCGGGCAGGTAAGGTGGATGGTGACTAGAGTTGGTACTGAGATAGGCCTCCAACCTAGTGCTTAGATAAGAAATATGGTTTTAAAGTTGGACCTTGGGGATAAGTGGATGAGTAATCCCGCAAGGGGCCAAGGCAATGCAAGTCTTGTATCGTAGTAATACTACCACCCACATACACTTATCCTGACAACCATAAGCTTATCCAACTGATCATAGTTTTGGCAATCCCTGAATGGTGCTAGATGGCCATGGTAGGGGATAAGACCTGACTAATCGCCCGAAATGTAGAAATCTCTCGAGAGTTGTGTCATTCATACATTGACATGTGGTAGTGAAAAGATGGGTGTTGGATTGAGGTGTATTTAACCCAGTCTTGATGAATTTGATTACAATTTGGCAAATGATGGTTTGATGATATAAATTATATATATACTATGGTTGTTGTTATTTTGTGAGCTTACCCTTGTCTTGCTATTTTGTTTTGGTATGGTTGTTGTTGTTGTGTTGCTGTGACTGTGATGATCACGTCATTTTGGCGTGGGAGCAGAGCTGGTCGTGTCTTTAGGTTGGCCTATGGGAAATAGGACTAGTATGCTTGTGTTGTGTGTATATGACATGTCGTTTGGTGTGGATTGTTTTGATGTTTGGTTGTTTTGTTGTGGTGTGGATCCTTCCATGAGTGAAGTGATCATGTTTGGATAGTTAATGAGTGTCATTGTGGTTGGTTTTGTAGAATTCTAATGAGAAGGTCTAACCAGCCACCACCACCACCACCTCTAGTTGATTTCTTCCAAATAGCTAAAGTTATGGAGGCGATGGTTGTTGTGATGCCCCAATAGCAGAAAACTGTGGCCCAGCAACAGACAACCATGGCTCAACAACATCAAGCTGCCATGGAACAACTGAAGATGTCTCGAACTACTACTAAAGTTGCTCATGTTGCTGATGCAGTTGACCAGTGGATGCAAAAGATGGAGAGGATTTTTAGGGCGATGGCTTGCCTTGATGACAAGAAGGTTGTTTATGCCATTTATATGCTTATTGGTGAGGCAGAATATTGGTGGCAAGGGATGCAACAGTTGATGGGGACTCGGGGTGAGGCTATCACCTAGGCTAGTTTTCGAGAGTGTTTCCTGGAAAAGTATTTTCCAGCAAGCGCAAGGCACACGAAGGAGATGGAGTTCCTGAGATTATTTTAAGGGAACATGACAGTGAGAGAGTACGCTGGCAAGTTTGAGTACCTGGCCCGGTTTTACTCACAGGTAACTACCGAGGAGTGGAGGTGTCACAAGTTTGAAGAAGGTTTGAGACACGAGCTGAAGAGGATGATTATCCCTATGACTATCAGAGAGTTTCCTACTCTGGTAAAGACGGCAAAGACAGTGGAGAGACCGAAGTCGGGCACTCGAGTGGTGAGGACTCAGAGTAGTGGATCATCTGGATCCAAGAGAGGAGGGCAGCAGAGGAAGCCTTATAGCAGACCTCAGAGTCAACCGCAATCCTCTAGACCTCAGCAGTTTGGGACTTCTAGTTCTTAGAGTCATTCTTTTATTACACCCCATACCAGACAGCAGGAGATTAGATGTTTCAGGTGTGGTGGACCACACTATATAGGCTAGTGCCCTTTGAAGAACAATATTTGTTTCAAATGTCAACAGCCTAGACATATAGCCAGAGACTGCATAGCTTCAGTGAAGGCAGAGTCCACCGTGAATGCTGCAAGGGCAGTGAGACCTATAACAACTAGACGTGTGTTTGCCATGAGTGGAGCAGAAGCTGCTCGTTTTGACGATCTTATTCATGGCTAATGTGAGATAATTGGTAATTCCTTATCTGTGTTGTTTGATTCTGGAGCCACTCATTCCTTTATTTCTTATGAATGCGTGGAGAGGTTACAGTTGTCGACCTATCCTCTGTTGTTTGATTTGCTTGTTTCTACGCCGACTACTACCCTTGTGGTGACATCGATGGTTTGTGCTAATTGCCCGATTGTTGTTAGTGGGAGAAGGTATAAAGTGAATTTAATTTGTCTTCCTTTGACTAAGTTGGATGTTGTGAATACCCAATTTTATCCGGGCAGTCCATGTAATAATAAAAAAATTATAAAATAATAAAAATAAAATAAATAAATAATAAATAAATAAATACAATTTAGAGGGTACTTGTTTTGGGCCTATCTAAGAAATAGACTATAGGCCCATTATTAAAAGAAGAAAAAAAAGAAGAGCAACAAAACAAACACTAACAAAAATAGAAAAAGGGGAGGAATGTGGGAGATGCTAGCATTTTTAAAAAACTTGCAATGCAAGTTTCCGATTTCTATAAATATACAAAAAACAGATCGGAGATTAAGGGCGGGAGAGAGAGAGACGGAAAAGACAGAGGAGGAACGATTAAAAAGGGAGAAAGGAAAAATAGAAAGAAAGAGAAAGAAAGGGACGTGAAAGCTAATGGAAGAGGCGTAAGCTGCACAAGTATTATCTTATGCCTTGATAAATCATATGAAGCTCTGGTTGCTTGTTCTTATCTGTTTGAGATAATTGTGGTACTCTGTTTCACATGTGCAAAATTCTTTTTGTATCTATATCTTCGCCATTCATATGCATCTTGAATCGAATTATTAGTTGATCAAAATGTGAACTAGGATCTCGAGCATAGCTATAGTTGCAGTGTTTACTACATATCTTATGAAAATGCATCAGTTTCCTGTATATCTTGGAGTTTGAAAAAGGATATTTACAATCTCAATTTCAGAATTGTCGGTGAAAATATGAACCTCTTACATCCATATTCCAAAATATGAACTAAAGTTCTTCTCTTTTTTTAAAAAAAAAAAAACTGCAAGCAGTATAGAATTTCATCATAGTGATACGCACACTGGTTCCTTCACTTTTTTCCAAATATGCACTTCATATTCATGAGTCCAAGACGAAATCAGTTTTCAGACACAAGAAGAAGAAACAAAAATCAAATCAAAGATAAAATGAATTAAGAAATCGCAACGCTAGCTTCCCCGAGTCGTTAATCGCCGTATCAGCAAGACACGATTCGCTGACCACCATCTTCTCCGTCGAGAAGTCGAGATACAAGGCTCGTACACCAGCGACTCACCATTCTCCGTCATCGCCACACGGGCATGGCGCGTTATGACCTTCCATTGTGCCTTCGTAATATCTCCACCGCATCACCGGTGCAGCGTCTTTACCTTCTTCGGAACTTCCGTTTGCTGTTGTCTCATGGTTAGCCCATCCGCCCTGTTAATCTCCACCCCCTTTTCCTTGCAGCAATGCTACAAGTCGAGATCGCATCCTCACATCATTTAGTGAAAAGGCCGTACGCCCATTGTGTCGTACACCCATTATGACAAACGAATGGGCTTAAGCCTATTGTCTTTTTTTTTTCTTTTTCTTTTCTTTTCGTTTTGATCAATTCGGTCCGTTTGTTTTTTATGTCTTTAGTTATTTTATGTTCATTTGCTATTCAGCTAGCCTAATTTTACTGTTTCCATCATAATAATAACAAAAAATCAAAAGATTAAGTTTATATTCTCGGTTTCTTTTTATATTGATAACTAATTGATTTTCTCTAATAAATAAATAAATAAATAAGTGAAATAAAATAACTTAAACTTAATAATAGCCACTTAGGATGCACTTCCTATTTGGACATTATTAAAGTTTTAATATTAATGATAATCACTTAAGATGCACTTCTTATTTAGTTATCATCTTTTAAAAATAAATAAATAAATAAATAATAATATAAAATAAAATTAGTAAATCTTTTTCCATTGGAATTATTAATAAAGTTTTACCTTAATGGATAATCACTTAAGCTGCACTTCTTATTAGTATCATCTTTTTAAAACTTAAATAAATAAAAATAATAATATAAAATAAAATTAGTAAATCTTTTTTTACAATATTAAACTTTCTCTTTTTTTAAAAGGATTTAATATAGTTACTTTGGATGCACTTCCTCATTGACTATTATGAAATCTTAAAAAGGTATACTGATAACCACTTTAGATGCACTTCTAATTGGTTATTAAGTATGCCTTTACCATAACTAAAAATAAATAAAATAATAAAAAATTCAACCAACAAAACCGTTTTCTACCAAAGAACTACATGAGTCTGATTCCTCATTACACCTGAGGATACGTAGGAGCAAGGGCCCCACCCTGTCGATCTCAAAAAATAAAAAAAATTTAATTTCTTTCCAAAATAAATATTATCTTCTTAATTAAAGTTTTTTTGATAAAAATAAAAAATTTGTAAATATATTTTCTTTTCTTTAAGGGCTAAAATAAATATTTTAGAAGCTATCCATTTTGCACATTTAATTAGGGGTAACTGTCTTTATGATGGACGTTGTAGGGTGCTAATACCTTCCCTACACGTAACTGACTCCCGAACCTATATTTGGTTTCATAGACCACATTCTTTTAAAGGGTTTTTCCAAAGTTTTCCTTAATAAACTTTGGTGGCGGCTCCTCTGATTTTCATTTCTTTTTCGCCGTCCAGTCGTGACCCTGGTTGCGACAGATGTGATTTTGGGGATAGATTGGTTGTCTTCCAACCATATCCTATTGGATTGTGCTAGAAAGGCCTTGATCTTTCCTAGTGTGGAGAATTTTGGATTTATTTCTGCTACCCAAGCTCAGATTTCTTTGCAAGAAGGAGATAAGGGGTATATGATTCTATCTTTTCTGGAAGTCAAGAGTGACTTAAATCTGGAGTCAGTGGCAGTAGTAAAAGAGTTTCCTAAAGTCTTTCCCAATGATGTGCCTAATGTACCTTCGCAGAGGGAGGTGGAGTTTGTTATAGACTTGGTTCCAAGAGCGAGACTAGTGTCAATGGCTCCTTATAGAATGGCGGCAGCAGAGTTGGTTGAGTTAAAGAAACAAGTTGAGGAGTTATTAGAAAAGAAGATGATCCGGCCTAGTGTTTCTCCTTGGGGAGCACCGATATTGCTAGTAAAGAAGAAAGATGGTAGTTCACGCTTATGTGTGGATTATAGGCAGTTGAATAAGATCACAATCAAGAATAAGTATCCGTTGCCAAGGATTGATGATCTAATGGATCAGCTGAGAGGAGCAATAGTGTTTTCAAAGATAGATTTGAGATTTGGATACCATCAAATAAGGGTCAAGGACGAAGATATACCAAAGATTGCTTTCAGGACTTGATATGGGCATTATGAGTATGTAGTGATGCCGTTTGGAGTGATGAATGCTCTTGCCATATTTATGGACTATAAGAACCAGATATTTCAACCTTTCTTGGATAAGTTTGTCGTTGTATTCATTGATGACATCTTGTTTATTCCCGGTCGTATAAGGAGCATAGAGAGCATTTGAGAATAGTGTTGAGAATCTTGAAGGAGAAGCAGCTATATGCCAAACTGTCTAAGTGTGAGTTTTGGTTGGATGAAGTGAAGTTCTTAGGCCATGTGATCATAGCTAAAGGGATTTCGGTTGATCTTGAGAAGGTTGAGACTGTGTTGAGCTGGGAACGTCTGAAGACAGCTACAGAGATCAGGAGTTTTGTTGGGTTAGCTGGGTATTACCGGAGATTCATAGAAGGTTTCTCGAAGATAGTTGCACCGTTGACTCAACCTACTTATAAAAATCAACCCTTTTCATGGATCGAAGCTTATGAGAACAGTTTTCAAGAGTTGAAGAAGAGGTTGACTACTTCTCTTGTCTTAGTGTTGCCTGATCCTAGTGAGCCTTTCGAGGTTTATTGTGATGCTTCTCATCAAGGTTTGGGTTGTGTGCTGATGCGGCATAGGAAGGTTGTGGCTTATGCATCTAGACAGTTGAAGACTCATGAGAGGAACTATCCTACTCATGATTTGGAGTTGGCAACGGTGGTGTTTGCTTTAAAGATATGGAGGCACTATCTGTATGGTGCAAAGTTTGATGTGTTTAGTGATCACAAAAGCTTAAAGTACTTGTTTGATCAGAAATAGTTGAACATGAAGCAGAGAAGATGGATGGAATATCTAAAAGATTTCGATTTCCAATTGATGTACCATCTTGTCAAGGCAAATGTGGTAGCTGATGCTTTAAGTAGGAAGACAATTTACATGTTAGCCTTGATGGTAAAGGAGTTGGAGTTGGTGGAGAAGTTCAGAGATTTGAACTTATATGTGGAGTTATCATCTAATCATATTGGTTGTGGTATGATTACCGTGGCTAGTGATTTCTTAGAGATGGTCAAGGAGAAGCAATCGATGGATCCTAGTCTTTGTAGGACTAAGGAATTGTTGGGCACAGATAAGGCAATAGATTTTAGTCTGAGTGCAGATGGTGTTTTGAGATTCAAAGGTAGAATATGTGTGCCACAAGACCCTAAGCTGAAGAAGCTTATTGTAACACCCTAAGGAGCATTACCGTAACTAGGTCTAGATTTCAAAAAACAAACTTAAAAAGGTAGAAACAACATACAAATGCTACTCATAAAATGTAATTAAATATTATATACGAACAATACAATAAAAAAACATACACGCCAAATATAACTCATCAATCACCCAAAGGTATCATACAAAATATAAAGAAGAATACAAAAACGTAATGTAAACTACACTATGTTTTCTTGCACATGACTCCAAGCTCCATCTATGCATGTCTTCACCTGTATCCTGAAAAAGGGGAAACTTAAAGAAATGAGATATAATGTCTTAGTGAGTGTTCTAAGGACTCTACGGCTGGGTTAGACTCTTCTACTCAGACAACCTTCATCATTTATTTCTTATGGCTTTAAACTCACTAGGTCTCTCATAATTCTTCCAACTATTATATTAGTTTACTATCTCATTCTCAACCTAAGAACTCTTTCTTACCCAAAACCCTCTCTAGTATTTAAACCTATATATTTAGATTTTACTCTTCTTCCTTTTGATATTTAAGGTTGTTCTCTACAGGTCAAGTTTAAGGTCACAGACATTCTAAAATACTTTTGACATTCCCTTAACACTTACCTTAATACCTTCATTTTGTTCTGTCTTACTTGTCTTATACCTTTGTATTACGCTGTGTGGGGATTCACTCTTTCTCTATCTCATTCACAACTATTATTATCCAATTAGAACCCTCACAACACTATCTTAGGGCTTAGCCTATCACTTATTCTTGAGGTAGCAAACACAATTCTAATTACAAACATACATTTATTTCACATCTTTTGCCTAGTAACTAGACATACTGTAACACCCTAGAGGGTGTTACTGTAACTAGGTATAGATCTCTAAGAACAAAAAGGAAAGACTTAAAAACATAGAAAGATGTTGAAGTGACTCTTAAATATAATTATATTCGTATAAGAATAATACAATAAAATACCATGCATGCCTAATACAACTCATCTATCACCCAAAGGTGTTGTACAAAATATACAAAATACAAAAAATAACATAATTACATAAACTAGGCTACGTCTTCTTGCACGTGACTCCAAGCTCTATCTGCACATGTCTTCACCTGTATCCTGAAAAAGGAGAAACTTAAAGGAGTGAGTCATAATGTCTCAATGAGTGCTCTAAGGGTTCTACCGTTAGGTCAGACTCTTCTACTCAGACAACCTTCATCACTTATCTCTCATGGCTTTAGCCTCACTAAGTCTCTCATAATTCTCCATACCTATGGTCGAGTGTACACCTTTCAATAGTTAATACTCCCTGTTAATTGCTCTCTCATTCTCACAACTATTATATTGGTTTACTATCTCATTCTTAACCTAAGAACTCATCCTCATTATTTATACTTTCTTACCCAAAACCCTTTTTAGAATTTACTCTTTTCCCTTTTAATATTCAAAGCTGTCCTCTAGGGTCAAGTCTAAGGTTACAAACATCCTAAAATACTCTTATTTTATTCTCTTTTACTTGTCTTATTCACAACTATTATTATCCAACTAGAACCCTCATAACACTATCCTAAGGTCTAGCCTCTCACTTATCCTTAAGGTAGCAAACACAATTCCAATTACAAGCATATAATTATTTCACATTCTTTGTCTAGTAACTAGACATATACCTCGTTTTGTTTTATCAAACAGGAACGACACACGTGCAGGATATGATCACATGTCCACAACTTTAACATTTCATCACAAGGCACAATTACATTCTTACATAGAATTCACATAAATAGGGTCACATAGAATTCATATAATTACAACGTAGCACACTCAACATATCACACTATAACAAGATACATATGCGTGCTATATTCTTAAACCACTACTCATGCACATGTGGTACCAACCTAAACTTTTCGGAAAGTAGACTAAGAGTAAATGCAGTCTATAAGAAGCGTCATCAATACCGATGCCTTCGGCTTTCGCACCCTCAACTAGCATGATATTCCCCAGTGACTAGTCAGGGTTACCCAGTTTTGCCAGTGTGCCCCGCCTCCATGGGATCAGCATGGACCATTGGAGTTTTCCCAACCGGATAACCCCCAAGGCTAAGGTTAGACAACCCATCACGGCCTCCACCAGCCAGATTCCTACATACTTTCCTCATAACATAACTCAAATGTTATGATGCATGGTTACAAATAATGCTTACAACTTTTTATAGACTTTTATCATGAAACATTGGCACAATTTCATGTCACACTTAGTTTTTTCAAGGTAAATAAAAATCATGCAATATAAACTCAACAAGGCATAAAAAAAAAACAACAATGAGTTAAAAACTGCAAAAAGGAGTTCATAAACACAAAGAACGGAATACTAAAAGTCGTATCCGCCCAGCAGTATGGAAGTCCCGCCCGGTGGTCCAACGAACTCGCCCAGCGGGTCTGCGTCGGAACCCAACCTGCCCAGCGGGTCCGCGCGCTTAGTGTCAACACAGAATCCAGTTTTTGAAGAAAAGTCGCCAAGCGGCTAACTAATCCCGCCAGGCGGATCCGAGGTACTAATTTTAATTTATTTTTTTCCTATTGTCTTTGGATTCTAAATGCTTCAAGATAAACAATTAAATTCTTAATCACTTTTCTACATTGATAATTGGTCAATCTAATCTATAATTTCCTTATTCACTCATAATCCCCTCAAAATAGATTCAAATCCTTAAACTTAGGCATAAGAAAAGGGAAAAGGTAATAAACAACACAACATATAGGATAAGGAAGGGACACGGGGGAGAACACTCACTTTTAGTGACATGCAAAGCTGAGTTTTAGGGCTTGAATTCTCCGGTTTCTATTCCTCCTCTTTCTTTTCCTCTTCTTCTTTCTTTTCTCCTCATTCTCTCTACCTTCTTTCTTCTTCTATTTGTGACGGCTAAACCTAATTCTCCTTCTCTATTCCTTTCTTATAACATGTGGGTGGGTATGTGGCTTAGTGGGCTTTAGTCTTCTATTGGGCCCTAGATGTTCTTTTGGGTTGTATGATAATATTCCTACTAATTTATAATACAAAGGTATTAATAACAATAATAATAATAATAATAATAAGAATAAGAATAAGAATAATAATAACAACAACAACAACAATAATAATAACAACAAATTTAATAACAACAACACAACACAATAATAATAATAATAATAATAATAATGATAATAACTGCTAGAATAATAACAATAAATATAATATTAATAATAATAGGAATAATAATAATAATAATAAGAAATATAATAACAATAACTCTTAAGACATCTTTTGTCTAATAACATATAGGAAGGGTTCTACTAAGAGGTACCTCATGGTTTATTTCTAGTACTTGAAATTTGGGGTGTTACACATATGCATCGTTTTGTTTTGCCAAACAAGCATAACATACATGTATAACATGAGCACATATACATAATCTTGACAATTTATCACAATACACAATCATACTTTCACATGTGTACACATTACAGCATTTGCTCATGAACAAGGTCACACAGATTTCACATAGTTATAATGTAGCACACTTCAAAATATCACAATGCAATAGGATACATATGCATGCTATGTTCCTAAACCATTACTCATGTACATGTGGTACCAACCTAAACTTTTCGGAAAGTAGACTAGGAGTAAATGCAGTCTATAAGAAGCGTCATCAATACCGATGCCTTCGGCTTTCGCACCCTCAACTAGCATGATATCCCCCAGTGACTAGTCAGGGTTACCTAGTTTTGCTAGTGTGCCCCGCCTCCATGGGATCAGCATGGACCATTGGAGTTTTCCCAATCGGATAACCCCCAAGGCTAAGGTTAGACAACCCATCACGGCCTCCACCAGCCAGATTCCTACATACTTTCCTCATCACATAACTCAAATGTTATGATGCATGGTTACAAATAATGCTTACAACTTTTTATAGACTTTTATCATGAAACATTGGCACAATTTCATGTCACACTTAGTTTTTTCAAGGTAAATAATAATCATACAATATAAACTCAACAAGGCATAAGAAAACAAATAACAATGAGTTAAAAATTGCAAAAAGGAGTTTATAAACACAAAGAACGGAATAGAAAAAGTCGTATCTGCCTAGTAAGACGGAAGTCCCACTCGGCGATCTAGCGAACCCGCCCAGTAGGTCTGCGTTGGAACCCAACCCGCCCAGCGGGTGTTTCACTCCGTCCAGCGGGTCTGCGCACTTAGCGTCAACACATAATCCATTTTTTGAAGAAAAGTCGCCCAGCGGCTATCTAATCCCGCCGAGCGGATCCGAGGTACTAATTTAAATTTATTTTTCCTATTGTATTTGGGTTCTAAATGCTCCCAAATAAATAATTAGATTCTTAATTACTCTTCTACGTTGATAATTGTTCAATCTAATATATAAATTCCTTACTCCCTCACAATCCCCTCAAAACCCATAAAATCCCTAAACTTAGGTATAAGGAGGGAAAAAGATAAATAGATGACCAAGAACAAGGAAAGACACAGGGGAGAGCACTCACCTTTAGGAGCACGCAAAATTGAGTTCTAGGGTTTGGGTTCTCCGGTTTCTATTCCTTCTCTTTTTCTTCCTTTTTCTCCTCATTCTCTCTAACTTCTTTCTTCTTCTATTTTGTGATGGCTAAACCTAACCCTCCTTCTCTATTCCCTTCTTATAACATGTGGGTGAGTATGTAGCTTAGTGGGCTTTAGTCCCCTATTAGGCCCTAGATGCTCTTTTGAGTTTTATGATAATATTCCTACTAATTTATAATACTAAGGTATTAATAACAATAATAATAATAATAAATAAAATAACATCAACACAACACAATAATAGTAATAATAATAATAATAATAATAACTTGCTATAACAATAACAATAATTATAAATTAATAATAAGAAGAAATATAATAACAATAACTCTTAAGGCATCTTTTGTCTACTAACACATGGGAAGGGGCCCTACTAAGAGCTACCTCGTGATCTATATTTAGTACCTGAAATTTGGGGTGTTACACTTATCTTAGAAGAAGGTCACAAAAGTAAGCTGAGTTTGTATCCCGGTACTACCAAAATGTGTCAGGATTTGAAGAAGATGTTTTGTTGGTCTGGTATGAAAAGAGATATGGTGAAATATGTTGCAACTTGTCTGACTTGTCAAAAGGCCAAGATAGAACACTAGAGACCCAGTGGGATGTTGCAGACCATGGAGATACCTGAGTGGAAGTGGGATAGCATCACTATGGATTTTGTTGTGAGTTTACCTAGAACAGCAAGAGGTGTTGATGCTATTTGGGTAATTGTTGATAGGTTGACGAAGTGTGCTCACTTCTTACCTATTAACATTAAGTATTCCTTGGAGAGACTGACTCATATATACATTAAGGAGATTGTACGTTTTCATGGAGCGCCTTCTAGTATTATTTTTGATAGAGATCCAAGATTTACATCAAGGTTCTGGCAGAGTTTGCATCAGGTGTTGGGTACAAGGTTGAGGCTCAGTTCTGCTTATCACCCACAGACAGAGGGCCAATTTGAGAGGACGATTCAGTCCCAGAAAGATCTTTTGCGAGCATGTGTGCTACATCATCTTGGAAGTTGGGATGAGATTTTGCCTCTAGTGGAATTCACCTATAATAATAGTTTTCATGCAAGCATAGGAATGGCACCGTTTGAAGCTTTGTATGGTCGGAGGCGTAGAACATCGTTGTGTTGGTATCAAGGCGGAGAAAGTATGCTTGTAGGATCAGAATTGATACAACAAATGACAGAAAAGGTGAAGAAGATTCAAGAGAATATGAGAATTGCTCAGAGTCGTTAGAAGTCATATGCTGATAAGTGTAGAAGGCCTCTTGAATTTGAGGAGGGCGACCATGTTTTCTTGAGGGTCACCCCAGTAACTAAAGTTGGTAGGGCAATTAAGTTTAAGAAGCTTACTCCTAAGTTTCTTGGTCTTTACCAAATCCTTCCTAGAGTTGGACCTGTTGCTTACCAGATTGCATTACCACCTTTCATCTCCAATATCCATGATGTTTTCCATATATCTCAGTTGAGGAAGTATGTGTATGACCCTAGTCACATCATAGAACTAGACTTGGTGCAAGTTCATGAAGATTTGACCTATGAGGTGTTACTAGTAAGGGTCATGGATAGAAGGACAAAGTAGTTAAGAGGCAAGAATATCCAGTTGGTCAGAGTCATATGGAATGATGTGACTAAAGAGTCTACGTGGGAGTTGGAAGAGAAAATGAAAGAACTATATTCGAATCTTTTCCTAGGTAAGAGAATATTCGAGGACGAAAATTTTTCTTGTTGGGGAGGATTGTAACGTTGTGATTTTCTTAATGTATGATTTTGTGGTTTAATAACTAAAAGTGAAAATTAATATGTGATTATGGTGTTTAAAAGAGATAAATGAATTATTGTTATGCATGGTATGTTGTATGTGATGATGGTTGTGAGTTGTTGGTTTGAAATTCTGTTTTGAATTTAGGAAATTTAAGATATGTGCTTGAGCCAATTTGGATATGTTGTGAGAATGATTTTGGGTTTTTGAGAGAAAACAGTTAAGTTAGACAAGTTTCGAGATAAGGAAAGTGGCTTGGTGAGGTTTGGACCTCAGTTGGCTAGAAGTCCGTGTGAGAGCTCCGGGGAGATCGATTATATAAGGGAAAGGGAGGGATTTCCCCTCATTCTCCCATTCTCTTTCTCTCTCCAGAATCTCTCAAGTTAGCAAGGGTATTAGAGGATTTTGGGCTCGGTTTAGTGATTGTGGTGAAAGGAAGAATCAATTTGTGGAAGATTTTGGCTCAAGACACCAGATTCTCAAGGAACCTAAATTCAGATTTAGGAACTTTTAGAGGTAAGGGAAGCTTACAAATCGGTTGTTTTGTGTTAATAACTATTAGTATGTTGATTTCTTACCTTATGATTGGTTGAATCTTGGTGGATGTTGCTATTTTCGTTGGTTTTGGTTGAAAATGGGTTTTGGGGGAAATTTTGAGATTTGGATGAGAAATTGATGATTTTGTGATGAAATGTTGAATTGATTGTATGATTTGATTTGTATTAACTTGGTTGAGGAGGATTGAGGTTGTTGGAACACCATTGATTGGAAAATCTATGTTATTTGGTTGAAAAGTTTGAGTTTTCTTTGTAGAGAATCACATTTTTTCAAAAATCCTCGCAGATAATCGATTATGGGAATCACATAATCAATTATCTGGAGTTTTAGAAACTGTTTTCGTGGTTTGGTTTCATAAATAATTGATTATGCAGTTGGATAATCAATTATTTACTGTTCAGAAAAAAAAATTATGGATTTGGTTCGGAAATAATTGATTATGGAAACTCATAATCGATTATCTCTGCAAAAAAAAAAATCTGATGCACTTTACTACAGTACATAATCTATTATTCCAGAACTGAATGTACTATTTCAGATTTTAAAGTTTTCATTCCAAAATGTGAAGTATAATATATATACACATATAAAAAGAGTATTATACATTTTCAAAGGTTCTATTTGAGAATAATGGAGAGTTGTCCAGTTGAGATATGATTTTCTTTAAATTAAAGAAATGCAATGTTTCAAAGGTTTTTGTAAATTGCAAGATTTGCCAATCTTCCAAATGGTTTTCAAAGAAGGTCTTGGTTTTCAAATTGTAGTTGATTGTTGGATTGGTTGTGAAGTGGAAGGTTGCTTAGATAGGACATCCAATTGATGTGTATGATATTATTGTATAAGGTTTCTCATAAGGTGGGCTGCTTGGATAGGGCCTTACTTGTTGACCATGTAAGAGGCTGAATTGGGTGTGCATGGGGTTGATGGTGACTGTTGGACCACAGGTGGTGTTGAGTAGGCCACATGGTGTTATGTTGATACATATATATAATATGATGACTGTTGTGGTTGAGTTGATGGTTATGTTGATATGTTGATACATATATATATATATATATATATATATATATATAATATAATGATTGTTTGGTAGAGTTGGTTTTTGTGGTGATACATGCATTAGCATGCTTATGTTGTTGGCTGAGGTTGTGTGGGCCTTAAGTCGGGTGCGGACAAGCATGTAAGGTGGATGGTGACTAAAGTTGGTACTGAGATAGGCCTCCAACCTAGTGCCTAGATAAGAAATGTGGTTTTAAAGTTGGACCTTGGGGATAAATGGATGAGTAATCCCGCAGGGGGCCAAGGCAATGCAAGTCTTGTATCGCAGTAATACTACCACCCACATACACTTATCCTGACAACCATAAGCTTATCCAACTGATCATAGTTTTGGCAATCCCTGAATGGTGCTAGATGGCCATGGTAGGGGATAAGACCTGGCTGATCGCCCGAAATGTAGAAATCTCTCGAGAGTTGTGTCATTCATACATTGACATGTGGTAGTGAAAAGATGGGTGTTGGATTGAGGTGTATTTAACCCATTCTTGATGAATTTGATTTCAATTTGGCAAATGATGGTTTAATGATATAAATTATACATATTCTATGGTTGTTGTTATTTCGTAAGCTTACACTTGCCTTGTTGTTTTGTTTTAGTATGGTTGTTGTTGTTGCTGTTGTTGTGTTGCTATGACTGTGATGATCACGTCATTTTGGCATGGGAGCAGAGGGAGAGACATCTACAGATCCAATGTCTCAGAGCTGATGGAGGAGGTCTCAGATAGAGACTTTTGGAGGCCCTTTTTGGGTGGAGCTTTCTAGAAGCTCTTTTTGTTTCTATTTGGATTATGATGTATATGTTGTATAGCTGACCAGCTATAGGGAGTGAGTTTTGTATTCCTCTTCCCTAGTGATGTATATTTTGATATGTTTGATATGGGTTGGTGTTATCCCATTGTTCTATATAATATGATGATGACAGATATATAGATATGCATGTATAGTACCAAGAGAGATAAGTGGATCTCTCAGTTGATGCGTATGACTCATATACATATATTATATGATTTTATTCACCTGATAAGGTGTATGTGGTGTATGTTTAGTATGGTTGTTTAGTAGCGATAGGTGGATCCCAGTTCCTTTGCATACTTCGCTTGGTGTATGTATATGCCATTTGAGGTTTGTTTAATATGTAGTCTTAAGAAGAATTCTAGTTCTCCCATCATGCTCATTTCAAATTCCTTCTGCATCAATTCATAGAAATCCTTGCATAGAGAGTCATTAGTAGCCCCAAAAATGATATCGTCCACATAAATTTACCCAATAATAAAATATGAATCTATGTTTTTATGAAAGAGAGTGGTGTCCATTTTCCCTCTTGAAAAAACATTTTCCATAAGAAAAAAACTTAATCTTTCATTCCAAGCACAAGGTGTTTGCTTTAAACCATATAAAGTCTTTTTTTTAATTTTGAAAACATGTTGAGGTAATGAGTCACTTTCAAAACTAGAAGGTTGTTTCACATAAACTTCTTCAGGTGTTATACCATTCAGGAAAGCACTTTTTGCCTCTATTTGATGAAGTCTCACAGCATAGTGAGTTGCAAATGAAAGTAAAATGCGAAAGGCTTCTAATCTAGCTACAAGAGCAAAAGTTTATGTGAAATTTATACCTTTTCATTGTGAGTAACCTTGAGCTACTAACCTTGTTTTGTTTCTTACAACTTTACCTGATTCGCCCAACTTGTTTCTGTAGACCCATTTGGTTCCTATGGCAAACTTATCTTTAGGTAGAGGAACTAGCTTCCAAACATCATTCCTTTAAAACCGATCAAGTTCTTCTTGCATAGCCTTGATCTAGCTTCCATCACCCAAAGCTCCATTTATAGTCTTTGGTTCCACTTTTGAAAGCAAAGCTACATAAGCCTATTATTTGGACGTTGATCTAGTTCTCATTTTGTTATGAGAATTTTGTTGGAGCCAAAGAAGTATAAAGCGTCTAGCCCCTAAAATGTTTTGATGATGACAAAGGTTATTAAAATTTATGATAGTCTAATAATCCTTGTTTTGCAGGACATAAGTGTTTTGGGACCTTATGCGTCCATAAAATATACTGATATTTTGCTCTACTTTAATTTAGTTGTTATTTGCTTTATGCCTATGAGTGTCCATTATTTGCTAAGCAAATTGTCTAATGTTTTTGTAAATAAGCATCCACTAATTTGAAGCATCCTTATATGATATATTATGAAAAGAGTCAAAATCTATTTTATCATAAATGTGCTTTATAAAACTTTATACGTTCTATCACTTATATATTTGGATGAAGTTATCCAACAAAGAAGAAAACCTTAACATGCTTTCTTGAGAAACGACTAAATGTCTTCAAAGAATATAGATACATACATATATATACATATACATATACATACACACACACACACACACACACACACATATGCTTTGTCTTTCGAATATTATAAAGCAAGTTTGAATCTGACATATATTTTGATACTTGGTACAAGCAAAAGTAGAAAAGCCAATCAACTTATGAAAAGAAGTACCAAAGTAGTTCAACAAAGAGATAAAACTCAGAAAGCATGTTATTTGTGTCAAGAAAGAGTTTTTTTTTTTGGTATAAATTGCCACTAGTATTAGCGACGTCAGAATCTCTTTCCTCAACTTTACGTGATATGCTATCTTATCATTAAATGCATTCAAAACAAGAAGAAGCTCTATCTCTCAACAGATATTTTCCCAAGCTTCTACAAGAAGACTCAAGAGTGAAGAAGTGAAGTTGACGACTTTGAAAAACTATGAAAAAGACCTATCACTCTTTGGACGATCTCTTTGTGCTCTAAACTTTCATATTCTTTCTAATCACAAAGTTATTTTCATTTGTGCTTTATCTTGTAAACGCTCATTATTATAAGTTATCTTTTCAAAGAACAATCTTTGTGAAAGCATGGAAAGGCCTAGTGTTAAAGAATGCTTGGGTCAAGATTATTTCGTTGTAGAGCTTGAAGAGGCATAAGGAATACTTGTTTGTACAAACAGTTTGCTAAGTGGAACACCTTTAAGTTGAAGGGACTAGATATAGCTCTTAGTTCAGAGTAAACTAATATAAAAAAGAGTGAACTAATATAAAACTGTGTGTGTGTGCTCTTGATGGTACTAATGATTCTCTATGCAAGGATTTCTCTGAGATGATGAAGATGAAATTTGAGATAAGCATGATAGAGAACAAAAATTCATCCTAAGACTAAAGATCAAACAAACTTCTAATGGCATATACGTACACCAAACAAAGTATCCAAAGGAATTGCTCAAGAAGTTCAAATTGGACGATTGCCAAATCATGAGCACTCCCATGCATCTAACATCAATTCTTAGAATGGATGACTCTGATAAAAAGGTAGACTAAATAGTCTACAGAGGTATAATTGGATCCCTTTTGTACCTAACAACATCTAGACTTGATATAATGTTTAGCATATGCTTATGTGCGCATTTTCAATTTGGTCACAAAGACACTCACTTAATTATTGTTAAAAGGATTTTTAGATACTTGAGAAGTACAACTATTATGGATTTGTGCTTTAAGAAATCTGATAAGTACAGGTTAGTTGCATACTACGCAAGAGACGGAATAGAAACAAAAAGTACTAATGGAGGATGTCACTTTATTGGAGCCAACTTAGTTTCTTGGGCAAGCAAAAGACAAGGAACCATTGCCCCGTCCATAGCAAAAGTTGAATAAATATCTACAACATCATGTTGTTCTTAATTGTTATGAATCAAGCATTAGTTAGAAGATTACAACATCTATAAGTGTAAAATTCCTATCCTCTATGATAATATTATTGCCATTAATCTCTCTAAGAATCATATACTGCATTTTAGAGCTAAAAACAGAGATTAAACATTATTTTATATGAGATTATGTTCAAAAAGGGATAATTGATATTTAGTCTATCAATACTGAAAATCAACTTACAGATATCTTTACAAAATCCTACCCTAAAGATAAACTTGTTCATATCTGAGAGAAACTTGGAATGAAATTTATAAAGGAATAATTGTTTAAGGTTTTAGTGGATAGTGTCCAATCATGGCTTACCGTCCAATGAATGTCATATAGAGTCCATGATTCTTACTATAGCATGCGTCTATTTCTTTCATATTTATGAAAATCAGTTTTATCACAATCATCACTTATAGGCTAGGTCCCTCACAAATGAGATATCACCTGAGCTTATTCCCACCTCTTACATGCCAAGCCATTCGCCATAATGATATCAAATCATACCATACATCTCATAGCATAATGTCACATGTTAAACACGTCATACATCTTATAGCATAATATACACAAGTCATGATCATAGTCAATTGGAATAAACATATACCTAAGCATTTCACATCATAATAATCACATGTTCTCAATAAGAGATGTAATCTACTTAAGCACAAATCAATAACATAGACATCCTCAACATTTTCTTGCATTCTTATAACTCACATACAACATTCTTAGGCTAAACAACCTATATTATAATCCTATAAGCCTAAGTATTAGTTACCTATGTTGTTTCTTGTGAATTTACCTTATAAGTCACATTTTTATTGTTATAATTGATTATGGCATTGTTTTAATCAATTAAAATTAGTAGAACGTAACCATAATTACTTCTTTAGTGTAAATAATCGATTATTTCTCACAATAATCAATTATCTGAGTAAGGACTTCCAATCTCAGGTCAAGATAATCGATTATCTATGAAAGGACTACTAAATATTTGCTCCAAGGGCCCAAATAATAGATTATTTCCCCAACTAATCGATTATTTCCAAAAGCCTGCTAATAACGCAAACAAAAATATTCTGTTATTTTGTCAGATACCCTGTTGTTATGGAACTAAGGTTCCTACATATTTGTAGTACATGAATCTTTGATAGAAAAGGCCTCCCATGGCCTATCATCCCTTCTATACACTAAAATTAACACTTACATTAGGTCTAGCCTCGAAACCTTTATCCCAAACCCTCAATTAAGTTACAAAAGTTAACCCCTATAAAATTCTCTCTTTAAACCCTAACATGTCTAATGATTAAAACCTTAATTCAATTGACTATGTTTTAAACCCTATGCAATTTGATTCCTAATTTCTAGCCAACATCGAAAACACAATAATCTAATTCATACAAATCAAGCCATCCATATTACCAATCATTCATGACCTCAATAACCATTCAAAACCCTAACCTTAATAATATAATTAAGATGGGCAAGGAGAGAGGAAATAACATAAATAATGAATGTAAAGGCTTAGGAAGGGTAGAGGGAAGCACTCACCTGGGAAAAACCACAAAGATAAGCTTAGAGGCTTGGATCTTCAATCTCCTTCTCTTTCTTTCTCTTCTTCTTTTCTTCTATTATTTTCTCCCCTTCTTTTCTCTTTTCTCACTTCTATTTACTAACAACTAACCCTAATCACTCTCAATTTTCCCTTTTTATAAAACATGGATAGGTATGTGGCTTAGGTGGGCTTAGTCCTTTATTGGGCCTTAGTTGCTCTCTTAGCTTTTAACATCTCATTCCTATTAGGTGCATACACAAGATCTACAAGAAACCCAACAAGGCCCAATAACAAAGACAATTAACATGATAGCTAAGCCCCTCCGAGACCTCTATCATCCCCTCCTTCTTGGAAGAAATTCGTCCACGAATTTAGCTCCTTTATTCCTACATGGAAAAACAAAGCAAGTATTATTTTTCAATGGAATAAGAAATCCTACATTTATGAAGACTTGAATCCATTGAGAGGGCAAATCTCTTATTATTTATGTGCTTATATATCCATCCTCTTGGATCAAATACAAGCACAAGGAAACCATCAAACAACACTAAACTTAAATGCATCCAAGAAGAAATAAGACTGAACAAAAGGTTAGACAAACCATGAACTACGTGCCATTTTAAACTCTTAACATGAGTTCTTCTAATTAAAAGACCATGTAATGACATCATAGGCACACAAAATGGTTCATCCTTAAGCATATGTGCTCCATGCATATAGATCTCATTTTCACAAATAACAACACACGTGGAAGAAGTTTCAAGTCTACCATCCAATTCCAAATGATGTGTATCATTCTCAAGTCTCAAGGACTTTGCACCATTACCTATAACAAGATTATGCAACTTATATACATCATGCAAATCATAAGTATCAAGCAAATCATAAGCATCAAGAGTTAACACATGTTGTTGCACATCATATAAAACATAAGGTTTAGAGATAGTGTAAGCCAAAATTTTCTTCTCCCAATGGTTGCCTTCTTGCTCATGTGCATCCACCTCTTTTCCAAATTGCCTTGTGTAACACCCCAAATTTCAAGTACTAGAAATAAACCACGAGGTAGCTCTTAGTAGAACCCTTCTCATATGTTATTAAACAAAAGATGTCTTAAGAATTATTGTTATTATATTTCCTATTATTATTATTATTATTATTATTATTATTATTATTATTGTGTTGTGTTGTGTTGTTGTTATTATATTTATCATAATGTAACACCATAAGGGGCATTATCGTAACTAGGTCTAGATTTAAAAAAAAAAACAAACTTAAAAAGGTAGAAACAACATACAAATGTTACTCATAAATATAATTAAATATTATATACGAACAATACAATAAAAAAAATACATGCCAATATAACTCATCTATTACCTAAAGGTATCGTACAAAATATAAAGAAGAATACAAAAATATAATATAAACTAGACTACGTTTTCTTGCACGTGACTCTAAGCTCCATCTGCGCATGTCTTCACCTATATCCTGAAAAATGGGAAACTTAAAGGAATGAGACATAATGTCTCAGTGAGTGCTCTGAGAACTCTATGGCTAGGTTAGACTCTTGTATTTGGACAACCCTCATCATTTATCTTTTATGGCTTTAAACTTACTAGGTCTCTCATAATTTGCCATACCTACGGTCTAATCTACACCTTTTAATCTTCAATACTTTCTATGTTAACTACTCTCTCATTCGCCCGACTGTCATATTAGTTTACTATCTCATTCTCAATCTAAGAACTCTTTCTTACCCAAAATTCTCTAGTATTTAAACCCTTCTTGTTTAGATTTTACTTTTCTTTCTTTTAATATATAAGGTTGTTCTCTATGGGTCAAGTCTAAGATCACAGACATTCTAAAATACTTTTGACCCTCCCTTAACACTCACCTTAATACTGTCATTTTGTTCTCTCTTATTTGTCTTATACCTTTCTATTACGCTGTGTGGGGATTCACTCTTTCTCTACCTCATTCACAACTATTATTATCCAACTAGGACCTTCACAACACTATCCTAGGGCCTAGCCTCTTACTTATCCTTGAGGTAGCAAACACAATTTTAATTACAAGCATACATTTATTTCACATCTTTTGCCTAGTAACTAGACATACACATTGTTTTGTTTCATCAAGTAAGCATGACATACATGTATAACATGAGCACATATACATAATCTTAACAATTCATCACAATACACAATCATATTTTCACACGTGTACACATTACATCATTCGCTTATGAACAAGGTCACATAGAATTCACACAATTACAACGTAGCACACTTCAACATATCACACTACAACAAGATACATATGCGTGCGATGTTCCTAAACCACTACTCATGCACATGTGGTACCAACCTAAACTTTTCAGAAAGTAGACTAGGAGTAAATGCAGGTCATAAGAAGCGTCATCAGTACCGATGCTTTCAGCTTTCGCACCCTCAACTAGCATGATATCCCCCGGTGACTAGTCAGGGTTACCTAGTTTTGCCAGTACGCCCCAGCTCCATGGGATCAGCATGAACCATTGGAGTTTTCCCAACCAGATAACCCCCAAGGCTAAGGTTAAACAACCCATCATGGCCTCCACTAGCCAGATTCCTACATACTTTCCTCATCACATAACTCAAATGTTATGATGCATGGTCACATATAATGCTTACAACTTTCATAGACTTTTATCATGAATCATAGGTACAATTTCATATCACACTCATATTTTTAAGGTAAATAACAACCATGCAATATAAACTCAACAAGACATAAAAAAACAAATAACAATGAATTAAACACTGCCAAAAGGAGTTCACAAACACAAGGAACGTAATAGCAAAAGTCGTATCTGCCCAGCGGTTCAACAAACCCGCCCAGTGAGTTCGCGCCGAAACCTAACCCGCCCAGTAGGTATCGCACCCTGCCCAGCAGGTTAGCGTCAAGACCTAACCCGCATAGCGGGTGTTTCACCCCACCCAGCGGGTCTACGCGCCCAACGCCAAGGCAAAATCCAGTTTTTGAAGAAAAGTCGCCAAAAGACTATCTAATCTATGAATTCCTTACTTCCTCACAATTCCTTCAAAACCCATCAAATCCCTAATCTTACGCATAAGGAGAGGGAAAAGGTAAATAGATGAAAAATAACAACATAAAAGACAAGGAAGAATATAGGGGAGAGCACTCACCCTTGTGGACATGCAAAGTTGAGTTCTAGGATTTGGATTCTCCGGTTTCTATTCTTCGTCCTTATCTTCCTCTTATTCTTCCCTTCTTTTCCTCATTCTCTCTAACTTTTTTCTTCTTTAATTTTGTGACGGCTAAACCTAACCCTCATTCTCTATTCCCTTCTTATAACATGTAGGTGAGTATGTAGCTTAGTGGGCTTTAATCCTCTATTGGGCCCTAGATGCTCTTTTGGGTTGTATGATAATATTTCTACTAATTTATAATACTAAGTTATTAATAAGAATAATAATAACAACAACAATAATAATAATAACAATAAATATAATAACAACAACACAACACAACACAATAATAATAATAATAATAGGAAATATAATAACAATAATTCTTAAGACATCTTTTGTCTAATAACATATGAGAAGGATTCTACTAAGAGCTACCTCGTGGTTTATTTCTAGTACTTGAAATTTGGGGTGTTACACCTTGTCCATTGATCTTTTATGTATAAGTCTTCCCTAGGCATCAAAACAAAAGAATTAATATGGTTAAATGCACAATCAAATTTACAAGAAGAATTAAGCCCAACATCCAAGTTAGAGAAAAGAATAAAAGTTTTGTACTCCTCCTTTAAGGACTCATTTTCAATTTCTTGCACAAGGGAAACATCACTTCCAAACAAGTGGTTAGAATATACATCTTTGCATTATTTCTTAAGAAGTTCTTTTTCAAACTCTTTCACAAGGGAGCCTTCACATTCAAACAAAGTGTTAGAATAAAAACAAGAATACTCATATTTTTCTTTATCTTTGCTCTCTCTTTTACAACCTATTTTTCAATTATTTCTTTTTCTCTCATTTTTTTTTCTTCTAACTCTTTTTCCTTTTCTCTCATTTCTTTTTCTCTTTTCTCTATTTTTTTTATCTTATTTAATTCCTTTGCTAAATTACTATAATATGGATCACTTATGAAACTCATATCAATACCTAAGTATGGGTCTTCCTTTCCATATTTTTTCTCCCTTTACTCTTTTTGTTTTTCTCTTCTTCCCTTTGTTTTTCTTTTTCTTCTTTTCTCTCTTGCCCTCTTTTATCTGTCCTCCTTCCTAGTCTCTCCATCCTCTCACTTATATCCTTATAACTTCTTTGTATTCTTTCAAACCCTTTATTATCCTCCCTTCTTAACCTTTCTATTCCTTCACCAAACTCATGATTCATCATTTTCATTTGCTCCTTAAGTTTCAACAATTTTGCCATTAGGTAATCTCCATTTGATGAAGCCATACCTAGAAGAAAAGTTAGTTCACAAATAATAGCAATATGGACCTCACAACTCAACTAAGTGTTTTCACTCAAAGTTCACTCGTGTTTCACTCTTTAGAGGCTTTTTCTATAATGTGCACACTGCCTTTTTCCACTTTTGTTCCTCTTAAGCTCTTACAAAGAACCTCCAAGTTCAAATAAAGAAAGCATTTAATGTGAAAAATGTCATGAATTTCAAGCTCAACTTAAGAGGCCAAGAATAGAAATACTCTAGACAAAACCAAATTTAAAAAGACAAACAATAAAAGCTAAAAAGAAATGAAAGTTACACTCAAAAGAAAGCCAAAGGAACACAATAAGAAGACTCAAAGACAAACAAATAAGAACAAGGAAAATGAAGAGTATGTGTATATCCACCACCAAAAACAGGTCAAAAATATATGAAAGAAAAATAATATCATTATGAGAGTTGGTTCACTAAAGAGAGCAGGCTTTTTTTTATAAATGGGCAGTAATTTTTTTTTGCAATTTGGCCCCTAAATTTTTTATAATTGCACTTAGGCCCCTAATTTTTTTTGTATTTTTACTTTTGCCCCTATATAATTGCTAATTAGTTCTTAAATATATTTTTTTGGACCGTCAACTTTTTTTATTTGCAAAAACACCTCAACTCCCTCCAAACAAAATTTTTAAGATCAAATAAGTGTTTTACCACCAAAAAACTCAAGAACATATGAAGAACACTTTGAATGTTCTTCCCCAATCTCAAAATCCAATCATCCTAAACACTTGAAATCAACACAATTCAACTTGAATCCAACTCACTTGATGGTCCAAGACAATAATCCCTAACAATTGAACACTCAATTAACATGAAAACACAAAAATTATTGAACTCAAAAGGATCAAATAGGAAAAATTTTAGATATGAAAATATGAACAAAAACAGGAACAAAATGAACACTAATTGCAAGAATTGACACTAATTTGGATGAATCAAGAAGAGATTGACTCACATAAGACTAAATGGACACAAACAAAAACAGTAAGACACAAGAATTATGCAAGAAGACTCACAAATTTGCTAGATTTGCAACTAGTAGTAACATCGACGTTGCACCCCCCCGGCAGTCACGAACCCAAAATTGGAACCACGAAATCAGCTTTGCATGAACCACTTCTAGCAACTTGCAGTGCAAAATTGACACAAAAATTTGGCACAATTGGATGTGTAATTAGTGTTGAATTCAGCTTTGATACCAAATGATGAAACCTCAAAATGGATCTTACAATTCAGCACCAAAAGTATCAAGATCGAAACCAAAATTAAAGGAAAGAAAAAGCGAAATAGGTGAGAAATGGTAAGAACGACGCCATAATCTGAAGATTGATAAGTAGAGGAGGATTCGCCACAAAGAATAGAATTCTTTGATAAAAATATAAAGGTTTAAAGCAAGAACCAAGAGGAGCAATGCTCACTCAATTAGCACAAAGCTAATCACATTCAATAATGCCAAAAGTTTTTTTACAAGTGGTCTTAGAGACCTATTTATACTATAACTAATAAAATGACCCAAACAACTAAAAAGACCTAATACAATTCATATTAGGCCCAAACAAAGCAAACTAAAATATAAGCTAGAAACTAAGCTAACTAATAACTAAAGTCCACAAAGCACCTAATTAAATAACACTTAGGTGCATACACAAGATCTATAAAAAGCCTAACCAAGCCCAATAACAAAATGTCCTAAAAGACAATTAATAAGATAGCTAAGCCTTTTCGAGACCATCCATATTACCAATCATTCATGACCTCAATAGCCATTCAAAACCTTAACCTTAATAATATAATTATGATGGGCAAGGAGAGAGGAAATAACATAAATAATGAATGTAAAGGCTTAGGAAGGGCAGAGAGAAGCACTCACCTGGGAAAAACCACAAAGATAAGCTTTGAGGCTTGGATATCCAATCTCATTCTCTTTCTTTCTCTTCTTCTCTTCTCTTCTTTTCTCTCCTTCTTTTCTCTTTTTTTACTTATATTTACTAACAACTAACCCTAATCTCTCCCTATTTTGCCTTTTTATAAAACATGGATAGGTATGTGGCTTAGGTGGGCTTAGTCCTTTATTGGGCCTTAGTTGCTCTCTTAGGTATTAACATCTCATTCCTATTAATTTCTAGCTAGTACTATAGTTATAATAACAACAACTACAATAATAATAATAATAACAACAACAACAGTAATGATAATAACAATAATAATGATAACACCTATGGTATCTCCAATCATATAATATAATAAGGTCCTAATAAGAGTCTGCTTATGATTTATTCTTCACACTCGAGATTTGGGGTGTTATAGACAATCTCAAGCACTGAGATTATCAACTATTTCAACTGAGATGATGTCATTTGCCTAGTGCTAACAAGAGAATTCTGGAGAAATGTTGTCTTCACAAAAGAGAGCATTACTGGCACGGTTCTTGGTATTTAGGTAATTGTTGACCTGAAATCTATGGTAACTACCTTTTAGTGTTGCGCAAAGGAAAATGTGCACAAAGGTTTTGGGAAAAGGACTATGTGCTGATACTATAAGGGACACTCTGTTAAAGAAAGGAGAAAAAGGATCAATCAAACTGCTTAAGTTGCCTAATGTTGGTAGAGTTTACCAACAAATGCTAAACAAAGCCATTCTTTACAAAGGTGGCTCGAAAAAAAGCATCTCTGCATCTCACAAGTTTTCCCTTTTTCACATGCTCATTAGGCAAGAGTTTAACCTACTTGCCCTTGTACTGTCTTTTATGATCAAACAGATGCAAGGCTAGAAAGGCTATTTACTCACTCTGCTTTATTGACCAAAATCTTCTAGGACTACAAAGTTTTTAACAAGTTTTACTCTCTTCCCCTCGACCAACAGTAAGAATACTCTTCCCAGAGACATTTCAGAGAAATCCTATTTGGAAGAAACAATATATTTCATATGCGTTTGGATATAGTCTTGAAGGATCTAGTAGCAAATGAAAAATTGGATGAAGTTGTTAAAGATGAAGAAGATGATGAGGTGTTGCCTGCTGGACTTGTTGTAACATCCACTCAAGTAGCATCCATGCTGCTTTACCCACTATTAAGGCAACGAGAGCTAAGACTGCTGTTGTCACTCCTAAGGTTACTGAAATAGAGAAAACTGCTCATCTATGTTGTTGCCGCTCCTAAGGTTATGTATTTTGAAATGTATTTTTGGTGATTTAATTAAAATGGGATTAGTAGTAAGGCTCATAAAAACTATTCTTTATGAAAATCTAAGACCTAAGTTTTAAAATGGTACTCTTAATTCAAAAACCTTTATCTAAATTGTGCTAAAGACAAAATTATTTATCTTATAATTATTATCTAAGATTGGATAGAAATTATGTTTCTTCCAAACCTTTTCCTCTAAATAAGTAGATTTAAGATAAATAACATGGCCTTTAAAACAAAAATAAGTAATAAAGGATTTAAAATAAATAGTTGAAATTAATAAGGTGTTGCTAAAGAGAGGATCTTAGCTTATCCTCATTAGGATCGCTTTGGATATGATCCTACAGAAGGGCCAAAGCTGGATAGGGCTCTTTGTTGTGGCACATGATGATGAGCTAACGCTGGATCGGGCCCAGTGTTGTGACACATGAGGATGTTGTGACACTCGTTCACATTGAACATAACCCATGTTTATTTAATTATTTATTTAGTTATTTTGATTTTAGATTAAGAAAAGTACAAGAAATTTTTTCGCTTTTTATATCACACGCGATCGTCTTACGAAACTTTCAAAAGTAAAGAAATCGTAAATAAAACGAAATTTGGAAATAAGAGTAAGAGATGAGAAAACGATATATGTCATATAATCAGGATCATATACATCTTAGCTTTTGAAGTGCAATACAGCTGAATACATCATAGCAGAATACAATTGAAATAAAAAAAAATACAGGAAAATCTCAAAAGTACATGAACAGACACTAGCTACCCACTATCCTAACCAGAGTAGTGTCTAGAGATCTACTCCCAACCCCTGTATCAAAAGAAGAATCACTGGATGGGGTCTACCAATCCTCGTCTGACTGCGTCTCCTCGGAGTCTGTGTCCTCTCTATGGCGTGCATGGCCATTAGGCACCTCGCGGGGTACCTCAAGTCTAGAGGAGGAGGAGGAGAAGGTGGACCAATCGTCGGCCACAAAAGAGTCCATAGGGGACTCGGCCAGTACCACCTCCATGGGTGATCCCTCCTGAGGGGGATGTACATCATCCATAACGTGCTCAGCTGGTAGTGGTGGATACGCTTGTATGTATGGTGCTACAATAGGGATCTCTGCATCTGCTGGTGGAGCCAGGGGTGGTGGAGGCGCATAATGAAAATGTGGCGGTGGTGAGAACGATACCAAGATCGGGAAAGTCCAGGTCATAGGAGGCATGAACACTCCTGGGATAGGGGAGATGAATGTGATAGAGACAAAGCCGCGGTGAGTCAAATAGTCTGCCTCCTCGTCGTAACTCCATGTCCCTACAGCGTCAAAGTCAACGTGTATATTCAGCAGGACGGGGAAGGCGGCCATCTTCAAGTATCAACCACAATGATCATGCATAAAAGAAAAGTGCATAGGAGTGAGGCAATTTGTTCTCAAGATTACTTTCACATAGATGGTAGGGTATCCTACTGTCCTATACCGACAAGACACAGTTGACCACAAAAGGGGAACCTAGGGTTTGTCTAAGTTGTAACATCTACCCTTGACACTGTATGGATCCATACTCCCAACATGGTCCTTAACAGAACCGGGAAGTGACTGGGAGTACATATACCTCTACTCAACATGGTACAATCCTCGTCGTCATCGAGGAATAGAGCAACAGCTCAGGACATTCACAGTCCACACAGAGGTATACTCTCGCACCAATCTTGGAATGTTGAGCAGTTGTCGGGGTTGCCAAGCTTGGTCAGGCGAATATCCTGACTTGAGAGCGCTACCTCAGTCATTAGGACCTTCACCACTCGACGCCTTACCCCCAAGACCTCCGCAAGTGGGCCCCTGCCTTTCATTCCTCAGCGTACCAACTGTAACTTCCCATGCGAGGTGCCATGCCCTGGCATGTCCCTTGCATCACACTACTTTATGATTCTACTATTGTCCTTTTTGACCTTCTCAATGTGAACAAAGGTTTCTCTGGTCTCAGCTCACCTGAGTACCAGCACCGTCTCTCCTCAACATCTCTGCCTCTTAATGCAAAGATTCTATTGTAGTATAATGTAGGGGGATTCTAAGTATATATTTGAGAAAACAAAACAACGAATAGGACACTAGAAGATTAGCATTGATTCGTCTCCATTATCTTAATGCCTAATTTAAAGGTTTAAGCTTACTTAGGAGGCCCTAAATTAGCTAATAGTGATTTGATATAATCATTTGAATTCTTAATTAGGAACTTAGGTGTTTAATGAAAGTTTAACTTAATTAATACTTAGTATATGACTATCCGTATGTCTTTATACATCGAATTACTTAAAAATATAAATAGATAAGAAAATAACAAGGCGGAGAGGTTAGGAGGCCCTTATTGGAGCACCAGTAACACTCCCTTGCTATTTTCGTATCCCTCTTTAATTTTTTTGTAAACAAGGAGGTTATTTCCAGAAATTACATTAGAAAAATTTTCAAAAAGTCCAAGAACTCCAAAACTAAGGCCTAGTCGATTTATGATGATTTTTCAAAGTATACCATTGAGAAAGACGTCTTGGGTCAGAAACAACGTGTATGACTTCAATTGTAAAATTTGGTAAAAATAGTAAATGATGACTAAAGTAGGAAAAATATATATCCCAGTAAATCTTATGGAGTCTACTTTATATTCGTTTAGGAAAAATCAGTTGACTAGCACTATAAAGTTCAAAAATATCTTTTAAGTGAACACTGCCAGTTACCGTTTCTGAAAAGTAACCCCAACTTTTGAAAAGTGTAGCTTCGTCATTTCTTAACCTTTTTTAATGATTCTTGTGTCCATTTCGAACATAATTTTGTCTAATTTTTATCAAAAAAACAATCACTTAAAGTTATTGAGTGTAGCCCGAGTTATCACGAAAACAATGTCGGTTGTTCAGACGGAAATCGAAGTCGGCTCGTTGGAACTTAGATACTTCTCTACAAAAATCACTTTTTTCACTAAGTTGTGGATCTTTAATGACCAAAATAAAATTTTAGAGTTATTAGGTAGGTCAAAAACTAAAATAATAATCCTTTCTCTTCATTTAAAACCGTGACTTGAAGGGAGATAAAAATGTCAACTTTTAATGGTCAGCTGAGTTCTGGTTCTAGTTTCAAAAGTCCTTGATGTTCTAGGGTCTTTGGTGATGAGTAAAGTTTCATTCTTGTCTTAAGAAAGTGACCATTTTCATGAGTCCCCTTTGGAAGGACTAGATCAAGGTTTCAAAAGTATTTACATGTTATAAAAATCTTCTCTTTTCTGTTTCTTACCAAGTTGAAGGGAGGTTACAATTTTAAGGCTTTGCTTTAGAGGTTTTAGAGTCCTTCAACCAAACTTTGGTCATTTGAGGGTAATGTAGTCATATAAGCCAACATTAAGATGTTAATAGCAATTTTAAACAATACTTCCAACCATGAATAAAAGAGAGCAATAGAAAATAAATAGAACAACTACACAAAAGAGAACTATAAATAACAACAAGAAGAGAAATAAGAATAGAGTAGTAAAACAACAACATACTAAGGGTTTGAGGGCCAAACCCACCCATAAATCATCTACATGAAAGTAATAAATTTAAGAACACCCCACTCCCCCCATGTACCTTAAGTGTTGGTTGGAGAAGAGGAGAAAACAAGGTGCCTTGAAACTCCAAACAAGGTGGTGGTGGATGGTGGCTTCAATGGGGGATGGAAGGAGGAGAGAATGGAGGTTTTTTGTGTAAGCAAGCTTTTAAAAATGGAATTAGGGAGAGAAAGGAGGTGCTAGACGTGCTCCTTGGGCAGAAAAGGGAGGTGAAGAAGCTGTCCCGAGGGCTAGCTTAAATAGAGGAATAGGTGACTAGAAAAGTGGGCAAGAAAGTAACTTTGCTTTTCTCTTTTTCCTTTTTAAGTTTTCTTTTTATGACATGTGGGGAAAAGAGAGGGATGGGTCTGCAGAGTCTTTGATCAATGTGCCATAGGTCTCTACTTCCCCAGGTCTCTGCGTTTTATTTTCTCTGCAGAGGAATCGACCGGTTTCGATAAAATGTCTTTAAACTTGTAAATTTGGTTTTTATAGCAATTGAATGAATTTTTCTTTGGAATTTTGTGAGCACCTTAATTATTGATTAAAAATAATTTCCAAAATTTAAAATTAATTTTTAGTAATTAAATTCGAATTTTTGAGTATTTATTCAATATTTTTGAGTTAAAAATTCATAGAAATTTCATTTTAACTCAAAAAATTCTAAATTTTTTATGAAAATTATAAAATTAAATATCTAACCCAGAAATGAACTGAGAATGTTCATTTTTTCTCTTTTACATATTTCACTTATACTAGCTATAGTTCTAACAGTCAATGGAGGGTAATTTTGTCATTTTCCACAGGAATCTCAGAAAATTCCTAGAAAATTTCTAAAATTATATTTTAATATGTATGACATATTTCTAAGTTAAAAACGACAATTCATAGTCGTTTAGTCATTTTCCATATGTCAACCCTCAGTATAGAGGAATTAAGACTATCTATCAATTCCTTAATTCCTTGGTAATTTCACAGATATTATGAATTAAACATAAGTCTAAAATGTGGGTGTTACAGATGTTATTTTCATGAGGATAAAATGAGTGAATCCATGATGTGATCAAAATCAAAACTTGATGGTATGTCGATTATGTTGTAAACTACTGATAAAGGCTTATCTGAGTGTGAACGATAAATGACTGTTGTTATATGTTGCCATCAATGTCTGATGAAGATCAAGGAAGGCCTCCAAGAAGAGAAGGAAGACCTAAGAAGAAAACCCCCTCAATTGGGCTGAAAAGACCTAAGAAGGGAAAAGGTAAAGGAGAAGATCATATGATTGGGCTAAGAAAACCTACAAGGAGAAGAGTAAAGAGACCTAAGGAGAATTTAAAGGTGACAACCACACAACAAGATCAAGCCCAAAGTGGAAGAAGATAGCCCAAGATGGTGCACTTGGTTCAAGTAGAAGAAGGCCCAACCTAAGGAACTTAATAATTCACCAACCATGGGCTTGCAACCTGAATTTTATTCAATTTAAATTTTTTTAGACTTATTTTAATTGTAATAAAAGGATTGGTTTAATCCTAATTTGGAGCCCAAGTTTAAATCTTAGATTAGGTTTCTTTTGAATTCAATTTAAGTTGTAATTTAGGCCTTAAGCTTTCTTGGGCCCTTATTTATGTTCTTTAGAATTAGGGTTAGCTTCCTTGAAATAAACTCTATAAATAGGGATGTAATCCCTTTCATTTCACAAGTTGAATAATATTGAAGTTTGCTCATTTGTGAGTGAGTTGAGCAATGACTCCTCTTTTTGGTTCTTGGATTAGAACCTTTTGATTCTTATCAAAGGTTTCCATACCTTTGTGGCAATTCCTAACTTGACTTATCACTCTCTATAGAGTGTGGTTCCTTCTTCCATCTTCTTTCTATTTTGCTTTCTTTATTTTATCTATCATTTCCATTTTCTTGTCCTTTTCTATTTTGTCATTTTAATTTTCTTGCTTGCTTGTTATGCACCATTTACTATAATTGTCTTGTGCTTTGGCATTGTTTTCTTTTTCTTCTACCTCCTTTCTTATTTTTATCTCTTTTATTCTTGATTCAAGATAACCAATTCAAGGATGATCTGTTAAAAAACATTATGACTCCTAATCAGGATCATATCATGTGGTATCTAGAGCCCAGATCCTAGAGTTTGGTAGTGTTCTTGTGTTCTTCAATTTTTTAGGAAAAAAATTATGTTCATCATTCATTGAGAACCCAAAAATTGTTGATTCTTGTAATTATTGCCATTATTGTTTCTCTTTAATTTTGCGCAATTAAATTTCTTGATCCTTGCAATCTGCCATTTATTATTGTTATTATTGTGCAATTTATTATCATTATTGTTCTTTGATCTTGTGCAATTTAATTCCTTAATGTTGGCAAATCTGCATTAAAAAGCACCATTTTTCTTTTTGAAGGATAATCAGGGCAAAGTAAATAGTAAAAGAAAAAAGAAAAAAAAAACCCTATTCTTGAAGAAAAAAAAGGAAAAAAAAATAAAAGAAGAAATCTATTCCTAAAAAGTAAACAAAAGAAAAAGAGAAAAAGAAAGAAAAGCAAAAAAATTGCCCTTGCATTTGAAGAACTTAATTTTGATTACCAATTGTGAAATTGCTATAATCGGTGCTATCCTTTTGTCCTTATTACGCATTTCTTTCTACTTTTATTTTTTTGGTCTTCTTGTATTCCTTTTGAGTTTACCTTTTTGAAATTTAGCTTTTCTTGTTTGTCTTTTAAATTTCCTTTTGGTTTTTGTCTAAAGTATTTCCCTTTCTTGAACTTCTAAGTGATAACTTTTGCGAGGCTCGTTTACAATTGTATTCGCTTTTGATAATTAATTCACACTTGTGTTCTATTTAAGAACTTGTAAAAAAGGAGTTGAGTGGTAAAAGCCAAGAGTTCTTTTTTATTATTAATCAAGAGCCAAATTGTTTGAAACATGAGTGGAATCATCTTAAGAGTATAAACACATGAGAAGAGTGATAAGCTCCTTCATTTTTATGTCTACTAACTTCTTTTCTTTAAAGCATGGCTATGGAAGCGAATCTCCAACTTCAAGGCCTATCAAGGCATTTGGAGAGGATCTTTCAAAGAGAAAAGGAAGAATATCACAAGATGTTTGATAACTTGGAGAGAAAAAGAAGAAGTCATGAGAGAAGAAGTAAAGAAAAAGATAGAAAAGAAAATGACAATAAGAGTTATGAAAAGTCAAGTTGGAAGACCAAGCCAAAGGAGGAGGGTTCCTCTTCAAACTTTAAAGTAACCATGAGTACTATCCTTATTGATAATCCTTCCACCTTTACTTTTCCACTTAAAAGTAGAGATATTAGATGCATCATGTGTTTAGGAAGAGGGCACACAAATTATCAATGTCCAAATTGGTTAACAATAGTGCCAAAAGTAGTTGGTAAGGAACATGAAAAGATGCAAACAAAGAAAAACCAAGAGAGAAAAGAAATGAAAGAAAAAAAGAAATAAATAAAAGAATCGATAGAAAAAGAGAAAGAAAAAGAGAAGGAAAAAGAAATAGAAAATTCAAAAGTAGAAGAAAAAAAGGAAGAGAGACATGACTTGAGAGAAGAAAAAAGAGAAAACAAAAGAGTTTCTTGGGAAAAACAAGAGAGACATAGTTACTTGAACAAGGAAACTTGTCTAAATACTAATTCTAAAATTTTATCTAGTGTTGATAACTCTCTTTTACAAGACACTAGAGGTACTTATTCAAGAAGGTCGCACGACCAAGGCACCTTGTCAAAGGATGCTTCATTCAGAAGGGTTAAGCCTCTAGTTGCTCTCATTCTTAGTGCCCCGTTGTATTGTATTCCACCTTGGAAAAGGAATGTCTTTCATCCTAGAGAAGAAACCTACAAAGTTGACATAATTGGTAAGTATCAACTAAATGAAACTTTTAAAGTGACTAACTTAGGACTTTTTGATGCAGGTAATAGAGGATTAAATTCAAGGACAAATTTCCTCAAAGAAGGAGGGAATGATGAAGATCAAGGAAGGCCTCCAAGAAAAAAAGGAAGACCTAAAAGGAAAAACCCCTCAATTGGGCCAAAAAGACCTAAGAAGGGAAAAGCTAAAGGGGAAGATCATATGATTGGGCTAAGAATACCTACAAGGAGAAGAGTAAAGAGACTTAAGAAGCATTTAGAGGTGATCAACACACTACAAGATCAAGCCTAAAGAGGGAGAAGATAGCCCGAGATGGTGCACTTGATTCAAGTAAAAGAAAGCCTAACCTAGGGGACTTAATAATGCACCAACCATGGGCTTGCAATTTGAATTTTATTCAATTTAAATATTTTTAGACCTATTTTAATTGTAATAAATGGGCCAGTTTAATGCTAATGAAGAGCCCAAGTTTAAATCCTAGATTAGGTTTCTTTGGAATTCAATTTAAGTTGTAATTTGGGCCTTAAGCTTTCTTGGGCCCTTGTTTATGTTCTTTAGAATAAAGGTTAGCCTCCTTAGAATAAACTCAATAAATAGAGATGTAATCCCTTTCATTTCATAAGTTGAATAATATTGAAGTTTTCTCATTTGTGAGTGTGGGTTAAGCATTGGCTCTTCTTTTTAGTTCTTGGATTAGAATCTTTTGATTCTTATCAAAGGTTTCCATACCTTTGTAGCGAATCCTCACTTGGCTTATCACTCTCCTAGAGTGTGGCGCCTTCTTCTTTTTCATTTCTCTTTTATTCCACGTTTTTTTATTTTATCTATCTTTTTTCATTTTCCTGTCTTTTCCATTTTGCCTTTTTAATTCTCTTGCTTACTTTTTTGTGTGCATAATTTACTTTAATTTTCTTATCCGCTTGCGCAAGTCTCATCTTTTACCTTTCTTCTTAGTTTTTTCTCTATATTATTGTTTCCAAGATAAGCAACTCAAGGACGATTCGTAAAAGCAGTATGACTCCTAATCAAGATTATATCAATGTTTGTTTATGATGAGTTGTTGTCATGTATGCATGCATTGTTGTTGTGAGCATATGGTACCGAAGGTGTTGATATTCATAGGAATAGTTAGGTGTAAGTCGGGTGTGAAAGCTTGAGGACTACGAATGGCGCGATTCCATAAGAGACTGCGACCTTGCAACCCCATGTCATGGAGGCGGTTCCCCCATACGAAAATCTTGAGGAGTGCACTGGTTCCCATGGTCAGTAGCTGGTATTCCCCAAATGACTTTGGCATATGCTACTTTGAGAACCCTGGTGAGGGTATCTGTGTTGATTATACCATGATTAAGGAATATCCAGGTTGGCCACTCAATTTTAGATTTTCATGGAGAGTCTAGGATCATGGTTTGTATCTGTAAGCTTGTGATAGAGGCCTTGGAGGGACTTAGCAACCTTGGATTAGGACACTTGTTATTGGGCTTTCTTGGGCTTATTGTGCAACTTTTGTGTGCACCTAAGTGTTGCTTAATTAGGTGTCATGTGGACCTTAGTTAATTTTAGTTCCTAGCTTATGTTTTAGTTTGATTTGTATTGGGCCTTTTAGTTTGTTTAGGTCTTTTATTAGTTGTAGTATAAATATGCCTCTAGGACCACTTGTAAAAAAAACTTTTAGGCATTACTGAATGTGATTAGCTTTTGCTTATTGGGAGAGCATTGCTCCTCTTGGTTCTCGCTTTGAACCTTTAGATTCTTATCAAAGAATTCTATTCTTTGTGGTAAATCCTCCTCGACTTATCAATCTTCGGATTGTGGTGCTATTCTTATCATTTCTCATCTTTTCCCTTTTTTTTCCTTTTAATTTTGGTTTCTATTTTGTTACTCTTGGTGCTAAAAATCCAAGAGTAACAAAATCAAAACCAAAATTAGAAGGAAAAAAAAGGGAAAAGATGAGAAATGATAAGAATGGCGCCACAATCCAAAGATTGATAAGTCGAGGAGGATTCGCCACAAAGAATAGAATTCTTTGATAAGAATCTAAATGTTCAAAGCAAGAATCAATAGGAGCAATGTTCTCCCGATTAGCAAAAACTAATCACATTCAATAATGCCGAAAAGTTTTTTTTACAAGTGGTCCTAGAGGCGTATTTATACTACAACAAATAAAAGGCCCAAACAAACTAAAAGGCCCAATACAAATCAAACTAAAATATAAGCTAGGAACTAAAATTAACTAAGGTCCACATGGCACCTAATTAAGCAACACTTAGGTGCATACAAAAGTTACACAATAAGCCCAATAACAAGTGTCCTAATCCAAGGTTGCCAAGTCCTTCCGATGCCTTTATCATGCCCTCCTTCTTGGAAGAAATTCATCCACGAATTTAGCTCATTTATTCCTACATGATAAGAAAATTATTAGTTTTCAATGGAATAAGAAATCCTACATATATAGAGACTTGAATCCTGTGAAGGACAAATCTCTTATTATTTATGTGTTTTATATCCATCCTCCTAGATCAAATACAAGCACAAGGAAACCATCAAAAAAAACTAAAATGAAATGCATCCAAAAAGAATGAAGAATATGCACAATCCATCTATCATTAAACTTGAGTGTATTATCCTTCATGTAATTTCCAAAGGAACTCCCATGCAACATAACATTCTCATTATGAATTCCTCTAATCAATAAATCATGCAAGAAAGATTTAGGCACACAAAATGTAACATCTTTAAACATATGCTCTCCATGCCTACAGAACTCATCATTCTCAATCTTTCCACAAATAACAGCATATATAGAAGAAGTTTCATTATAGTCATGCAATTTCAAATGATGTGTATCAAGTAAATCACAAACATTGTGAAAATTGAAACCATCTTTAATTAACACATCAAGTAAAACACAAGGTTTAGAAACACTTTGGATCTAATTTCTCTTCTCCTAAGGGTTGGCTTGTTCCTCATGTGCATCCACCTCCTCTCCAAATTGCCTTGCCCGTTGATCTTTTATGTACAATTCTTCCTTAGGCATCAAAAATAGAGAATTAATATGATTAGATGCACAATTAAATTTACAAGAAGAATTAGTTCCAACATCCAAGTTAAAGGAAAGAATAAGAATTTTGTACTCCTCTTTAAGGACTTCTCTTCAATTTCTTGCACAAGAGAAACATCACTTCCAAAAAAAAGGGTTAGAGTATAAATCTTTGCTTCTTCCTTAGGAAGCTCTTCTTAAGTCCTTTCACAAGAAAATCTTCATAAACAAACAAAGAGTTAGAGTAAAAACAAGAACAATCATATCTTTCTTTATCTTTTGCTCTTTCCTTTTCACTCTCTTTTTCAATCATTTCCCTTTCCTCCATCTCTTTTTCTTTCAACTCCTTCTCTTTTTTTCTCATTTCCTTTTCTCTCATCTCTTTTTCTTTTACCTCTTTTCTTTCTTGTTCTATCTTCTTTCTCAACTTAGGTGAAAGTGAAGCAAGTTTGATCTTATAACCTTCATGTACAAAAGAGATCTTATTAGTCTTCATATGATGAATCACATTTCTTTCAAATTGCCAAGGTCTACCTAACAAGATATGACCAACTTCCATGGACACTACATCACAGAACACATTATCTTTATATTTTTCAATTGTAAAACTCACCAGCACTTGTTGGTCAACAACCAACTCTTCTTCATCAAACAATAAGGTTTAGGGTGTGGGGTGGTTTGAAGGCTTGCCAACCAACTGATAAAGGTCTTGGAGGGGCTTAGCTATCTTGTTAATGTCTTTTAGGACGTTTTGTTATTAGGCCTTGTTAAGTTTCTTGTAGATCTTGTGTATATACCAAAGTGTTGTTTAATTAGGTGTTATATGGACTTTAGTTATTTTAGTTTCTAGCTTATGTTTTAGTTTGATTTGTATTGGGCCTTTTAGTTTGTTTGGGCCTTTTATCAGTAATAGTATAAATAGGCTCTTAGGACCTCACGTAAGAAACTTTTGATTATTATTTAATGTGATTAGCTTTTGCTAATTGGGAGAGCATTGCTCCTCTTGGTTCTTGCAACCTTTAGATTCTTATCAAAGAATTCTATTCTTTGTGGCGAATCCTCCTCAACTTATCAATCTTTACATTGTGGCATTCTTCTTAGCATTTTTCATCTTTTTCGCCTTTTCTTTCCTTCTAATTTTTGGTTTCGATTTTGTTACTCTTGGTGCTGAAAATTGAGATCCACTTTGGGTTTTCATCAGTTGGTATCAGAGCTAATTTCAGCATCAAATATATGGTAGAAGTGCATCAAGTTCACATTCATGTTGAGGTGCAAATCTGAATTACGTGACCCATTGGCGGCCTACAAGACTTGCCGGGCGGGTGCATTATTGGCTAGCACCAAGTTTACGTCAGAATTTGTACTCCAATCTACAGCGTTTTCTGTTCAAATGCATATATGAATTTGTGAGTTCTTGCCTTCTAATTCATGTGTTTGTGTTAGTTTTGAGTGTCTTCGAATTTGTTTGAGTCAATATTTTTCTTGTTCTCCTAAAATTGTGTCAATTTTGTAGTATGCACCTTCATATGTTTTTCATTTTATTCAAATTCAGATATAGAATTTTTGCATTTTGATCCATTTGATTTCCTAAGGTTTTATGTTTTGATCTTAATTGAGTGTTCAATTGTTAGGGATTGTTGTCTAGGACCATAAAGTGAGTTGGATTTAAGTTGAATTGTATTGATTTCAAGTGTTTGGGAGATTTAGATTTTGTGAGGAAGAACACTCGTAGGAGTTCTTCATATGTTCTTGAGGTTTTTGGTGGTAGAACACTTATTTGATCTTAAAAATTTTGTTTGGAGAGAGTTGGGGTGCTTTTGCAAATAAAAGGTTAAAGGTCCAAAAAGAAATATTTAAGTACCAATTAGCAATTATACAGGGGCAAAAGTGAAAATACAAAAAAGTAGGGGCCCAAGTGCAATTATAAAATGTTTGGGGGCCAAATTGCAAAAAAAATTGTAGAAAAAAAAAGTTGTCCATTTATAAAAGAAAACCTACCCTCTTTAGTGAGCCAACTCTTATAGTTATAACAATTTTCTTTTATATAGTTTTGACTTCATTTTGGTGGAGGGAATACACTAGTTCATTTTTTTTCATTGGTTGTTCTTTATTTTTGTTCTTAAGTCTTCTTCTTGTCTTACTTGGCATTCTTTTGAGTAAACTTTCGTTTCATTTTATCTTTTATTGCTTGTCTTTAAAATTTCGTTGGTTTTGTCTAGAGTGTTTCTATTATTGCCTCTTATGTTGAGCTTGACATTCGTGCACATTATAGAAAAAGCCTCTAAAGAGTGAAATATGAGTGAACTTAGAGTGAAAACGCTTAGTTGAGTAGTGAGGTCCATATTTCTATTACTTGTGAATTAACCTTTCTTGTAGGTATGGCTTCATCAAATGGAGATGACCTAATGGCAAAACTATTGAAACCTGGTGAGCAAATGAAAATGATGAATAATGAGTTTGGATAAGGAATAAAGAGGTTAACAAGGGAGGATAATAGAGGGTTTGAAAGAATACAAAGAAGTTATACGGATATAAGTGAGAAGATGGAGAGACTAGGAAGAGGGAGAGATAAAAGAGGCCATGAGAGAAAAGAAGAAAACAAAAAACAAAAGGAAGAAGAGAAAAACAAAAAGAGTAAAGGGAGAGAAAATAATGAAAAGAAAGAAAAGAAAGATCCATATTTAGGTATTGATATGAGTTTCATGAGTGATCCATATTATAGGAATTTAGTAAAGGAGTTAAATATGATTAAAAAAAAAGAGAAAAGGAAATAAGAGAAAAAGAGTTGAGAGAAAAGGAAAAGGAGTTAAAAGAAAAGAAATGGAGGAAAAGGAAATGATTGAAAAAGAGAGTGAAAAGGAGAGAGCAAAAGATAAAGAAAGATATGATTGTTCTTGTTTTAACTCTAACTCTTTGTTTGTTTATGAAGATTCTCTTGTAAAAGAATTTGAAGAAGAACTTCCTAAGAAAGAATGCAAAGATGTATATTCTAACCACTTGTTTGGAAGTGATGTTTCCCTTGTGTAAGAAATTGAAAAGGAGTCCTTAAAAGATGAGTACAAAACTACTATTCTTTCCTCTAGCTTGGATGTTGGGCTTAATTCTTCTTGTAAATTTGATTGTGCATCTAACCATATTAATTGTTTTGTTTTGATGCCTAGGGAAGAATTATACATAAAAGATCAATGGACAAGGCAATTTGGAGAAGAGGTGGATGCACACGAGCAAGAAGGCAACCATTGGGAGAAGAAAATTTTGACTTACACTAGCTCTAAACCTTATGCTTTATATGATGTGCAACAATATGTGTTAAATGTAACGTTGTGATTTTCTTAATGTATGATTTAGTGGTTTAATAACTAAAGAGTGGAAATTTGATATGTAATTTTTGGTGATTAAAAGAAATAAATGAATTGTTGTTATGTATGGTATGTTGTATGTAGTGAATGGTTTGGTGTTGTTCGTTTGAAATTCGGATTTGAATTTAGGAAACTTGAGATATTTGCTTGAGCCAATGTGGGTATGTTGTGAGTGTGATGTTAGGCTTTTGAGAGAAAACAGTTAGGTTAAACCAGTTTTGAGATAAAGGAAATGACTTGGTGAGGTTTAGGCCTCAGTTGGCCAAAAGTCCGTGTGAGAGGTCCGAGGAGGTCGGGTATATAAAGGAAGGGAGGGAGGAATCCCCTTCATTCTCTCATTTGCTTCCTCTCTCTACATTTTCTCTCTCTTCAATTTTCTCTCAATCTCTCTCTAGAAATTGTTGAGTTTGTAGGAGTATAAATGAGGTTTGAGCTTGATTTAGCAGTTGTGGTAAGGAAAGGAACGATCCTAGCTAGATTTTGGCTTAAGAACACCGGATTCTCAAGGAACCTAAATTCAAATTCAGGAACTTTTAAAGGTAAGGGAAGCTTACAAATCGATTGTTTTGTATTAATAACTATTGGTATGTTGATTTCTTGCCTTATGATCGGTTGAATCTCTGTGGATGTCGCCATTTTGTTGGATTTGGGTGAAAATGGGTTTTGGGGGAGAAATTTTAAGATTTGGATGAGAAATTGATGATTTTGTGATGAAATGTTGAATTGATTGTATGATTTGATTTGTATTAACTTGGTTGAGGTGGATTGAGGTTGTTGGAACACCATTGATTTGAAAATCTATGTTAATTGGTTGAAAAAGTTGAGTTTTCTTCGAAAAGAATCGCATTTTTTCAAAAATCTTCGCAGATAATTGATTATTAGGAGATGTAATAGCCATCATTTTTCAAAGTTTTTACTTTTTATAGATAGTTCTTTTCATAAATGTATCATAAGTGGATGAATCCTTGTTTGACAAGAGGTCCAATGACACTTTATCTAAGAATATGACACTTGTTGGTCAGCATACTTCTTAAGTCAAGCAAAAAATTGCACATACATAAGAACATGGCAAACTACCAACAAGTTTAGACTAACATTGGCAGCCTTCAAAGACATAATCATAACTGATACCTAAAAGACAACATGTCAAACTTAATGGTTATCATTCAATGTATCTCTTTGCCAATTTTATGGTATGGGAACCAGAAATTCAATCATGATTTTAAAGGATCTTCAATTATACAAACCTCAGGAAGAGTGTTAAAATCTTCAATAGCTTTATCTCTTGCAACAACTAACATTGTTCCATCGAGCCTAAAATGTTGAAATGGCCACAAACTGAAACAAAAGCATCTTTAGGAGGATCCTATCCAGAAAACAAATGATAAGAAATATAGAGCAGAGGTGTAATTAGGTCTTATTCACAAATATAGGAGTAGAAAGTAGGTTTCATCTAAATTAGATCCACAAATGAAATTCAAAATGTTGAAATGGACCAAGCATTCAAAAAGCTTCCTGGGACATTGATGGTTTGCCTATAGTTTCAGCTCATACAATACACATGTCCTAGCCCTTTCTTAATGATACAATATCCTAAACCCAATAGAGACTTTATTCTACTTTAGTTTACTACCCAATTATTATATAGCAACAGCTAGCAAGGCCAAAAGCCAACAACGTAGCTCACATATAAGTAGCCAACAACATAGCAAGGCTAAATTTGAAACATTAATCACAAAGTATTTAAGTAAAACTTCAATTGTGTCAATAACATCTAAGTATTTATGTAAAAAAGAAAAAAGAAAAAACTAAAAATTGAGTGAATAGAAGTCCTATTGATTGTCTTCTTTAAACATGTTGCCACAAATTCCTCTCTTCATTTTTTTCTAATGGGCTTAACAAGATAATCAGTAGCACCGCTCGACATGTATTTTGTAACACCCATTCATATTAAATAAAATTCATATTAATTTAATTATTAAGTTTAAGTAAATAAAAATGCATGTAAAATTTTTCTACTTTTATAATAGAAAAATTCCAAACTTAACAGAATTTGGAAATTGTAGTAAAAGATGAAAGATAATATTATATATAGATATATATCATAAAACTGTACATCATAATTTGATAATACATGATAATCAGAAAACCAAAAAATACATCAAAAGATAGAAACTATATTACCCAATATATACATTCAAAGGGTCTTATACTGAGTAGTGTCAATCTACCCTATTCCCTTCAAAAAAAAAAATACTATAGGTTGTCAGATCCTTGTCGTTGGAATGCCCTCTAACTCGTATTCAGCATCATGGGCGTTAATGTCATCTTTAATAATCACGATCAATCATACATAGAAGAAAATAATGGAGTGAGGTGTTTTGTTCTACAATTAATTTTACATGTACGGTAGGAAATCTACCATAAAACAAAGATAAAACACAATTGACAACAAAAAGGATCCTAAGGTTTATTCTAAGTTATATCAAACTATCCTTGACTAGGTATGGATCCATACTTCCCATTAGTGCATAATAGTTCTCAACAGAACCTAGGAAGTGACTGGCAGTACATATACCTTTCTCAACATCATCACATGGTACAGTCTTCATTATCATTAAGGAAAATAATAGTCAGGATTTCCACTTATAGAGATATACTCTCAAACCAATCCTGGAATGCTGAGCAGTTGTCGGGGCTATTGAGCTTGGTCAGGCAAATATCCCAACTCAAGGGCACTACCCTGGCTTTCGGGACCTTCACCACTCAATGCCTACCCCTAAGACCTACGCAAGTGGGTTCCTGCCTTTCATTCCTCAACATACCAAACTGTAATCTCCCTAGCAGGGTGTCATGCCACTACATGTCACTTGCTTTACATTACTCACTAAACTATCAATTCTTAACTTCTCAAGCAGAGGTTTCCTTGGTCTCATTTAATTTGAGCACCAATACAATCAACATTTCTGCCTTATTTTGTAGAAATTGTACAATACCAAAATTTTAGCAGAATAACAATTTAGTAATCACATAAAATTTTAGCAGAATAACAACATAGTAATTATAATTTAATTACTAAAATTTTGGCAGAATAACAACTAAATAAATACATTTTAATTTTCTAAATTTGAGTAGAGTAACAGCTTACCAAATGCATTTTAGTTTTCTAAAATTGAATAGAGTAACAAATTAGCAAGTATAATTTAATAATTTAAATTTGAGTAAAGTAACAATTTAGTAATTATGATTTAATAATCTAAATTTGGGCAGAGTAACAACTTAGCAAAAATTAAATTTTAAAATTAAACAATAATAACAATAGTAAAACTTAAGCCTAAACAGGTTTAGGGGAAAACCCTTCCCACCAACATGCAAAGTAAAAATAATTTAGAAGCAACCCCACTCTCCCCCCCCCCCCCCCCCCCCAACCATTACCTCTAAGGTAGTTGATGAAGAGGATGGAATTGTTGGTGCAAAGCTTCTTGGAGGAGAAATTCTACTAGTTGAAAACTAACAAAATTTTAACATAAAAATTAGATAAAAAAAAAATTTAGAGAGAGAAAATTTTAGAAATAGAAGCTCTCTAGCTTGGGAGAGGAAGAGGAGATGCTGAAAATTTGAAGGAGGGAGGGGCTATTTATAGAAGAGGAAGGGATCTTAGGTGTCCACCAATGACCTAAGCAATGATGCAATAAATCAAGTTTTAAATTTGTTTTTAATTTAAATTTAGGGACAAATATGCAAACTTAGGGACACATACACCATTTAGGGTGTTGAATCACCCCTCCTAGGCTTGGGGACGTGCTATATGAGCTGTCCTCAAGCTCCTCAGTGTAAATTTTATCTGTAAGTGCATTAATCGGTACCGATAAAATCGCCTAAACTTGAAAAATTAGCTTTTAATATCAAAATAATGCATTTTAGTGCAAAAATGGAAAAATACATTTTTTTTTATCAAAAATAAATTTCTAATAATAAATTTTAATTTTTATTAATTTATTTCAAATTATATGCATTTATTTTGTATTTTTAAGATAGAAAATTCATAAAAAATCTATTTTAATTCAATAAATACCAAAATTTTTATGAAAATTTAAAAATTAAATATTTTACTCATAAATAAACTAAAATTACCATTTTCACCCTTTTTGAATATCAAACCAATACTGACTGACTTATTGAACACTAAGGAGTAATTTGGTCATTTTACACAAGAATTCCAAAAAAATTTCAGAAAATTTATAAAATTATATATTAATATATATGATATAATTCCAAACTCAAATTAACATTTTGATATCAATTGAACCTTTTTTGCAGGACAACCCTTAATATTGAAAAATAGGGACAAAATTGTCATTTTCTAATTTCTCCTAGCTTCTGCTCAGAAAAATTATTAAAAATCACGATTAAACAGCTCTTGAAATTCTAAGTGTAATGGTGGGGATCAAAATTTTGAAATTTCATCTCGATTTTTTTTAGAATTGCATTGTCAAATATTAAAAGAAATAGTTGAAGAATTGAAATAGGATTGTTATATGTTTCACTATTTTTCTTTCAAAATAAAGTTTTTATAATGAAAGATACTTAATATAAAATTTTCAAAATATTTTGAGGTTAAAAAGTCCCTGGTTGGTTCCCGCAATAAACTAGGGGTATTTTTGTCATTTTACAAAAATTATCTCAATAAATTCCAAAAAAATTTCTAAAATTATTATTAATTATGCTAAATACATTGATGACTTAAAATAATTTTAAACGTACAAAATAATTTAATATACAAAAGTAGGGGTGTTACATCTTTGTATACTATGCTAATTGAATCTTGGGAAGACATCACTGGAAAAGCATTAAAAATTGCAGATCAGTTACTTGAGGTATTAATAATGTTGGAAAATTCAACATTTCACGAAAATGTTAAGGCACACTAATAAAAACCTTATAGAAACTGATACCATATATCCAACATTGCCTCGACTCTTTTTCCTTTCTCCAACATGAGACCTATGCCCATAGGATATTAGTTACTCCCTTTGCCAAGTCACTCTTACTTGGGGAGCTTATCCCCTCATTGAGGCTTTTATTTAGACATATTCTAGTTAAAATAAAATGAGAAAATATTAAGGCTGGTAAATATATAAAAAATTCAAACACTAACTTATAAAAGGAAATTTATAAAAATAGATATGCATATATTTCAAAACAAGATCCACAAAGGCCTTGGCAAAAACTGAAATATTAAAATATAAATAAGCACCTGAATGAGTTTTGAAAGGCTTAATCCTTTGCCTTGATACCTTGTTGCAATAGAGGCAACTAAAATCTAAAACAAGAAAAATTGCAACTAATTTATCATGAATCCTTAACCTCAAATCAAGATCACGCTCACACCCTCATTGCTTGGTGAAATCGAACACATAAACATTAGAATTACAAGTCTTAGCAACAACAATACTAGGGTTCAACAACATACAATGCGCTCAATAATTGGAAACACGTCAAACCTTGAAACCAATCTAGATTCAATAAATTAAAAAATAATTGACGAGTTCAAATAACATTGAAAAAATAAGAACTCAAATAGAGAAAAAAATGGAAAGAGATCAAGGATGTAGAACTGGAATAGTTGGTGCTTTTTTCCATGAATATAGAACAGAGGAGTTAGGGAGTGTGGGTGAGATTAAGATGAAAATGAGTTCTGCAAAGATTCAAAATATTACCTTGAATGGATGAAAATTGAAGAATGTGGTTGGGATTTTGAGGCAAAGCACATAAAGAGAAGAAATGTTGATGCATTATTAAGTTTTGGATGGGAAAGGAAGGTATTTTTTTAAAAACTCAAACAAACGGTGTGTCAATACTAAAGATGAGCACGTGTTTAAAAAGTTAAATAAAGCATAAAAGAGTTTAAAACATTGTAGCGGTTTTTAATCCCCAAAACAAAAAATACACTGCCAGAAAATGTATCAAGTTCTGGCTGTTTAAATATGTGCCAGAAATTACAATATTTTCTAGCAGTTTATTGTAACCACCAGAAAAAAACCGCCACTAAATACCTATTTTTTTGTAGTGACTTTAGGTTCCCATTTTATTGTTAACAGTGTTTTATCTATATTTTATAGTAGAAATCTTACCATACATGTAGAAGTGATTTTAGAACAAATCACCTCACTGCATTACTTTTTCTTTTATGCATGATTGATCACGGTTAATGAAGACCTGGATGTTGATGAGGACCTAGAGGCCTAGTTTGACGGCTTGTCATTTTATGGGATAGGGTAGACGAACAATGCTCTGACTAGGATCTTTTTTATGTACTAGGAATAAGTAGTAACTATTTTGATGTATATTTTGATTTCCCTGTATTTCATTTATTTTTTTTATTATGAAATCATGATGTACAATTCTACAATGAATATATACAGATCTTATTTTTGTTAACACCATTTCCAAATTCTATTAAAATTTCAAATTTTCTATTATTAAAAGTGCATAAATTTTTTTACTTGTATTATTAATTAAGTAAATAAATACAAGTTATGCTAAATTTGAACGGGTGTCACACATGCTACCATGTTGATTTCAAAAAGTTTGCTTTTTAAATAATCTAAACCACACATATTTGAAAAAAGAAAGTATACATATATTAGTGTAACGATCCACTGTCGCCATAGTATTACAAACAACCTTGCTAAAAATACACCTTATCCACATATCAGGTGAATAAAAATCAAATCATAACATATCTGTATATAAGTCATACACATCAACTGAGAGATCCACCTATCTCTCCTAGTGCCACACATGCACATCTGTTCAACTCAAATCATCATACATACATAACAAATGGGATAACACCAGCCCATATTAACAATATCAAAATATACATCACTAGGGGAGAGGGATACAAAAACTCACTCCCTATAGCTGGTCACTCTATACAATCCTATCAAAAGAATATAATACAAAACAACACATCCAAAAACAAACAAAAAGAGCTTATAGAAAGCTCCACCCAAAAAGGGCCTCCAAAAGTCTTCATCTAAGACCTCCTCCATCAGCTCTAAGACGCTGGATTTGTAGACGTCTCTCCCTCTGCTCCCACGCCAAAATGACGTGATCATCACAGTCACAGCAACACAACAACAGCAACAAGACATCCAATCAACAACAATACAAGGCAAGGGTAAGCTTACGAAACAAAGATCAACATATAATATTTAATCTAACGTAATCAAAGTCATTATTCACATCAATATGGAAACCAAATCATCAAATAAATGGGTCTACATACATTATAGTATATCACGCATAACATCACATAGTATGTTGTCAACCCCATATGTCAATGTATGAATGACACGACTCTCGAGAGATTTTCTACATTTCGGGTGATTAGCCAGGTCTTATCCCCTACCATGGCAATCTAGCACCAGTAAGGGATTGCCAAAACTCTGATCAGTTGGATAAGCTTATGGTTGTGAGGATAAGTGTATGTGAGTGGTGACTTACCGCAACACAAGGCCTACACTGCCTTGGCCCCCTGCGAAATTACCCATCCACTCATCCCTTAGGTCCAGCTTTAAGACCCCACTTCTTATCCAGGCACTAGGTTGGAGGCCTATCTGAGTACCAACTCTAGTCACCATCCACCTTACATGCCTGCCCGCACACGTCTTAAGGCCCACACAACCTCAGCCAACAACATATGCATGCCAATGTATGTGTCACCACAAAAATCAACTCTACCAAACAATCATTATATTATATATATATATATATATGTATCAACATATCAACACAACCATCAACTCAACCACAACAGTCATCATATCATATATATATATATATATATATATGTATCAACAAAACACCACGTGGCCTACTCAGCACCACCTGTGGTCCAACGATCACCATCAACCCCACGCACACCCAATTCGGCCTCTTGCATGGTCAACAGGTAAGGCCTTATCCAAGCAGCCTACCTCATGAGAAACCTCATACAATAATATCATACACATCAAGTGAAGGTTCTATCTAAGCAACCTTTCACTTCACAACCAATCCAACAATCAACTACGATTTGAAAACCAAAACCTTCTTTGAAAACCATTTGGAATGAAAACTTTAAAATCTGAAATAATACATTCAGTTCTGGAATAACAAATTATGTAGCAACAAATTGTGTATTGTAGCCAAAATGCATCAGATTTCATTTTTTTAGCAGAGATAATCGATTGTGGGCTTCCATAATCGATTTACGAAGCAAAACCAAAAAAAAAATTGAACAGTAGATAATCGATTATCCAACTGCATAATCAATTATTTTTGAAACTAAATCATGAAAACAGTTTCTGAAACTCTAAATAATCAATTATCAGATGCCCATAATCGATTATCTGCGAAGATTTTTGAAAAAAACGCGATTCTCTTTGAACAAAACTCAACTTTTTCAACCAATTAACATAGATTTTCAAATCAATGGTGTTCCAACAACCTCAATCCACCTCAACCAACTTGATACAAATCAAATCATACAATCAATTCAACATTTTATCACAAAATCACCAATTTCTCATCCAAATCTCAAAATTTCTCCCCCAAAACCCATTTTCACCCAAATCCAACAAAATGGCAACATCCACAGAGATTCAACTGATTATAAGGCAAGAAATCAGCATACCAACAATTATTAACACAAAACAACTGATTTGTAAGCTTCCCTTACTTCTAAAAGTTAGAGCTGTCAAAGTGAGCCTACCCGGCTCACCCGGGTTGGCTCACCACTAGTTGGTGCAAAAATGAGCCAACCTAACCCGACTCACTTTTTTGGTGAGCCAAAAAATGTTCAACCCGGCTCAACCCACCACGGGTTGGTGGGTTATATGGGTTGGCTCACCTAAAATTAAGAAAATAAAAAAATAAATTACATAATTAAAAAAGTATCAAAAAAATACAAACATTAAATTAAAGTGATAAAAATTTTGATGCGATTAATGAAAACCAAAGTATTAATAGGTTTATTATATTGTGTCTCACAATTTATATATATTAATGATTTGGAAAGTCATATTTACATTCTAATTCTATATTTGTATATAAAAAGATAAATTAATATATTACTCCTTTATTATGATTGGAATAGAATTACATGATTGGGTTTATATATTATGTATTTTAATTATCTACAAAGTTAGTATAGTAAGTTATATTAAAAAAAAAAAAATTCGACCCGCGAGCCAACCTGGCTCACCGCGGGTTCAACCCGGGTGAGCCGCGAGCCAACCTGGCTCACCGCGGGTTCAACCCGGGTGAGCCGCGAGCCAAGTAAGCCGGGTTCAATTTGGCCTACCATTAAGGTGAGCCAAATTTTACCAACCCAACTCGGCTCGAACCCATGGTGAACTGAGTTGGCTCGCGGGTTGAAACCCATTTTGACAGCTCTACTAAAAGTTCCTAAATTTGAATTTAGATTCCTTAAGAATCCAGTGTTCTTGAGCCAAAATCTAGCTAGGATCGTTCTTTCCTTACGACAATCACTAAGTCAGGCTTGGAAATCTTCTAACACACTTATCACCTTCAGATTTCTAGAGAGAGATTGAGAGAGAATTGAAGAGAGAGAAGGTGTAGAGAGAGAAAGAAATGAGAGAATGAAGGGGAAATCCCCTTTTCCTTCCTTATATACATCCAACCTCCACAGAGCTCTAACTCAGACTTTTGGCCAATTGAGGCCCAAACCTCACCAAGCCACTTCCTTTATCTCAAAACTGGTCTAACTTAACTGTTTTCTCTCAAAAGCCCAAAATCAGTCTCACAGCATATCCAAATTGGCTCAACCACTTATCTCAAATTTCCTAAATTCAAATTAGAATTTCAAACCAACAACATCAAACCATCACTACATGCAACATACTATACATAACAACAATTCATTTATCTCTTTTAATCACCTAGATTACATATCAAATTTCCATTTTTAGTTATTAAAACACTTAATCATACATTAAGAAAAACAAGGTGTTACAATTAGCATGCAGACAAACAAAATATGCGCCTACTGCTCTACATGGAACAGAAAAGGAGAAAATGCTACAGCTATTAGCATTTTCCATTCTGCCGCTACTTGAATGAAATGGTTCACTAGAAAAATAAAACACTTGTGGTATTAATATATTTTACACGTGTCATGTTTTAAAAAACTTAAAAATTAAAAACGCTATTAGTACTAGAGTTTTTAGTTTTATAAAAAATAAAACAAAAAAGTGAAAATGCTAGTAGTACTAGCATATTCTACTTTTGTCACCTTTTGTCCATTTTAAAAAAAATAAAAAGTAAAAACGATAGTAGTATAGCATATGCCACATGTGTCACCAACATTATCAATTGTACGCCAAGTGGCAATCGTGTTTTTTGAAAACGCTACTGCCACTAGCGTATCCCATATGGTAACCACTTGGCATTTGGGAGTTAAATTAAAAAATAATAATAATAAAGTTGACGTGCATTGAAAACACTAGTTTGACTGCGTTTTCTAGCATTGACCACCTCACTTTGGTAATATATTTCAAAAGAGCCCTAAATCGGTAAATAGTTTATAAAAGTGACCCAATTTGGTTAATCAGCCAATAGAGAGAAGTTGTGCTAGTTGTGTAACATCTTGTTTTTCCTAATGCGTGATCAAGTGTTTTAATAACTAAAAGTGGAACTTAGACATGTAATATAGGTGACTAAAAGAAATAAATGAATTGTTGGTACGTAGTATGTGGTATGTGGTGATAGTTGTGCATTGTATGTTTGAATCTCTGGGTTGAAATTAGGAAACTTGAGATATTTGCTTAAGCCAATGTGATTGTGTGGAGAGTCTGATTTTGCAGTTTTGAGAGGAAAACAATTGAGTTAAATCAATTTTAGGACAAGGCAAGTGGCTGGGTGAGATTTGGGCCTTAGTAGGCCAAAAGTTCATATGAGAGCTCCGGATAGCTCAGATATAAAAGGAGGAGGGGGGAGTGAAACCCTTCATTCTCTCATTTTTCTCTCTCTCTCCTCATTTCTCTCTCAATCTCTCTCTATAGATTTGAGGCTGATAAGTGTGTTGGAAGCTTTCTAAGCTTGACTTAGTGATTATGGGGAGAGAAGGGACAAATCTGTGGAAAATTTTAGCTCAAGACATAAGTTTTCTCAAAGGACCAAAATTCAAGTTTGGAAGCTTTTGAGGTGAGGGAAGCTTACTAATGTTTGATTTCATGTTTGTGATCGTTGATATGTTGATTTAACGCTTTGGAATCGATTGATTTTGGTGAAAATCTTGCGTATGTAAGTTTTGGGGCAAAATGGGTTTCAAAAAGGGATTTTGAGATTTGAGGATGTTTATGACTAAAAATTATTGTATAATAGGTTAGAAATGCATTGAAAGTGTTTAGAATTGATTTGGAATGGTTGTATAGCAATTAAAAGCCAAGAAATTGAAGAATTTCATCCTATATACTCTATTCGCACGCATGCCACACCGGGCGACGGCCTCCTCCCGCTGGGCAAGGTTCTTCCCGAGCCCAGAAAATGGCTTTTGGAAGAACGTTGCCGGGCAACGTTATTGTGCCGCCGGGCGGGATGTAAGCCGCCGGGCAAGATGCTGGACAAAAATGAAATTGTTCTCTTTTGTTTTATTTTAGTTGAGTAAGACTTAGATCCAACAAAGAATGTGAAATGTAGTTGCTTGCTTTGGATTACATGTTTAGATGTCATCCTTTGAAGCATTGGAAAAATGTTTAGCCTTAAAAGAAAAACATACTTATCATGGGTGCCCGGATTTATAAGTTTCGTTATTGTTTGTGTGTGTTGTTATTATCATTCCAAACTTGGCTATTTTGCATACTTTATTATTGTCATGAATTGGTTGATAATTGTTGGAAAGGTAATAGTTGATGGAGGGTTATTTAAATAGAAACTTCCACTAGTTGTAGAATGAGGTGATAATGTGATATTTTACATATTGACCATGCAAGAGGCTGGATTGGGCCTGCATGGGGTTGATGGGAATTGTTAGACCACAGGTGGTGCTAAGTAGGCCACGTGGTGATATGTTGGTATATATATATGTATATGATGTGTTGATTGTTGTCGTTGAGTGGATGGTTGTGATGATGTATTGATATACGTGTACATATGGATATTTATGAATGGTTGTGTTTGAGTTGTTGTGGTGACTCATGCATTGGCATGCATATGTGTGGACTGAGGTTGTGTACGCCTCAAGTCGTGATGTGGGTAGGCATGTAAAATGAAGGGAGACCTAAGTTGGAACTCAGATGGGCCTGAAGGGTGCCAGAGTTGGAACTCAGATGGGCCTGTATGGTGACCAGAGTAGGGACTCAGATGGGCCTGGATGGTAGCCAGAGTAGGAACTCAGTTGGGACTCCACCCTAGTGCCTACGCCTGATATGTAGAAATCTCTCGAGAGTAGTGTTTTCATGCATTAGTATGGTGATTGATATCACTAAGAAAGAATGTGACCATATATCATGAAACTTTATTTGAATTTTTATATATAAATGAAGTTTTCGTCTGTAACTAATGATGTTGGTGGTGGTAATGTTGCATTGTTGTTATAATCTCTTGGTAATTATGGTTGTTTATTGTCATGGTTGCTGTTATGGTTGGAGGTGATGGTAGAGGTATGGATAATGCCTTGTTGTTGATGTTGTTGCTATTTCCTAATTGATTATTGATATGGATGAGGGGATTTTCTATTACTTTACTTTTAAAACCTATATTTTATTATTTCAAGTAAGCTTCCCTTGCATTGTTTGCACGTGTGGTTCGTGCCTATGATGATCACATCTTTGGCGTGGGAGCATATGGTTGAGTTTTTGGCAAGTTTAGCTTCTCTTAATTGATGATGAAGCTTCGCCTCAGCCAGTGGGGAGATGGAACAAGTATGGAGGGTTACTTTTGTTCTTTTAGAGGAATTGATATTACTTTTATTGTTTATTTCTATTAAAAGAATGTAAAATGTGACCAACTATAGAGAGAGTGTTTTGTATCCTGTATTTATTGATATAAAAATGTTTAATAATGTTGGTGTATGTATTTTCTTTTGATTTCTTGATGTATACATTGATGTAACTATTTTGGTTGGAATGAATAGTTTTCTCTATTATTATCTCTAAAGATGAAGAAAGCGAAAAACAAAGACGTATTTTTATAATACTTAATCTAATATCATTATTAAAAGAAGCCTTCCAAGAGATAAAGTAGAAAAGTTGTTATGTAGCAGCAGTGGGTCGTTACAAGTTGAGCATGGGGAATCGTGTCCACATGGTCTGATAGAATTTGTGATTTTCAACAATTAAAAAAATCCTTCAGCTTTTGGTACTCATGGCACTGCCAAATGTACACCATAAATCACTATTTCCATCTCATTAATTATGTCTACTTGTTAATTAACTACTATTCCCATTTTTTTAGTCATTTTTTTATTTTTTTATTATTTATTATTTTAAAGTTTTAAGATAATATTACTTGCCATATTTTTAATTTTATCTTTATCACAAAAAGAGAAATAATAATATATATAATGTTAAAATAATAAATAAGAAAAATTCAACTGTTTGTTTGGTAGAAAAAAAAAAGAAATAGGGTGAATAGAAATAGGGAAGAAACAAATAGGGTGAATAAAAATAAGTGATAAATAGGGTGAATTTTAAGAATATTTGGTTTGAGAAAAATAAAAATAAATAGAGAAAAGAGAAATAGATTACAAGATAACTAATTGTTGAAAGGAATAATCAATTGTTAGTGGTTGAAAATTGATTATGATTTTCAAAAACTGATTATTTTTTCGTTATATATGTTTCTAGAATTTTTAAATTACTAGAAAATTGTTATATACTATATGCTTCCCATATCTTTAGATATTTTAGCCTACTTTTTATCTCAAAATGATTGACGTTTTAGAATTTTAAAGTTTAATTAATATTTTTTCTCAAATATACCCTTATTCAATATCTCACTACTAATGATGTAGGCATCAAGGATTAAGATATTAAATAAGGACATCTTAGTTCAAATATAATAATATTTTACTTGTATTAAATATTACTTAACCTATGTGCATTAATCTTAAACATGTAAAAATATGGGAAGGAAGTAATACTTGTTAATAGCCCTTAGTAAGGCAATTTCTAGCAGTTTCTAACCGACACAAATAAAACTGCCACAAAATGTTTAAGAGATATTGATACTATTAAATTTCCACCTAGTTGAGTGAGGAAAATAAAAAGGTGTAGGAATACATCTTTTTTATTTCTCTTTTCCATTTTCACCTTACCAAACAAGTCCCGTTTTCTATCTCTTCTAATTCCTCTCTCTCCCCTTATTTCTCTTTTATTTATTCGGTACCTAATAGAACATAAAATATATTAAAAATTATAAATAATTTTAATTTAATTAAAAAGATTTCTTATTTTTTTAATTTGTACATTATAACATTAAATGACAAATAAAAAGAAATAAAGTGAGTAATTAATTAGTTTTGATTAAAATTCCTGAATGGAGATATACCATCATAGTTTAATTAAAAGTAAATATTAGCTTTTTCTTTTTTTGTATAAACCACAAGTATCCTTCATAGGAGACAATCTTACTTGAATCATGTAAAATCACTTTAGAGAGAAAGCTCTCCAACTGAGTATTTAACGCAATTGCATATCCCATATCCCATACTCCAACTCCAAACCACTCGTTAAACTGAAACAATTCCACGCTAGTTGATCTATGCACTTGATGATATATTAACTAATATTTTAAGAATATTGATAAAAATTAAAATAAAAAATTTATAAAAATACAAAAAATATTTATTACTTATTTTTAAATAGTTAATAATTATTAAATAAAATATATTAAACAATTTTTAACTAGTATTCTTATTATAATCATTAACAATGTCTATATTTTAGAAGATCTTATCAACCAATGGGAGTTAATTCCCTATAATGATGTGAATTACCAGTCGAACTCTTAGTAGAAAAGATACTTATGTTTATTACCAACTAGTACCTCAAACAAGATAGATTCTATGGTGGGACAACTGAGAATATCTCCCAGCGTGGGAAGCGATTTGTACCCTTAAGATATACTAATATAATAATGAGTGGTTGTGATCTTTATTGCTAAACCGACTAAAGAGGTTAGTATTAAGTTTAGTTTTTTTAAAATAGGCTTAATTGCACATTGTCACCCATTTTTCATGTTTTTCGAATTTTGACACCTAACTATTTTAATTGCACATTTTGCCACCCAACTTTAAAATTTCTCACATTTTGCCATCCAATTATTTTAGTTACACATTTTGCCACCTACCTTTTAAAATTTTTCTCATTTTGTCACCCCATTAGTTAACCGTTGATGTGGCAATTTTGACTGTTAATATGGCAGGTTGACTGCTTACATGGCAAGTTAATTGTTGATTGCCATGTCAGCGGTTAAAATTGCCACGTCAGCAGTCAATTAAAAGAGTGGCAAAATGCGTGAAATTTTGAAAGTTGGGTGATAAAATGTGCAACTAAAATAATTGGGTGGCAAAATGTGAGAAATTTTGAAAGTTGAATGGCATAATATGCAATTAAAAAAGTTAGGTGGAAAAATTCATGAAATCATGAAAGATGGGTGGCAAAATATGTAATTAAGTCTTTAAAATACATAATCCATGTGGAGCTGGAAAAAGAGTGTAGGCCATGTGACACTTTAGAGTTTGGACCCAAAAACACTATAGTCCATAATTATATTCACGATACAGAATATAACATAGAATCATAATTATATGTATTTACAATGCTAAGTATTCGAATTTAGAAACGAGAAGCACAACATCTTCAGAAGTCATTGTTTTTTTAACTTAATTTGTGCACCTTAACTTAATATGCTCTTTCTCTAACTTTTATACAATTGTCTAAATGGTGAAAATATTCAAAATAATGCATCCTAAAACATATATATTTATAAATAAAGTCGAGAGACAACTCATATTTTTATAATAAATTATAATAATAGCACATCAATTCATAAAATGTTGGAATCCATCACAAATTTATATAACTACGGGTTATATTATTTAAATACAATTTATACGTGACATTTAATATTTAATAGTTAAAAAGTATGTATTCCAAAGTCCCTCATGCTCACAATCAATTAAATTAAATCACTGTAATCTAAAGTACATACACAGAACAATTATTAAATTAAGATGTCTTAGTAGATTAGATCATTTTTTCGGGTAACATCAGATAAAACAAATCAAAGATAACGAAAATTAAGTGCTTTCTTATTTGTTTTTATATATACAATTTTGTTCAAATAAATTTTAATATTATTATTTTTATATAAAATTACTTTCAAACAAACATGCGTTAATTAATTACATAAAAACTACAAAATTATGAATTTTCTTTGGTGCATAATGAAATATTAAACACAAAACAGATTAAATTTGTAGAATCAAATACTAAGGGCCTATTTGGAGTGATTTTTAGTTGTGAGTTTCAAAATTTTCAAAAACTATAACCAATTTTTAGTTTTAAAAAATTAGTTTTAATTCTTTTTTATTAATTTTTGGTTTCAAAATAAACTCACTTTGAAATTTCCTATCTTGTTAAAATTAATTTAAAGGTATGTTTGTGTGGTGGTGGCGGTAGTGGCGGTGGTGACGAGACAATGATGGTGGTAGTGTTGGGAGTGGTGGTAGCAGCAACTTGGGGGGGGGAGGAAGGCCATTATCAATGTAATGAGAGTGTATTTTTTAAAGAAAAAATTTTGTGTTGAAAATAAATGTAAAAGTGTTTTAAAATTGAGTTAAAAACCATTTCAGCTCCATTTTAGTCAAACGCATTCTTTTTTTAAATTTCATTTGTAAAGCAATCATCCCAAACGGGTCATAAGGAAATTTACTTCTATTAATCGTAAATTTTATTAATTAAATTACAATAACCTACTTAGGGCATCTCCAATGTAACACCCCTACATTAATTTTTTACTATTTTTCTAATATTAGATGATTTATTTCTAAAAAATTGGAGAATTTTGAATTTATAATTTTAAGAGCTATTTAATCATGATTTTTAATTATTTTTCCAAGCCGGAGCTTGAAAAAATTATAAAATGATGATTTTGTCTTATTTTTCAACATTAAAGGCTGACATAAAAAAAAAGTTTCAATTGACATTAAAATGTTAATTTAAACCTAGAATCATGTTATATGTATTAAAATATAATTTTGAGAATTTTTTGAAATTCTGGTGCAAAATGACCAAAATGCCCCTAGATGTTTGATAAGCCAAGTCAGTATTGTTTGACATCCAAAAATATTGAAAATGATAATTTTAGTTCATTTGTAGGTAAAATATGTAATTTTAAAATTTTCATAAAAATTTAGTTATTTATTGAATTAAAATGGATTTAATATGAATTTTTTAGCTTAAGAATATAAATAAATTAGTAAAATTTTGAAAATAATTAATAAAAATTAAAATTTATTTTTAGAAATTTATTTTAGATGAAAAATATCATATATGATCAGTTTTACATTAAGATGCATTATTTTGATATTTAAAGCTAAATTATTCAAGTTTAAGCGATTCTATCGGTACCTGTTAATTTAACTACAGATAAAATTTACACAGATAAAGTTGGGACAACTCAATATACACGGCCAAGCCTGGGGGGGATGATTCACCACTTTAATTTTGTGTATGTTTCCTATAATCAAATTAAAAATAAAATAAAAATAGTTTTTTGACATATGTGCTTATGTCACGTAGGGACACAAACACTTTCCATTCTCTATCAATAGCCCTCATTTGGGGCACATTTTCACTCATCCCTTCCCTCTCTTGGCTAGTTGAAAATATTTAGAGAGCTTCTCTCTCTAGAAATTTTTTTATACTTTGTTTTTATGATAAAATTTTGCTAGCTTTCATCAACTAGTAAAATTATCTCCCTAAGAAGCTTGGAACCAACACTACCATGAACCTTTTCATTTGAACTGCTTTAAGAGGTAATGGAAGAAGTGGGGATGGTTCTATATTATAGTCACTTTGCATGTTGGTAGAAAAGGTTTTCCCCTAAACCTTTCAATGCATAAATTTAACTATGTTTTCTTCATAATGTTTGTTGCTAAATTTTAAATTTTTACTAAGTTATTACTTTGCTTAAATTTAGATAATTAAATTATACTAAATTGTTATTCTGCCAAAATTTAGATAATTAAAATTATTGAGTTATTATTCTTTTAGTAATAAAATTATGATTATTAACTTGTTATTCTGCTAAAATTTTAGTTACTAAATAATTATTCTGCTAAAATTTTATGTGATTACTATATTGTTATTTGTTAAAATTTTGATATTGTGCAATTTTTGCAATATAAGGTAGAAATGTTAATTGTATTGATGCTCAAATTAAATGAGACCAGTAAAACCTCTATTTGAGAAATTAGAAGTTGATAAGTTAGTGAATAATGTAAAGCAAGTGACATGCAGCGATATGACATCTTGCTAGGGAAGCTACAGTTTGGTGCACTGAAGAATGAAAGGTAGGGACCCACTTGCAAAGGTCTTGGGGGTAAGCATTGAGTGGTGAAGGTCCCAATGGCCAAGGTAATGCCTGTGAGTTAGGGTATTCGTCTGACCAAGCTCAATAACCCCGACAACTGCTCAGCATTCTATGATTGGTGTAAGAGTATAGATCTATAAATGGATATCCTAAATTGTTATTTTGTTCCTCATTAATGATGAGGATTGTACCATGTGATGTTGAGAAAGGTATATGTACTCTCAGCCACTTTTTCGGTTTTGTTGAGAACTATTACTCAGTAATAGGGAATGTAACATCCTTAATTTTGGGTAATAGAAATATAATTAATGGTTAAGATTTCTCATAAGTAATAATAATAATAATAGTTACTCTTATGTTAGGATTTACAAGAATAAGATAATAGAACCCCAAACGGGACTCTAAGGCCCGAGATAAGCTAGAGACCCACTAGAGCCCACACACACACGCGGACTATATAAGAAAGGAAGAGGTAGAAGAGAAAAGAAAAGAGAGAAAAAGAAAGAAGAAAGGAAGAGAGAAGGAGGAGAAGAGGAAGAGGAGATCAAAGACAAGAGAACCGGCCCTAGAGCTCAAATTTAGACAATCCCTAGAGATGAGTGCTTTCCTCCTTGTCCTCCCCTATCCCTTTGATTGTTGATTGTATTCTTTTTTCTTTCTTTTCCCTCTTAAACCTTAGAAAGGATATTTGTGAGTTTTTGAGAGATTTGTATGATTGAGGAGTTTATTATGTAGTTTATTCGGTTAGAAAGATAATGTAAGTGTCTAGGGATGATTTGGTATGCTTTGGACTGTTTGGGTGCCAAATATGGCCATGGGAATACAAATTCGCGAAGGGCTGCAAACTGCAGAATCCTAGATCTCGCTAAGTGAGCACGAGGCTTGCTCAGCGAAATATGAATTTTTGGGTTCAGGATAAGTACTCACTGAGCGAGAAGCATAAATGTCTAATTTTGTAACCCAGTGGCCTCTCGCTAAGCGAGGAAAGCTCTCGCTGAGCGAGAGTGGGATTCTAGAGAGTGATGTTAGGATTTGCTAAGCAAGACCTTAGGCTTGTTGAGAAAAGTACCCTAGAAAGACTGTTTTCTTTGTATTACCCGTGTTTGTTTCTTTTGTACATTGCATATGTTGCTACTTTACTGTGCATTGTGTTGTGTATTGTGTTAGTACAATGATGATGCCTCCTCAAAAAGAGACGGGAAATGTCTCCTAAGTTTATGAAAGGTTTTAAGAAAAAAATATGTTTTCGAGAAAAGTTTATGTTTTCAAAGAAAGATGTTTCATTAATGATTTTGCATTATGAAGTGCTATTTGAGGATATGTTATATTTATAGAGTCTTCATTGGAGAAAGGAGGATAGGAACCCCTCCAAATGCCAATGAAAGACTAAATGTTTAAGAAAAGAAAGAAATGCATGCTAAGACTGAGGTACCCTCTTTGGGTGAATGGGCGGGGTTCCATCACTTCCCATTTTTCCCAAAGGCTAGTGGCTAAATCTCTCGAATCAGAGGGGTATATAAATACGAGGTCATGACTTAAAAACAATGTTGTTTTCAAGGAATTTGACTCACAATTTGAGGATATGAAGGTTTAAGCACAATACAAAATTACTTCAGAAAATTTTCAAAGATCATCTAGTAGATGTAAGAAGGCAATTGATCGTTCTTATTATCCATGAGCCTCTATTTTTTCTTCATTCTTCTTTCTTGATATATATAAGCTTCAAAAGAAAAGACCCATTAAAAAAGACCAACTTCAATCTTCGAGAAAGAGCACATGAATTGAGCTTTCAGAGAAGTCAAAAAAGTGACTTTAGATCTTGCACTAAACGGAAGATGCAGGACTATGTTGGAGCGCTGCTTTTCTGATCATTCTTCTTTTGGGTTGGTAGTTTGATAAGTTGATTTCCTTTTTCTATAACACTGTGCTTATGCACTAGAATGCATCTGTCTTTCTTTAAATGCTTAGACATATGAACGTTAGATCTCTTAACATGGCAAGCCATTAGTCTTAAGATATATATGAAAGATGCATAGACTGAACGAGTTTTTAACTTAGACATTTACAAAAAGCTTATGCTTAGAAGAGCCTTATACGTGAGTCTAACCTGTAAGCACTTTAGTCATTGGAAAGAAAGACTTACTTCTGGATGGCCGTTATCTACAAGTCTATTGGATGCTCATTTAAAATTGGCGCGTTGGATGCTGTAAAACATTTTTATAATAGACTTTAAAACTTAATAAGTTTGTTATCTTCAAATTTGAGGAACTAAACACTTCATACGTCTTTGGTTCCAACAATCTCCCCCTTTTTGATAATGACAAACTTATTAGTTTTTAAGTTTTGCAGATATATATAAAAAGAAAGTGCATTACATAGACGAGTTTTGATAGACTTACTGTATTGCCCCTAAGTCTGATATGTCAAATATGCATACTATTAGTTCAAATAATCATCCAGGCAAGATTTAGTTTATGCATAAATGTCATGTAATGCAAAAAAGTTTAATAGATAGAAGGCATTAGAGCAATCAACACACAAAAAAACTTAAGAGCAAACTTATAAATATATTTATTTCTCCCCCTTTGTCATTATCAAAAGAAACAGACAAAAAAAAAAAAAAACAGCATCATTGTCACTCTAGTGCCGAAAGAGTTGGAGGTGGAGATGGAGATGGTTGCGGAGTTCTAAGAAGTTCTTATTGATTATGGAGAATTTGTTGGAGAAGTGTCATAATGGGTTGAAGTTGGGTGGTAACATATTTTTGAACTGCCGGGTCAACTAGTGGAAGAGGAGGAGGGGCAAGAATGGGAGTAGGAAGGCTTGCGGAGGCTTGTGATCCTAGAGTTAGAGGGAGTAGAGGTGTTGATGAGGGTGATTGAGAAGGAGTTGGTGGTTGAACTTCAATAGGTGGGGGTGGTACTTCCAAAAACTTCAAAGTGGGAATCGTGAGTTGGTGGGGACGTGGTCATACCTAAGGTGATGGTGGCTTGAAGGTTTATGGATGTGTGAGGGCAGCAATAATGACATAGAGGATGGACGTTTTTGTGCAAATGACTGGACGTGTGTCAGCTGGATGGACGAAAGTAGCTGGAGTATCAGAAAAGTGAAACACATGAGCTGGACACTGCGTGTACTCACAGTTCTTCATTTTCAGAATTTCTGCCTTGTCATCCACCAAGAGTCCACTGTCGAATGCTTCTTGCTCATAGGAGAACATGTGTTGGCTCTAGAAATGTGCGACATCTTCCTCGTCCATGTCTTGCGTTAAACGCCTAGACAGGTACCAATTCAGAGTGATGTCGACATGCTGTTGAAATTCGACTCTGGATGGTGGAGGAAGTGATGGCGGCTTTCTGAGTAGCTTCAACTTCTTGTTGTTTTCGTCCAAGGATGGCTGTCTTGGACAGATGCGATCTGGGTGGATGCGTACAGATGTTGATGATGAAACATGTTGAGTGGGAGGGATGAACAGTTGGTGCTTCAGGTTTGTAAAGCTGTAACATATTGTTTTTCCTAATGCGTGATTAACTGTTTTAATAACTAAAAGTGGAACTTAGATATGTAATCTAGGTGATTAAAAGAAATAAATGGAATCGTTTTGATGTATGATATGTAATATATGATGATCGTTGTGTATTTTTTGTTTGAATTCTGGATTGAACTTAAGAAGTTTGAGATATGTGATTGAGCCAATTTGGAATATGTTGCAAGAGTGATTTTGGATTTTGAAAGAGAGATAGTTGAGTTAAATCAGTTTTGGGACAAGGCGAGTGGATTGATGAGGTTTAGGCCTCAATTGGCCAAAAGTTTGTGTAACATCTCTGGGAAGCTTAATTATAAAAGGAGGAAAAAGGGGGGAGGACCCTTTATTCTCAAATTCTCCTTCTCTCTCTTCACTTTCTCTCTCATCCCTTCTCTCTCTTTTCTTCATCTTTCTCTATTTCTCTCGAGATTTCTCAAGTTAGTTAGGGGTGTTAGAGGTTTCTCAACCCCAATTTTGTGTTCTTGAGTATAGAGGGTGGATTTCTTGGAAGATTGGCTCAAGAGTCTTTTCTCTCACATCCTCATCTTCCCAACTTTCAAATTTGGAAGTTTTAAAGGTAAGGGAAGCTTACTATTGCTTGATTCCGTGTCTGTGATCATGGATGTGTTGATTTCTTGCCTTGGAATGGATTGATTTTGGTGGAAACTTTAAGTATGAAAGTTTTGAAACAAAATGGGTTTTGAAAGAAATTTTCAGATTTGTAGTTGTTTGATGGCTAACATTGTTGTATAATCGGTTAGAAATGCAATAAAAGTGTTTAGAATTGATTTGGAATGCTTGTATAGCAATTAGAACCCAAGGAATTGAAAAATCGAAGCCCAAATACCCTTTCACATCGCGAGTGACGCCGGGCGACAGCTCCTTCCTGCTAGGCAAGGTTCTTCCTGAGCCCAGAAGGTGGCTCCTGGAAGAACGTTGCCGAGCGACGTTTTTGTCCCGTCGAGCACTGATCAACTAGAGACCAAAAATAGGTCTCTGGTAGTATATTGCCAGGCGAGATGCTGCTAAAAAAAAGTGTGATTTTGTTATTTTAGTTGAGTGAGACTTGAATCCAAGTAAGAATGTGAAAGGTAGTTGATTTCCTTGGATTTGATGTTTAGGTGAGATCCTTTGAAATATTGGAAAAATTTTTAGCTTTAAAAAAAGACTTATTTGTCATTTATGCTTGGTTTAAGAGGTTTGTGTTGATGTGAAATGAAAGTATAAACTTTATTATTGTTGCAGTGTATTGTGATTGAGTTAATTGTTGTGAAGATATATATATTTTGAATGAATATGTTGTTGGCTGAGGTTATGTGGGCCTCAAGCTATTGTGATGTGATGGTGTGACATATAAATAAATATGCATGTGGATATGGATGAATAATTTCGGTTGAATTATTGTTGTTGGGTATGTGTTGACATGGAAGGTTGCTTAGATAGGATCTCCACATGTTGTTGTTATTCTTTCAAACTTGGTTCTTGATTTTCTTTAATTTTGTTGTGAATTGGTTTGGTAAAATGTGGAAAAATGGTAATTGAGTGGAAGGTTGCTCAAGTAAAGCCTCCACTAGTCATAATATGTTGTGATGGTGAGATACCTTACTTGTCGACCATGCAAGAGGCTGGATTGGGCTTGCATGGGTTGATGATGATTGTTGTAATTGAGTTGTTATTGTGGATCATGTATACATGCATATGTGTGGGTTGGGGTTGTGTGGACCTCAAGTCGTGATGTTGGTAGACATGTAAAGTGGAAAGGTGACCAGAGTTGGAACTCAGATGGGCCTCCACCCTAGCGCTTACGCTTGAAATGTTGAAAATCGCTCGAGAATTGTGTCATTCATACATTAATATATGGGGTTGATAGCATGATGTATTTGTGTTGTAATGTTTGTAAACCCATTTCTGTATAAATATGGTTTCCATATTGAGATGATTAATGTATTTGATTATGTTGGATTAAACATTATATATTGGTTTTTGTTTCGTAAGCTTACCCTTGCCTTGTTATGTTGTTGTTGGGTTATCTTGTTGCTGTTGTCGTGTTGTTGTGACTGTGATGATCACGTCATCTTGGCATGGGAGCAGAGGGAGAGTCGTCTGCAAATCCAGCTTCTTAGGATTGATGAGAGAGGTCTCAGATGGAGATTGTGGAAAACTCTTTTTGTTTTGAGTAGAGCTTTTTTGGAAGCTCCTTTAGTTTACTTTTGGGATTTGATGTATATGTTTTATAGCTGACCAGTTATAGGGAACTTTTAATTTTGCATAATCCACAGAGTTGTATATAAACTTATTTATATTTTGCTTGATTCTACATCATATATGTATGTTTTACATATAGGACGATGATTGAGATGATATTTAATATAAATGATTCAATAACTTCATGAAGTAAAATCTTTTATGTAGTGTTGTAGCGACAGAGGATCATTACAAAAGCTCTTCAAAGAGTTGCAAAACATGTGGTCGAAGGGTGATGGAAGAACCTAGCTTCTTCAGGGTCCAACGGCCTGAACTTCAAAACTACTGGCCTAATGTGGACAAGCCTTTCTGGTGCTTGACCACGTTGTTGTTGCAGAGCTTGCTCAATCTCCTCAACTGGAGGTACTCTATGTTGGAGTACTCTAGGAGGGTGTGCATTCAGGCACCAAGCTCGCACAAGTTTGGGATACCTCCTTCTGATGAATCGCTTGAGCAGCAGGTATTCAATAGCTCCTGGAGGTAGAGCTAAGTATGCTTCACATGGTTGATGGATGTATTCTTCCATGTATCGCTCAAAGGAAACTGGCAAGTAGTCAAAACCAAATTCTGGCTCAGGAGGAGGTTTTGGACGCAAGATGATCACATTATCGTCCACCAAATTTTGTTTATTTCCTTTAACAAATAGTAAGGGCCATTTTCTTTTTGTTTGCTCCAAATCTTCAATGCGTTCAATAGATGTATAAGAAATGGCCAAATGCATAGAGGGAGCTGGAGGAGATTGTTTGGGTGGTTTAAAAGAGAGGTATGGTTTGATGAGGCTGAGGGTGGGAATGGTGCAAGCAAACCATCATCACCAGGCAGTAACATGTCTGGTTTAGGTGCGGTTAGTGTTTGTGCTTGTGGTTGGGCTTGTATTTGGTCAAGGAGGATTTGTGTTTATGATAGGGTGGGTTGTTCAGTTGGCTCAATGATTATAGACTCAACAAAATCATCTTCAGAGACAATACCAACAACAGGGGTAGATACCTTACTTTTCTTTATTGTGGCATGTGTCTGGTGAGCTTCAGCTAGACTTTTGAAAGAAGGAATGGGTTGGACAGCAAAGGCTTCTAGTAGAGGAGGGGCTTCAACAAGAGCAGTCTTCTGCTTCTTCAGAAGGACTCCGATAGGTTCATCGTCCTCTTCATCAAATTCCACTAGCAATTTGAGTCTTCTTTTCGTAGGAGCAGGTGTAGGTGCAGATGGAGGTGCTGGTGCAAGTGAAGGAGCAGCAACAACTGGAGGAGCAGGAGAGTTGGAGGTTGTTGCATCTTAGATCTTGTCACTCTAGACAACCTCGCCTTGGATGGTTGCCTCCTAACAGACGGTCTGGCAGTAATGATAGGATGGATGAAAAAAGCTTCGTCATTCATCGGCTCAATTGGTTGGACAGCTTGCTGTTCAGCAGGTTGAGGCGCTTCCTCAAAAGGTTCTTCCTTGACGTCCACTGTCTTGGCTATCTTCTCCAAAGGTTTTAACACAAACCCAGCCTTCATCTGGGTGATGTTGTTGCGGCCGAAGGGCAACTGAGTGAACATGTGGCCACCACTCTACATCCTGATTTCAGTCTGCTCACCAACAGATAGAGCAAAGAAGGTATGGTAAAGCTACTACATCTAGAACACCTTATTTAACAGAGCAGCATAGGTGATCTAGTCAAACTCTCCTCGTCTCTTCATGGTCTTGAAAATGTTGTTGAGGATGAGGTGAGGGAGGTTGAACTGCTGTCCTGTGATCATATGGAACAAAGCAAACCGGTGTAGGAAGGTTATGTTGTCCTTGGACCCAGCTTTGTGTAGTATACCCTTGTTCAAGAATTGCTGGTACACCTTCCCTTCCTTGGTCAACTTATTGTATTCAATAGCTTTTTCAACCTATGGTCCTATTAAGGCTGCGTCCACAATTTCATGTCTGCCGAAACTGGATTCCCAACTGTTCTTGATGTAGAAGCTAGCATGCTCACATCTAATAGCTGCGCGACGCTCCCCAAGTCCAGAGTGACCTTTACTCCCAAAACAATGCCAACCATACTGGTTTTGGTGAATTCTACAGATTTCCAGAAGCGTCTGATGAGCTTTGGGTAGATAATCTCATTCAAGTGGAAGTAGTTCAAGATTCCACAGTGCATCAGGTTGTCCTTCACCTTGACACCCATGTCGTCAAGGGCTTGTATGTCGAATCAGCTTTCAATCAGAATAATAGCATTGTCCAGACTTTCTACTCGTGCCACGACTTTCATGGCAGCATTAGTTTTCTCCATCACCATTGTTGAAGATTAAGGTTCGAGTGGTTTCAGTAGAGAGAGGGAGAGTAGTTTCAGAGTTGGCAAAAGTCAGGTAAGAGTGTTTGGTTTGCATGTGTTTGGGGGTATAGGAAGTAACTGATGGGTTTCTATTTTGGCAATTTTTTGAATTTTGAAAAGAGATAAAGTACATTTAATGCTTGTTCAGGTGCGCACGTTTTTCAAAGGTGGTTTACGACGCCACAGTGACTCAGACAAAGAATAAAGCATTTATTTCAAATCATTATTAGTAAAAACATGATTATGTATGAATAAAGATATTTATGCACATAAATATGAACCATTTTGGAATGTGAATCGTAATGCTAATGGACGCATACATGATAGACGATGTAATGATAATGGACGCTACAAGTCATTGGACAGTCTAGGCTCATGAAATAAATCTATTCCTTTATAAATTCCATACCAAGACAGTCTCGAATATGGATGAGTTTATCTTCAAGAAGTGGTTTTGTAAATATGTCTGCTAATTGATTTTCAGTGTTAATGAATGGAATATCAATAACCTCTTTTTGAACATAATCTTTTATAAAGCGATGTTTTATTTCTATGTGCTTTGCTCTAGAATGCAATATAGGATTTTTAGATAAATTTATGGCAGCAGTATTATCACAGAGGATAAGAATTTTACTCTCATAGATACTGTAGTCTACTAGTTGATGCTTGATTCAGGATGCTACTGAGATGCATTCTGCTTCTACTGTGGATAGGGCAATCGTCCCTTATCTTTTGCTCGTCCAGGAGACTAGATTTCCACCAATGAGGTGACATCATCCATTGGTGCTTTTTCATTCTATTCTGTCTCTAGCATAGTTAGCATCACAGAATCCAACTAACCTGTAATCTTTATTTGACTTAAAGCATAGACCAAGATTAATGGTTTTTTTAAGTATCTAAATATTCTTTTTACTGCTATAAGATGAGTTTCTCTAGGATCAGATTGAAAACGAGCATAGAGACATACACTAAACATGATATTAGGTCTGGACGCTGTAAGATATAGTAGAGATCCAATCATACCTCTGTATGTGGTTTCATCTACCTTTTTGGATGTGTAGTTCAGTCTAAGTACTGAAGATGGATGCATTGGTGTACTCATTTATTTGGCATTGTCCGTCTTGTACTTCTTGAGTAGCTCTTTTGCATACTTCGTTTGATGTATGTATATGCCATTGTTAGTCTGTTTCACTTGTAATCCCAGGAAGAATTTCAATTCTCCCATCATGCTCATCTCGAATTTGGTTGTCATAAGCTTGGAAAAATCCTTGCATAGAGCGTCATTAGTAGCACCAAATATGATATTTTCCACATATATTTGTGCAATAATAAAGTGTGAATGGATGTCTTTGCAAAATAGAGTTGTGTCTACTTTTCCTCTTGTGAAACCATTTTCTAAAAGAAAAGAGCTTAACTTTTCATACCAAGCTCTAGGAGTCTACTTAAGTCTATATAATAAGTCCATATAAAGCCTTTTTAAATTTGTAAACATGCTTAGGAAAAGCATCACACTCAAAACTAGAAGGTTGTTTCACATAAACTTCCTCACTTATTATACCATTGGGAAATGCACTTTTTACATCCATTTGATAAAGCTTCATATTACTATAAGTAGTAAATGAAAGTAAGATGCGAATAGCTTCTAACCTTGCTACAAGTACAAAAGTTTCAGTAAAGTCTATACCTTCTTGTTGAGTATACTTTTGAGCTATAAGTCTAGCTTTGTTTCTTATCACTTTTCCTGCCTCATCTAACATGTTGTGAAACACCCATTTTGTTCCTATAATAGATTTGTCTTTAGGTAGAGGAACTAGCTTCCAGACATCATTTTTCTCAAATTGGTTTAGTTCTTCCTTCATGGCATTGATCCAACCTTCGTCCAAGAGAGCTTTATCCATTGTCTTTGGTTCCATCTGAGAAATTAGTGCAGTTTGGGCTTGCTCCTTGAAGGTTGATCTTGTTCTAACATGATCATGTACACTTCCAAGAATTTGATATTCTGGATGATATGTCTTCATATGCCATTGTCGTCTAGATGCTTCCTTTTGTTCTTCCTTTGGATCGTCCAACTAGACTCTAGACGTTGGTTGCTTGGTATCGTCCAACTTCATATTTGCAAAGGATTCGTCTAGCTCTGATAGTTCTCTATCAGGCTTATTGTCATTAAACTTTACATGAATGGCTTCTTCAACCATTAAGGTTTTAGAGTTGTAAACTCTATATGCCTTGGACGTTTCAGAATAGCCTAACAGTATTCCATTATCACACTTAGAATCAAACTTTCCTAGACTGTCCTTAGTGTTTAGAATGAAACACTGATATCCAAAAGGGTGAAGATATGATATGTTGGGTTTTCGTCCTTTCCACAATTCATAAGGAGTCTTTTGCAAAATAGGTCTAATATATATTCTATTTTGTAGATAACATGCCATGTTTACAACTTCAACCTAGATGTGTTTAGGAGTAGAGTTATCATTAAGCATGGTTCTAGCCATTTCTTGTAATGACCTATTCTTTCTCTCTACCATACCATTTTGTTGAGGTGTATGTGGTATAGAGAAGTTGTGCAAAATTTCGTTCTCTTCACAAAACCCTTGAAAACTTTCGTTTTCAAACTCTCCTCCATTATCACTTCTGATTGAGGCTATGCAAACACCTTTTTCGTTTTGAATCCTTTCGCGGAATATAGAAAAGACTTTGTAAGACTCATCTTTGTGTTTTAGAAACATAACCCATATCCATCTAATATAGTCATCTACTACAACTAACCCATATTGTTTTCCACTAAGAGAGGCTATTCTAGTAGGTCCAAACAAATCAATATGTAGAAGTTCAAGTGGTCTAGTAGTGGAAATAATATTTTTTGAATCAAAAGAGCTTTTCATTTGTTTCCCTTTTTAACATGTATCACAAAGAACATTAGATTTGTATACAAGATTTGGAAGTCCTCTTACAAGGTTATGCTTACTTAGCTTTGAGATTAATCTCAAGCTTGCATGTCCAAGTTTCTTGTGCCAAATCCATTCATTCTTGTTGATGGATACTAGACATGACACATTTTGATTTATAAGGTCATTTAGGTCAATCTTTTATATAGATTGCTTTGCCTCTTAGCAGAAAATAATATAGATCCATCCAAGTTTTTGACTGTACATTCATCTTTGTCAAAGGAGACACTGTGTCCACTGTCACATAATTGACTTATGCTCAGCAAATTGTGTCTAAGTCCTTCAACATATAAAACATTATCAATAGAAGGAAAAGGGTGTTTACTGATTTTACCTATTCCCCTAATCTTACCTTTCTGATTTCCTCCAAAAGTGACCCATCTACCATTCTTTGGTTGGAGGCTTTGGAACATAGACTTTTCTCTTGTCATGTGTTGTGAGCAGCCACTATCTAGGTACCATGATTGGAGTTTCTTTTCTGTTGTCAAGCAAATCTGCAATAAGAATAATCATGGACTTAGGTACCCAAATGGACTTGGGTCCTTTCTTGTTAGTTTTGAAGGCATTGGACGCCTTCATGACTGGACAATGAATGCATCGTGATGATTCATGATCAGTTTTTCCACAGTATTTGCAATAAGTGATAACTTTAGCTATTCCAGAGACTTCCTTTTTAACAAAGCCAAGTCCAGACTTGTCATATGGACTTCATCTATAAGACAAAATTTTATTTAAATTTTCAGTCCCATTGATAAATTTGGATAGACTTTCCTTTTGGTGGTTTACTTCCTTCTGAACTTCTAAGGCTTCATTAGGAGGTATCACTTTTGGAACATCCTTTGTGTAACAGCCCAAATTTCAAATCCTAGAAATAAACCACGATGTAGCTTTTAGTAGAACCCTTCTCATATGTTATTAGACAAAAGATGTCTTAAGAATTATTGTTATTATATTTCCTATTATTATTATTATTATTATTGTGTTGTGTTGTTGTTATTATATTTATTGTTATTATTATTATTATTATTATTATTATTATTATTGTTATTAATACCTTAGTATTATAAATTAGTAGGAATATTATCATACAACCCAAAAGAGCATCTAGGGCCCAATAGGGGACTAAAGCCCACTAAGCCACATACCCACCCACATGTTATAAGAAGGGAATAGAGAAGGATGATTACGTTTAGCCGTCACAAAATAGAGGAAGAAAGAAAGTTAGAGAGAATGAGGAAAAGAAGAGAAGAAGAAGAGGAAGAGAAGGAGGAAGAATAGAAACCGGAGAATTCAAACCCTAGAACTCAACTTTGCATGTCCACAAAGGTGAGTGCTCTCCCCCATATTCTTCCTTGTCTTTTATGTTGTTATTTTTCATCTATTTACCTTTTCCCCCACCTTATGCATAAGATTAGGGATTTGATGGGTTTTGAAGGAATTGTGAGGAAGAAAGGAATTCATAGATTAGATAGTCTTTTGACGACTTTTCTTCAGAAACTGGATTTCTCTTTTGCGCTGGGCGCGCGGACCCGTTGGGTGGGTTGGGTCTTGACGCAGATCTGCTGGGCGGGGTGCGATACCCGCTGGGCGGGTTGGGTTCCGGCGCGAACTCGCTGGGCGGGTTTGCTGGACCGCTGGGCGGGTTGGTTTCTGGCGCGAACTCGCTAGGCGAGTTCGCTGGACCGCCGGGCGAATACGACTTGCTATTACGTTCCTTATATTTGTGAACTTCTTTTGGCAGTGTTTAACTCATTGTTATTTGTTTTTCTTATGTCTTGTTGAGTTTATATTGTATGGTTGTTATTTATCTTAAAAATATGAGTGTGATATGAAATTGTGCCTATGATTCATGATAAAAGTCTATGAAAGTTGTAAGCATTATTTGTGACCATGCATCATAACATTTGAGTTATGTGATGAGGAAAGTATGTAGGAATCTGGCTGGTGGAGGCCGTGATGGGTTGTTTAACCTTAGCCTTGGGGGTTATCCGGTTGGGAAAACTCCAATGGTCCATGCTGATCCCATGGAGCCGGGGCATACTGGCAAAACTGGGTAACCCTGACTAGTCACCGGGGGATATCATGCTAGTTGAGGGTGCGAAAGCCGAAGGCATCGGTACCGATGACGCTTCTTATGGCCTGCATTTACTCCTAGTCTACTTCCGAAAAGTTTAGGTTGGTACCACATGTGCATGAGTAGTGGTTTAGGAACATAGCACGCATATGTATCTTGTTATAGTGTGATATGTTAGAGTGTGCTATGTTGTAATTATGTGAATTCTATGTGACCCTATCTATGTGAATTCTATGTAAGAATGTAATTGTGCCTTGTGATGAAATGTTAAAGTTGTGGACATGTGATCATATCTTGCACGAGTGTCGTTCCTGTTTGATAAAACAAAACGAGGTATATGTCTAGTTACTAGACAAAGAATGTGAAACAATTATATGCTTGTAATTGGAATTGTGTTTGCTACCTTAAGGATAAGTGAGAGGCTAGACCTTAGGATAGTGTTATGAGGGTTCTAGTTGGATAATAATAGTTGTGAATAAGATAGAGGAAGGGTGAATTCCCTCATGGCGTAATAGAAAGGTATAAGACAAGTAAGAGAGAGAATGAAATAAGAGTATTTTAGGATGTCTGTAACCTTAGACTTGACCCTAGGGGACAGCTTTGAATATTAAAAGGAAGAAGAGTTTTCTAAAGAGGGTTTTGGGTAAGAAAGTATAAATAATGAGGATGAGTTCTTAAGTTAAGAATGAGATAGTAAATCAATATAATAGTTGTGAGAATGAGAGAGCAATTAACAGGGAGTATTGACTGTTGAAAGGTGTAGACTCAACCATAGGTATGGATAATTATGAGAAACCCAATGAGGCTAAAGCCATGAGAGATAAGTAATGAAGGTTGTCCGAATAGAAGAGTCTAACCCAGCCGTAGAGTCCTTAGAGCACTCACTGAGACATTATGTCTCATTCCTTTAAGTTTTCCCTTTTTCAGGATACAGGTGAAGACACGCGTAGATGGAGCTTGGAGTCACGTGCAAGAAAACGTAGTCTAGTTTATATTATGTTTTTGTATTCTTGTTTATATTTTGTACGATACCTTCAGGTGATAGATGAGTTATATTTGGCATGTATGTTTTTTTTATTGTATTGTTCGTATATAATATTCAATTATATTTATGAGTAGTATTTGTATGTTGTTTCTACCTTTCTCAGTTTGTTTTTTTAAAATCTAGACCTAGTTACGGTAATGCCCCTTAGGGTGTTACACTTTGCCTTTAATTTTTCATTCTCTCTCAAAATATTTTCATAATTTTCTTTAAGTAAATTAAATTCTTTTGTCATTTTGGAAATTTTCTTTTACAAATCTTTGTAACCTACTGAGAGAGTTGAAGAATTAGAAAGCAATTCATTATATTCTTCTTGAAGGGAGAATATGTCATTAAAACTTACCTCTTCGTCTTGCTCATCCTCTGAGCTTTCTGAAGTAGTCTCCACCATGAGACATAGATTAGCTTCTTCCTCTCCTTCTTCCGACAAGGATAGGTCCATATCCTCCCAATTAGCCATAAGTCCTTTCTTCTTCTTTTTGAGGAATGTTTTCTTTTTCTCCTTTAGTAGGCTTGGACATTCAGCTTTGAAGCGTCCAAGCTTCTTACATTCGAAGCAGATTGGTGGACTCTTTTCCTTGGGCTCCTTGCTAAGCTTCCTTGTGATGTTTCTAACTCTAGACCCTTCTTTCTTTCTCCACATGGCTTGTATCTTTCTTGATATGAAAGATGTCTTGTCCTCATCAGAGTCATTTTCTTCGGATGCTTCTTCAGAAGATTCTTCCACATTCAGGGCTTTCGACGATGATCCTTTTGTTGGACACTTGACGCTTAAGGTAATGGACTTTTCTCTTTTCTATCCTTCACCCTACTTCAGCTCCAACTCGTGAACTTTAAGAGTTCCAAGTAGCTCTTCCATGGAAAGTTTCGTTAAGTCCTTAGATGCTCTCAACGTTGTAACTTGTGGTCTCCACTGTCTAGGCAAACTTCTTAAGATTTTGTCAATATGGTCATAGTTATCATAAGTTTCGCCTAGGGATCTTAGGTTATTTACAATAGTTTGAAATCTACCGAACATAAGTTCAATAGTTTCATTTTCTTCCATAATAAATAATTCATATTGTCTTACAAGTAAACTTAGTTTAGACCTTTTTACTTGTGAGGTACCCTCGTAAGCAAGAGCAGGAGTATCCCACCTCTTTTTAGCACTTCTTAAGCTGTGCACTTTTTCATATTCTGATTCAAATAATGCACACATAATAGCATTTCAAGCTTTAGAGTTAAGTAGGTACCTTTGTTTGTGGGCATTTGTCCACTGACCTCTAGGTAGCTCAATTTCGTTTTGTTCCAAGGGCAGATAATCACCAGTTTCCACCACATCCCACATGTCGATGTGGCATGCATCAAAGAATGCTATCATTCTTTGTTTCTAGTAGTCATAGTTTTGACCTTTGAAAAGTAGTGGTCTGTTTACAACTTGTCCTTCGTTATCCATGTAAGCTCAAGATCTTGTTACCCTTGCACTGTTAGATGCTCAACCCCAAGAGGCCGAGCTCTGATACTAATTGAAAGAGCAAAAATTGCACAAGAAGGGGGGTTGAATTGTGCGCTTTGAAAAACATTTTCACCTAATCAAAGAGGAGTTCAAAAATAGTTTAAACGAATGGATAAGGGGAAGAACAAGTACACAGAGATTTTATACTAGTTCACTCAACTTGAGCTACATCCAGTCCCTTCACCTAGAAGGTATTCACTAGCCAACCTTTGGTTACACAAGTGTTCTTCACACCTCTTTAGGCTTTACAAAGCAATCAACCCAGATTGCTTAACTACCCAAGTATTCTTTATCACTAAGCCTCTCCAGTGTAACACTCCGTTTCTCCTAATACTTGATTAAGTATTTTAATAACTAAAAGCAGGAACTTAGATATGTAATCTAGGTGATTAAAAGGAAGAAATGAATTGAGTTGTGCATGGTTTGTTATATGTGGTGAAAGTGGTGAATTATTTGTTTGAATTCGGGTTTGATTTTAGGAGATTTGAGATATGTGCTTGAATCAATCTAAATATGTTGTGAGAGTGATTTTGGGCTTTGAGAGAAAAACAGTTGAGTTAAATTAGTTTTAGGATAAGACGAGTGGTTTGGTGAGATTTGGGCCTTAGTTGGCCAAAAGTCCGTGCGAGAGCTTTGGGGAGCTCAGATATAAAAGGAGGAGGAGGGGGGGAACCCTCATTCTCTCATTCTCCTTCTCTCTCTTCAGTTTCTCTCTCTTCTCTTCATCTCTCCCAATCTCTCTAAGTCTCTTTAGTGATCACGGGTTTAGCAAGATATCAAGCCTAGATTCCTTGCTCTTGTGTATAGGAGGGTGGATTCTTGGAAGATTTTGGCTCAAGACACCAAACTCTTAAGGAACCCAAATTCAAGTTTGGATGCTTTTGAGGTAAGGGAAGCTTACTATTGCTTGATTCCGTGTTTGTGGTCATTGATATGTGGATTTCTTGCCTTGGAATGGATTGATTTTGGTGGAAATCTTGAGTATGGAAGCTTTGATATAAAATGGGTTTCAAAAAGGGATTTTAAGATTTGAGGTTGTTTGTGGCTAAAAATTGTCATATAATCAGTTAGAAATGCATTAAAAGTGGTTAGAATTGATTTGGAATGGTTGTATAGCAATTAAAAGCCAAGGAATTGAAGAATTGCATCCATATACCTTGTTCGCATCACAGGTGTCGCCAGGCCACAACTTCACTCCGCCGGGCGACGTTCTACCCGAGCCCAAAATGGGATCCCTGGAAGAACATTGCCGGGCAACAATTTTGCCTTGTCGAGCGGCAGTGATGTGCCGCTAGGCAAGATGCTGCTAAAAAAAAATGTGATTTTGTTATTTTAGTTGAGTAAGACTTAGATTCAAGAAAAAAATGTGAAAGATAGTTGATTGTCTTGGATTTCATGTTTAGGTGTGATCCTTTGAAATATTGGGAAAAAATGTTTACCTTTAAAAGAAAGTCCTATTTGTCATGTGTGCTTGGTTTAAGAGGTTTGTGTTGATGTGAAATGAAAGTATGAACCTTGTTATTGTTGCGGTGTGTTGTGATTGAGTTATTATCGTGGATCATGCATACATGCATATGTGTGGGCTGAGGTGGTGTGGGCCTCAAGCCGTGATGTGGGTAGGCATGTAAAGTGGAAAGATGACCAGAGTTGGAACTCAGATGGGCTTGAAAGGTGACCAAAGTTGGAACTCAGATAGGCCTGTATGGTGACCAAAGTAGGAACTCAGATGGGCCTTGGATGGTGACCAGAGTAGGAACTCAGATGGGCCTCCACCCTAGTGCCTACGCCTGGAATGTTGAAAATTTCTCCAGAATTGTGTCATTCATACATCAATATATGGGGTTGATAGCATGATGTATTATGTTGTAATGTTTGTAAACCCATTTCTCTATAAATATGGTTTCCATATTAAGATGATTAATGTATTTGAGTATGTTGGATTAAGCACTATATGTTGGTTTTCTTCATTATTGTTGTGAATTGGTTTGATAAAATTTGAAAAAATGGTAATTGAGTGGAAGGTTGCTTAGGTAGAGTCTCCACTAGTCGTAATATGTTGTGATGGTAAGATACCTTACTTGTTGACCAAGCAATAGGCTGGATTGGGCCTGCATGGGTTGATGATGATTGTTGTGGTTGATTTGTTGTGGCTGTGTTGATGTTGTATTAAAAGACATGCATTTATGTATATGTTGACAACTGAGGTAGTTGATGATGGACCTTATGCCGTGGTGATTATTATGGCGATACATGCATTGGTATGCATATGTTGGTGGCTGAGGTAGCTGACGATGGACCTTATGCCATTGTGTGGATTGACAACTGAGGTAGCTGACAATGGACCTCATGTTGTTGTGTGGGTAATGAGGTAGCTGACGATGGACCTCAGGCTGTTGTGTTTGTGGATTGGATATGTAAAGGGTTGAAAATATGATGCATTAGTATTGTGATTGATATCACTAAGTAAGAATGTGACTATATTTCATGAAATTTCATTTGACCTTTTATATATGTAAATGAGGTTTTTATCTATAACTACTGATGTCTTTAGTGGTAATGGTTGTGTTGTCGTTGTTGTTATGATTACTTGGTAATTGTGGCTGTGGTTGTGATGTGTGTTGGTAGCGAAGGTAGCATTGTTGTTTTGGTTGTTTATTGTCGTGGCTGCTATTATGGTTGGAGTGGTAATAGAGGTGTGGATAATGCTTTGTTGTTGATGTTGTTGCTATTTTTCTGTTTGATTATTGATATAAGATGAGAAGATTTTTCTATTACTTTACTTTTAAAATATATGTTTTATTATTTCAAGTAAGCTTACCCTTGCATTGTTTGCACGTGTGGTTCGTGCTTGTGATGATCATGTCATTTGGCGTGGGAGCAAAAAGAGAGGTGTCTGTAGATCCAGCTTCTCGAAGTTGATGGAGGAGGTCTCAGATGAAGACTTTTGGAGACGCTTTTTGGGCGAAGCTCTTCTAGAAGCTCCTTCCTTTTGTTTGGTTTTGATGTAAAATTGTTATATAGTTGACCAGCTATAGGAAGTTATGTTATTGTATGTAATCATGATCGTACATGATACCTTTGGATTTGTATAAATTTTATAGTTATGAATTGGGATATAACCAAATTCTGTTACTGTCTAAACTTATGATTAAATGATGAGGAATGTGAGTAGTACTGTAGCGGCAAAGGGTCGTTACATCCCAGCTTTCACAACAAAAAACAGTTGTTTTCAAAGAATTTGACTCACAATGTGAGGATATAAATGTTTAAGCACGATACAAAATTACTTCAGAAAATTTTCAAAGATCATCCAGTGGACGTAAGAAGGCAATTAATCGTTCTTGTTATCCGTGAGTCTTTATTTTACTTCGTTCTTCTTTCTTGATATATATAGTCTTCAAGAGAAAAGAGCCGTTAAAAAAGATCAGCTTCAATCTTCGAGAAAGAGCACATGTATCAAGGTTTCAGAGAAGTCAAAAAAGTGACTTTAGATCTTACACTAAAACGAAAGATGTAGGACTGTGTTGGAGGGCTGCTTTTCTGATCACTCTTCTTTTGGCTTGGCAGTTTGATAAGTTGACTTCCTTTTTTTGTAACACTGTGCTTATGCACTAGAATGCGTCTATCTTTCATTAAATGCTTAGATATATGAACGTTAGATCTCTTAATATAGTAAGGCATTAGTCTTAAGATATATATAAAATAAAACATTTTTACAACAGACTTTAAAACTTAATAAGTTTGTTATCTTAAAAATTGAGGGACTAGACGTTTCATCCATCTTTGGTTCCAACAATCTCCCCCTTTTTGATAATGACAAACCTTATTAGTTTTTAAGTTTTGCAAATATATATGAAAAGAAAGTGCATTGCATAGACGAGTTTCAATAGACTTACTATACTCCCCCTGAGTTTGATATGTCAAATATGTATACTATTAGTTCAGATAATCATCCAGGCAAGATTCAGTATATGCATGAATGTCATGTAATGCAAAAACATTTAACAGATAGAAGACATTAGAGCATTCACTGAGACATTATGTCTGATTCTTTTAAGTTTTCATGTTTTTTAAGTTAAGCAAAAGGATACCTTTGTGAAGGAGCTTGGAGGCACTTGTGAAGATGATAAGATTTTTATCTCCCAAAGTACAGAAGTATAGTTTATGTGTATGTATCTTCTTATGTGTGATGTAAGGCACGTTGTGCCAAAAGTTTGTAATAGGTTTTTATAATAGATTTAAGTTTTAGTTTTTGTGTAGTTTCTTTGATATTCTTATATTCTAAGTTTTAGTTTTAGCAATATAAGTAGGCAAAAGGTAATGCTCCTTAGGGTGTTACAGGGAGTATGGATCCATACCAAGTTAAGGTTAGTCAAGTATAACTTAGAATAAACAATAGGATTTTCTCTATTGTCAACTATGTTTTTTCTTTGTTTTATGGTAGATTTCCTACCATACATGTGAAAGTAATTTTAGAATAAATCACCTCACTCCATTGTTTTCTTTCCCTGTATGTTTGATTGCAATTATTGAAGATGACAATAACACCCAGTGATGCTAAGGACAAGTCAAAGGAAACTTCTATGGAGGAGGAGCTATAGACTTAGTTTATAATATTTTCTTTTCATGAGGCATAGGGTAAACACCGCTCTGTATAGGATCTTTTAAATGTACATATTGGTTTAGGTAGTGTCTAACTTTGATGTACTTTTGATTTCCCCATATTCCAGTCATTTTTCTAACATGTATTATGAAATCTTGATGTATAGTTCCACAAGACATACATACATACATACATACATACATATATATATATATATATATATATATATATATATATATATATATATTTATCTTTTATCTTTTACAACCATTTCCAGATTTTGTTAAATTTAGAATTTTCTATTATAAAAAGTGAAAAAATTTTACTAGCATGTTCATTAACTCAAACTTAACAACTAATAAAATTAGTAAATTAGTACGGGATATTATTAATGTGAATGGGTGTCACATCCAACACAGTTCCTTAATTGTGTTGCTTAAGTAAATCTAAGATGCGTTCCTTAGAGGAGAGACCCGTAGTAGATTATGTAGTGTTGCTTATGCAAGATGCGTTGCTTGTATAAGCAATGTAACGCTTGTGTTTTCCTTAATGTGTGATTTAGTGATTTAATAACTGAAAGTGGAAATTAAAATATAATCTCAATAATTAAGACAAATTAAATAAATTGTTGCTATATGATTGTTGTTTTAGGTTGTTTTGTCTTGGAATTGCAGTCTAAATTTTTGGAACTTGAGGAAAATGTTGTTTGAGCCAAATGAAATTGTTGATGGTATCTATCTAGGGTGTTGAGTGAACAATGATGTCGAGACAGTTTGGGTCTTAGGGAGTGGTTAGATGGACCCTGGGCCTTAGTGAGCCCAAAGCCCTTTTTAGGCCCTAGAGGACTTTAAGACACCCAAAGCCCCCTTTCCTTCTCATTTTGCTAGACTATCTTAAACACCATTTCCCCCAATCTCTTTCAAACTCTCAATCTCTCTTAGACACTTCAAGAGGAAAACAAGGTTCCTAGACCTATACCATTCCCTTATGGTGAGAAGAATTACTTTGCCGAAAGATTTGGCTCAAGGGTTCACCTCTCGACATTCTCCTCTTCCACAAATCTGAATTTTGGAATTGTTGGAACCAAAGACGTTGAAGCGTCTAGACCCTCAAATTTTGAAGATAACAAACTTAATGTTTAAGTCTCTATTTTTAAACTAACAGATTTACAGCATCCAATAGACTTATGTATGATGACCATCCAAGTGTAAGTATTCTTTATGAACTCAATGTTTTAATCTTTAGATGACCATACTAGTCGTGTCCAGATGTTAGCTCTTAAACGGCTAAGTTATCTCTTGTCCAATCTATATGTTTTTATATTTATCGAGACTAATGCCTTACCATTTTAAGATCTAATGATCAAATATTTCAAGCATTAAATGGTAGACAGAAACATTCTAGTGCAAAAGCGCAGCAAGGCAGAAAAAGCAAGTCAACTCTTCAAGTTGCCAAATGGAATGAAGAATGTTCAAAAAAGTAGACCTCCAGCACAGAGCTACTATTTCCGTTTTAGTGCAAGCTCAAAAGCTGTCCTTTCTAATCTGTCTGGAAGCTAGATACGCGCACCTCTTTCTTGAAGATTGAAGCCAATTCTTCTACAACGGCTCTTTTCCGCTGAAGACTATATATACCAAGAAAGAAGAAGAAGTGAAATAGAACACAACGACGAATCAAGCAAAGTGTTTGAAAAAGCTATATGTATATTGCTTTGTTAAGCGTCCATTGGACGATAGTCAAAAGCTCTCTGAATCTTTTTGTATTTGTGCTTAATCATCTATATCCTCACTATGTGAGTTGAATTTGTTTGTAAATAATTGTTTTGTTATGAAAGCCTGGAGAGGCTTAGTGAGAAAGAATACTTAGGTTAAGCAATTTGGGGTGATTGCGTTGTATAGCCTAAAGAGCTAGAGAAGAATACTTGTAACCAAGGTTGGTTAGTGGATACCTTCTGAGTGAAGGGATTGGACGTAGCTCAAGGTTGAGTGAATCAATATAAAATTCTCTGTGTGCTTGTCTTCTCTATTCTTTAGCTCCAAAACATTTTCAAACTGGCTTTCTATTGAAAAAGTTTTTAAATGCACAATTCAACCCCCCCTTCTTACGCGTCTCTCTTGCTATTTCAATTGGTATCAGAGCTCGACCTCTTGGGGTTGAGCATTTAACACTACAGGGGTAAAAGGTCCTAAGCACACATGGAAAACGAAGGACAAGCTGTAAACAGACCTCCACTCTTCAAAGGTCAAAATTACGACTACTGGAAACAAAGGATGATAGCATTCTTTGATGCATGTCACATCGACATGTGGGACGTAGTAGAAACTGGTGACTATCTGCCCCTAGACCATGATGGAACTGAGTTGCCAAGAGGTCAGTGGACAGAAGCCCACAAACAAAGGTACCTTCTTAACTCAAAAGCTAGAAATGCTATGATGTGCGCTTTATCCGAAACTGAATATGAAAAAGTGCATAGTTTGAGAAGTGCCAAGAAGATGTGGGATACTTTCGCGCTTGCTTATAAGGGTACCTCACAGGTAAAAAGATCAAAATTAAGCTTACTTGTTAGACAATATGAACTCTTTACTATGGAAGAAAATGAAACTATCGAACTCATGTTTGGTAGATTTCAAACTATAATTAATAACCTGAGATCCTTAGGTAAAACTTATGATAATTATGATCATATTGACAAAATCTTAAGAAGTTTGCCTAGACAATGAAGACCACAGGTTACGGCTCTGAGAGCATCCAAGGAACTAACAGCGCTCTCCATGGAAGAGTTACTTGGAACTGTCAAAGTCCACAAGTTGGAGCTAAAGCAAGACAAAGGACAGAAGAGAAAGTCCATCGCCTTAAGCGTCCAGCGTTAACAAAAGGGTCATCATCCAAAGCCCTTAACATGGAAGAGTCTTCTGATGAAGCATCTGAAGAAGACGCCTCTAATGAGGACGAGATATCTTTCATATCAAGAAAGATACAAGCAATATAGCAGAAGAAAGAAGGGTCTAAAGCTAAAAACTTCACAAAGAAGTTTAACAAGGAACCCAAGGAGAAGAGTCCCTCAGTCTGCTTTGAATGTAAAAATCCTGGACACTTCAAAGCTGAATGTCCAAGCCTACAAAAGGACAAGAAGAAAACATTCTTCAAAAAGAAGAAGAAAGGACTCACAGCCACTTAGGAGGACATGGACCTATCCTCATCTGAAGAAGAAAGAGAGGAAGAAGCAAACTTGTGTCTCATAGCGGAGACCGATTCTGAAAGCTCAAAAGATGAGCAAGATGAAGAGGTAAACTTTAATGATCTAATTTCTCTTCAAGAAGCTTATAATGAATTGCTTACTAACTCCTCAACTCTTTCAGTAGGATATAAAGAACTACAAAAGAAATTTTCCAAAGTAACAAAAAATTTAATTCACTTAAAGAAAAGTATGAAAATGTTTTAAAAGAAAATGAGTTTTTAAAAACAAAGGTTACTTCAGAAGAGATACCTCCTCATGAAGTATTAGAACTTCAAAAGGAAGTTACTCATCTAAAGGAGAGTCTATCCAAGTTTGTCAATGGCACTAAAAATCTAAATAAAATTTTGTCTTATAGACGGAGTCCTTATGACAAATCTGGGCTTGGATTTCTAAGGAAGAAGCTTGTAAAACAAATAAAAATGTTGCTTTTTGTAAAATATGTGGAAAAAGTGGGCATAAATCATCTCGATGCTTTCATTGTCCAGTCAAGAAGGCGTCCAATACCTTCAAAATTAACAAGAAAGACCCAAGTCTATTTGGGTACCTAAGTCCATGATAATTCCTGTTGCAGATATGCTTGACAACAAAAAGGAAACACCAATCATAGTACCTAGATAGTGGTTGCTCACGACACATGATAGGCAAATGGTGTATGTTCCAAAGCCTCCAACCAAAGAACAATGGATGGGTCACTTTTGGAAGAAACTAGTAGGGTAAGATTACAGGTATAGGTAAGATAAGTAAACATCCCTTCCCTTCTATTGAAAATGTCTTATATGTTGAAGGACTTAGACACAATTTACTGAGCATAAGTCAATTATGTGACAATGGACACAATGTCTTCTTTGACAAAGATGCATGTACAGTTAGAAACCTAGATGGATTTATTTTATTTTTTGCTAAGAGGCAAAGCAATCTTTATAAGATTGACTTAAATGATCTCACAAATCAAAATGCGTCTTGTTTAGTATCTATCAACGAGAATCAATGGATTTGGCACAAGAAACTTGGACATGCAAGCTTGAGATTAATCTCAAAGCTAAACAAGCATAACCTCGTAAGAGGACTTCCAAATCTTGTATACAAATATGATATTCTCTGTGATGCTTCTCAAAAAGAGAAACAAGTAAAAAGCTCTTTTGATTCAAAGAATATTGTTTCCACTACTAGACCACCTGAGTTATTATATATTGATTTGTTTGGACCTACTAGAATAGCCCCACTCAGTGGAAAACTATATGGGTTAGTTTTAGTAGACGACTATACTAGATGGACATGGGTCATGTTTTTAAAACACAAGGATGAGTCTTACAAAATCTTTTCTATCTTCTACAAAAGAATTCAAAATGAAAAAGGTGTTTGCATTGCCTCAATTAGAAGTGATCATGGAGGAAAGTTCAAAAATAAAAGTTTTCAAGGATTTTGTGAGGAGAACAAAATTCTCCATAACTTTTTTGTATCACGAACACCTCAACAAAATGGTGTGGTAGAGAGAAAGAATAGGTCATTGCAAGAAATGGCTAGAACCATGCTAAATGATAACTCCACTCCTAAGCACTTCTGGGCTGAAGCTGTAAACACAACATGTTATTTACAAAGTAGAATTTATATTAGACCTCTTTTGAAAAAGACTCCCCATGAATTGTGGAAAGGAAGAAAACCCAACATATCATATCTTCATCCCTTTGGATGTCAATGTTTCATTTTAAACACTAAGGACATTCTTGGAAAGTTTGATTCTAAGTGTGATGATGGAATATTGTTAGGCTACTCTAAAACGTCCAAGGCCTATAGAGTTTACAACTCTAGAACCTTAATGGTTGAAGAAGCCATTCATTTAAAATTCAATGACAATAAGCCTGATAGAGAACTATCTAAGCTAGATGATTCATTTGCAGATATGAAGCTAGACGATACCAACAAACTAGTGTCTAAAACACAGTTGGACGACCCAAAGATAAAAGAAAAGGAACCAGCTAGGCACAGTGGCAAATGAAAACATAAGATCTAGATGACCAAATTCTTGGAAATGTACGCGATCATGTAAGGACAAATCAACCTTCAAGGAGCAAACTCAAACTGCCTTGATTTCCCAAACAGAACCAAAGACAGTGGACGAAGCTCTCTTGGACGAAGGCTGGATTAATGCTATGAAGGAAGAACTGAGTCAATTTGAATGAAACGACCTATGGCAGTTAGTTCCTGCACCTAAAAATAAATCTGTCATAGGAACTAAATGGGTGTTTCGCAACAAGCTAGACAAAGATGGCAAAGTGGTAAGAAACAAAGCTAGACGTGTGGCTCAAAGCTACTCTTAGTAGGAAGGTATAGACTTTACTGAAACTTTTGCACCAGTAGCTAGACTAGAAGCCATTCACATTTTATTTGCTGCTCATAGTAATATGAAACTTTATCAAATGGATGTAAAAAGTGCATTTCTCAATGGTATAATAAATGAAGAAGTGTATGTGAAACAATCTCCTGGTTTTGAGTGTGATACTTATCCTAAACATGTTTTCAAACTTAAAAAGCTCTATATGGACTTAAGCAAGCTCCAAGAGCTTGGTACAAAAAGTTAAGTTCATTTTTTTTAGAAAATGGTTTCAAAAAAGGAAAAGTAGACACAACTTTTTTTTGCAAAGACGTCCAATCACATTTTATTATTGCACAAATTTATATGGACAATATAATATTTGGTGCTACTAATAACGATCTATGCAAGGATTTTTCTAAGCTCATGACAGTTGAGTTTGAGATGAGTATGATGGGAGAACTTAAATTCTTCTTGGGATTACAAGTAAAACAGACCAACAACGGCATATTCATACATCAAATGAAGTATGCAAAAGAACTTCTCAAGAAATAAAGATGGACGATGCCAAAGAAATGAACACACCTATGCATCCATATTCAGTACTTGGGATGGACGACACATCCAAAAAGGTAGACCAAACTACATACTGAGGTATAATTGGATCACTACTTTATCTTACAGCGTCCAGACCTGATATTATGTTTATTGTATGTTTATGTGCACGTTTTTAGTCTAATCCTAGAGAAACATATCTCACGGTAGTAAAAAGAATCTTTAGATACTTAAAAAGAACTACTAACCTTGGTCTATGCTTTAAGCCAAATAAGGAATACAAGTTAGTTGGATTCTGTGATGCTGATTATGCTGGAGACAGAATAGAACGAAAAAGCACCAGTGGAGGATGTCACCTCATTGGTGGAAATCTGGTCTCTTGGACGAGCAAAAGACAAGGGACGATTGCCCTGTCTATAGCAAAAGCAAAATACATTTCAAGAGCGTCCTATTGCTCACAAATCCTATAGATCAAGCATCAGCTAAAGGACTACAATATTCATGAGAGTAACATTCCTATCCTCTGTGATAATACTGCTGCAATAAACCTGTCTAAAAATCCTATATTGCATTCAAGAGCAAAGCACATTGAAATAAAACATCACTTTAAAAGAGATTATGTTTAGAAAGGGGTTGTTGATATTTAGTTCATTAACACTAAAAATCAATTAATAGATATATTTACAAAACCATTTCCTGAAGATAAACTCATCCATATTCGAGATCGTCTTGGCATGGAATTTATAAAGGAATAGTTTTCTCTTCATGTGCCATGACCGTCCAATGACATGTAGCATCCAATGTTCTATAGCATCCAGTACATTTATGCATTCATCCATGAGCATAACTATTCGCATTCCACAACGGTTCATATTTATGTGCATTAGTATCTTCATCCATATTTAATCATGTTTTCACTGATAATGATTTGAAATAAATGCTTTATTCTTGTCTGAGTCACTTATGCGCCATATAACCACCATCGTGAAATGTGTGCACCTGACCAGCATTAAATGCGACTTTATCTCTTCAAAAATTCAAAAAACTGCTAAAACAAAGACCCATCAGTTTCCTTCCTATACACTCAAACACCTGCAAGTAAACACTTAGCTTTACTATCTCAAAAACTCTCTCTCTTTCTCTCGAAAACTCTTGAACCCTACACTCTCATCTCTCAACTTTTCTGATGGAGAAAACCGGTGCCACTGTAAAGCCTGTGGCTCTTGCAAAAAGCCTGGACAAGGCTATTGTCTTGACAGAGAGCCATTTTGACATACAAGCTCTCGATGACATGGGAGTACGACATGGAAGTAAAGGTCAAGGACAATCTGACGCGATGTGGAATCCTCAATTATTTCCACCTTAACGAGATCATATATCCAGAGCTCATCAGACAATTCTAGAAATTTGCAGAGTTCTTTACAACAAACATTGTTGGTTATGTGCTGGGCGTGAAGGTCACTCTAGACCTTGGAAGTGTGGCGCAAGCTATTGGCTGTGAAAGGGTTGGTTCCTGCATCAAAAATGGGTGAGAAGACAGCTTTAGAGGACATGAGATAGTGGATGCAGCCTTGATGAGACCTGAAGGAGAAGGTCTAGTTGAATACAACAAATTGATCAAGGAGACCAAGGTGTACCAACAGTTCCTAAACAAGGGGATACTGTACAAAGTAAGCTCCAAGGACAATGTAACTTTCCTGCATAAGTTCACACTGTTTCACACGGTTACTGGCCAACAATTCAACTTGCCTCACCTCATCCTGAGCAATATTATGAAGACCATGAAAGGACGAGGAGAACACAACTAAATCACCTATGCCACTCTTTTAAACAGAGTTTTTTGGATACAGAAGGTATATCACACCTTCTTCACTCTGCCTGTTGGTGAGCAAGCACAGATAAGAACACTAGGTGGTGGCCACAGGTTCACCTATGTGCCTTTTGGACGAAACAATATTGCCCAAATGAGAGCTGGGTTTGTGTTGACACCAGTGGAAAAGCCTGACAAGCTGGTGGATGTCAAGGAAGAATTGGTAAAGGAGGCACCTCTACAAATTGAACAACCAACTTTTCTGCCAAACGAGCCAATGGATGATAAAGCTCTTTTTGTCCACCCCATCGTAGCTGCTAGATCGTCCACCCGAAGGCAACCATCTAGAGTAAAGACGTCCAGAGCAACAAGATCCAAAACGCAACAACCTGATGCTCTTTATGCTCCTCAAATTGCTGCCCCTACTCCATCTACTCTTGCTGCTACACCTGCACAAGCACCGGCCAAGAGAAGACTCTAGTTAACAATGAAGTCAGATGACGAAGACAATGAGCCCATAGGAGCTCTAGTGAAGAAACAGAAACTGCCACAAGAGCAATTCCTCTTCAATCTCAACCAGCATCAGTCGTCCAACCCTCACAACTAACCAAACGACCGGTAGAATCAAAACTAATACAGTACAGCAAAAGAAAAGTAAGTTATCTGCTCCTGTTGTTACTGAATCAGATGATGTGTTTGTTGAATCTTTGATTGTTGAACCATCTAAACAACCCTCTACCCAAACACAAGCCCAAACACAAACCGAAACAAAAGTCGTACCTGAACCAGACATATTGCTGCCTGGTGATGAAGGTTATACTTGCACCATACCCACACCTAGACTCCCTAAATTGCACCTTTCCATCAAGCCTCCAAAACAACCTTTTTCATCTTCCATCATAGCCACATCATCCACCAAACAAGAAACCTTGACAAGAACCAAACAATAATGGCCTTTACTATTTTTGGATGGCAATCAACAAAACCAAGTGGATGACAACGCCATTATACTGCGTCCAGAACCTCTTCTTGAGCCGAACTTTGGTTTTGACTATTCACCTCTCTCTCTCGACAAATATATGGAGGACTATGTCCATCAACCATCTAAAGCTTACTTGGCACTACCTCTTGGAGCAATTGAACATTTGCCACTCAATCGGTTCATCCGGCGAAGGTATCCAAGACTAGTGCTAGCCTAGAGCTTAACTGCCCATCCTCCTAGAGTACTTCAACATCGAGTACCTCTAGTGGAAGAAATACAACAGGCTTTGCAACAAAGGCGAAGTTGAGCGTCTGAGTGGACAGTCCATTTGAGGCCAGCTGATTTGAAGTTTAGGCCATTGGACCTAAAAGAAGCTGGATTCTTCCCTTCGCCTTACGAGCATATGTTTTGCAACTTTGTAAAGAGCTCTGCATTTTTGAAGTATCAACTTTACATCCCTCCCTCTCAACACATCAAACCATCCACAACTGTCCGTATCCAACCTGACCGCATATGCCCAAGGCTTCCAACCTTGGATGTTAACAGTAAAAAGAAGAAGATTCTGACCAAGACGCCTTCTTTGCCGCTACCGTCTAGAGCTGAACTTTAACATCATCCAACCATTACTCCATAATGGTACATTACTCACCGTCTTTCACAAGACATGGACGAGGACGATGCTGAACATTTCTAGCATCAACATATGTTCACTTGTGAACAAGAAGCATCCAGCAGTGGAGTCTCACACGACGATAAGGCCAACACTTCAACAGCAAAGAACTGTAAGTACACGCAACATCTAGCTCATGTCTTTCACTTCTCAGACACTTCTGCCATTTTTGTTCGTCCAACTGATACACGTCCTATAATTGGAACAGAAACCTCCATTCTCTACACTTTGATTGTTGCCCTCACACATCCCAACTCCTTCAAACCACCTTACCCCTGGGAAACACTGTGTCCATACCAACTCCAAATCCCTAACCTTTTCTTCTTAGAAGTACCCCCTCCACCCCCTGAAACTCACCCATCAACCCCCTCTCAATCACCCACACAAACAACTCCAGCCCCACCTCCTCCCAGTTCTCAAGCATCCACAAGCCTTCCCATCTCCACTACTGCCCCTCCACCTACTTCAACTGTCGACCCCGCTGTCCAACAATATGTCACAAACCAACTCTAACCCATCCTCTCACTCCTACAACAAATTCTACAAAATCAACAAGAACTCCTCTGTACACCGCAACCTTCCCCACCTCCTCCTCCACCAGCGCCCAAGTGACAATGATGCTATTTTTTTCTTTCTTTTCCTCTATTTTTTTTTTATAATGACAAAGGGGGAAAAAATAAAGCATAAAGTTTTATAAGCCGTATGTATAGTCCTAAGATGTCTATAATAAAAAAAAATTTCTGTATGATTTGTTCTTAAGTCTTCCCGTCAATTCTCTATTTGATTACTCTTATAAGTTAAAATTTGACTGCTCTAATTATCCTTTGCTCTGATACTTGTTGCATTACATAACATTCATGCATAAACATTCTATACTGTGATACCTGAATATTTATCTGGACTAATATTTTCTATGTTTCAAGTATGTAAATTATGATATTTCAGACTCAGGGGGAGCATAGTAAGTCTATCAAAACCTTGTCATATATGCGCCTTCCTTGACTTAAAACTTAAAAATTAATAAGGTTTGTCATCATCAAAAAGGGGCAGATTGTTGGAACCAAAGACGTTAAAGCTTCTAGACCCTCGAATTTTGAAGATAACAAACTTAATGTTTAAGTCTCTGTTTTTAAACTAACGGATTTACAGCGTCCAATAGACTCATGTATGATGACCGTCCAAGTGTAAGTATCCTTTATGAACTCAATGTTTTAATCTTTAGACGACCATACTAGACGTATCCAAACATAAGCTCTTAAACGGCTAAATTATCTCTGTCCAATCTATACGTTCTTCTTATATTTATCGAGACTAATGCCTTACCATTTTAAGATCTAACGATCAAATATTTCAAGCATTAAATGGTAGACAGAAACATTCTAGTGCAAAAGCGCAACAAGGCAGAAAAAGCAAGTCAGCTCTTCAAGCTGCCAAACGGAATGAAGAATATTCAAAAAAGTAAACCTCCAGCACAGAGCTGCTCTTTTCGTTTTAGTGCAAGCTCAAAAGCTGTCCTTTCTGATCTACTTGGAAGCTCAATACGCATGCCTCTTTCTTGAAGATTGAAGCCAAGTCTTCTACAACAACTTTTTTCGGCTGAAGACTATATATACTGAGAAAGAAGAAGAAGCGAAACAGAACACAACAACGAATCAAGCAAAGTGTTTGAAAAAGCTATATGTATATTGCTTTGTTAAGCATCCATTGGACGATAGTCAAAAACTCTCTGAATCTTTTTGTATTTGTGCTTAATCGTCTATAGCCTGAAGAGGTAGAGAAAAATACTTGTAACCAAGGTTGGTTAGTGGATACCTTCTGGGTGAAGGGACTGGACGTAGCTCAAGGTTGAGTGAACTAGTATAAAATTCTCTGTGTGCTTGTCTTCTCTATTCTTTAGCTCAAAAATGTTTTCGAACTTGTTTTATATTGAAAAAGTTTTTAAACGCACAATTCAACCCCCCCCCTTCTTGTGCATCTCTTGCTATTTCAGGAATCTCCTAGAGGTAAGGGAAGCTTATACTTGCTGAATCCTTGATGTATGAACGTGGTTGTGTGTGAATATTGCCTTGGTTTGTGCTGAAAAATGAAATTGAATGAGTTTTGTTGGATTTTTGTTGAAAATGGGTTTGTTGATGAATATGATGATTTGTTGTTGAAATGTTGTAATGGTTGTGAATCCTCTTGAATATGATGTTGTGAAATATTGGAAGATGTTGTTTGACCTCTATATGACTGATTAAATGTATGAGCAGGAGTAAAGTTTGGATTTTTTAATTTTTTGACAAAAGTCTCTAGTTTTGTTACCTCGTAATCGTTGAGTGACGAGGGCTCTCGCTGAGCGAGAACGCCACTAGAGTAGAGTGAGGCTTTCAGGTTGAACTTCGCTAAGTGACCCTTGATGTTGTTGAGCGAGTGTTCTTAAGTTGTTGTTATGATTGAGGAGAAGGAGAAATTCACTAAGTGATATTCAATTTGTTGAGCGAACGTTCATGGAAATCTGGAAATTTTCTAGAAGGTAGTTCGCTAAGCGAGTAAGAGACTCATTAAGCAGGTATGGGCATTCCAAAATGCCTAGGAGTGGTTCACTGGGTGAGGACTAGACTTGTTAAGCAATTTTGTGTCTTGGAGAGTTAGTGCCCTCTGTGGCAAGCCTTCCGCTAAGCAAGTATTGTGTTCACTCGGCGAGAGGTATGTTTTAAAATTTTGGTTACTCTCTAGAGTAGTGGGTTGTTGAGCAAGAAAGGAACTCGCCAAGCGAAGTATGATTAAGATGAATTTGTGAAAGTCCATGGAATGAATTCGCTGAATGATCGCGATTATTGCTGAGCAAGAGACTCTGGAGACAAAAAAGCTCTCTAGAGTGGGTGTTCGCTTAGCGTGACTAATGGTCCCTGAGTGAGAACCTTCGTGGGGGATAGTAGGCCTTTTGTAAGGGAGACCTTCACTGAGCGAACGTATGGATCGCTGAGCGAGTTGGGTAGTCAGTTATTGTTTCAATTAAAGATTTAACTATGTTGAAAGTGGTTTAAGAAGGACTCTTAGTGTGGATCTTTTGTGAGAATTGTTGAATGTATAGGAGAAGTGGAAGGTTGTTGGGATAAGACATCCACTTGTTGTAAATGATGTTGTTTTGAGATTCTTCATGGGGTACGGGCTGTAAATGTAACACTCCTTTCATTTTAAATATAATTCATATTAATTTAATTATTAAGTTAAGTTCATGAAAATGTGAGTAAAATTTTTTCGATTTTATAATAGAAAATTTCTAAATTTAACAGAATTTTGAAATAGAAGTGAAATGATAAAAACTGCTTATGTATATATATATCGAACTGTACATCATGGTTTAAGTAATACATAACAATCAAAAAGAAAACTAAAGTACATCAAAAGACATATACTACCTAGCCTAATATATACTTAAAAAAGATCCTATACAGAGTAATATTTATCTACCCTATCCCTCAAGGAAAATATTATAAACTATGTATACAAATCTGGAGGAGTATCCTCTAAGTCATCCTCAACATTATCAGGCATTGCCGTCATCTTCAATAATTACAATCAATCATACAAGAAAAAAAAACAATGGAATGAGGTGATTTGTTCTAAAATCACTTTCATATGTATGGTAGGAATTAAAACACAATTAATGAAGGGAACCTAGGGTTTATTCTAAGTTATACTACACTACCCTTGACTTGGTATGGATCCATACTTCCTATTAGTGAGTAATAGTTCTCAACAAAACCTAGGAAGTGATTAAGAGTACACATACCTTATCAACATCATTACATGGTACAATCCTCATCATTAATGAGGAAGAATTATCAATCAGGATATCCATTTATAGAAGTATACTGTAACACCCACTATAATAAGACATACATTCATTTTTTTATTTTATCTGTTTGTTAGAAACGTTAGCTTAATTTAAAACTTATATGTACTTATTTTCACAAACATTTAGTATTTGAAAGAAACATTATTAAAAGAACCATGATCATGAAACAAACATCAAGTCTTACATACAAAGTTAGAGTACATATATAAGGAATATAAAAGCAAATACATCAAAAGTACATCCTAGATACTCGTCCATAGCTGTACAACAAAATGACCTATGTTAGAGCAGTATAAGTCTATACTAGGCCACCCTATCCTATAGAATCTAAAAAAAGTCACACGCAGAGTCCCCATCATTATGAGTCCTCAAAATCCATCAGCATCCTCCGAGTCCATCATATCCTCATCCTCATCATCTGAATATTTATGACCATTGGGTGATTGCTCAAGGCCATCAAAGCTGCCAACACTATTAACTTCGGAAAAGGAAGCGATCCATCCATAGTTCTCACCCAGATGGTAAGAGGATCCGAATGAAGACTCGGTAGTATCGGGGTAAGGAGGGATCACAGGTGGTGGCTTGTAATACTGAAGGTAGGGCACAGGGATCACCAAAATGCCATCATCATAACCGTCGTCCTTTTGAGGAAACGGGGTGTCATCCATATCAACATCTACAGGTGATGGTGGAGGGGGCTGAGGCCCTTTAACAAAGTTGTCGGGACGGTAGTAGATAAAGTCATAGGTAACATAAGTTGCTCCATTGGAAGGAACATGTCAAGGATAGGAGACGTGAATGTAAAGGTAATATGTCCCTGGTACGTAGAGTACTAGGCGAACGGGTCATAGACCCAATAGCCGTGGGGACTGTATATTATGTGGATGTACATCATCCTATGAAATAGGTCTATCTGCTCGTATCATGATCGTATGTGAAAAGAAACAAACAAGAAAGGAGTGAAGTTTTTATAAAAGCCTCATTTGTTTTCTTAATAGGCTACAAACAATAAATTAAATAACCAATTGGGGAAATCTTAAGGTTTGACCTACATTATTACGACTCAATCTCAACCTTTACCAGACATATGGATCCATATCTATCTTTGATGATTTTCTTTAACTATCAGGAATCACTAGGAAGCGATTGGATGTTCGTATAATCCCTCACAAGGTACAAACATCCATGTCGTAATCATCATCCTTGAGGAAAAGGCCACACGCCCATCAGGGATATACACTCCATTAATCACGGTGATGCTGAGCAGGCGTTAGGGTTACCAAGTCAGTTTACGTGATTTATCCCGGCTTAGTGCGCTAACCTGACCACTGGGACGTTCACAACTCAGTACCTTTATCCTCAAGACCCCAACAATGGCCCTTGCCTTTCATCCCGCAGTATACCAACTGTTACTTCCTAAACACAGGAACTCATGCCTTTCAGCATGGTCTTAACTCAATTAGGGGTTTCCTATGACTTTGTTTCTAAGTTTCCAGGCATACTCTCTGAGTAATCCAATAGAGTTTCAGAATTACTCTTTTCAGAGATATTCATCCATCATTCATAATAACTTAAAAACAATTCAACTAGGAAATATAGCAAAAAAATGTCATTGATTAAAGTTGCATACAAAAATTCATTTTCACACATATATACTTTTAAATAAGTTTTCAATTTAATTTCTTTGATTTATCCTTATCCTTTTCTAATATATTTTTTTAATTAGACTATTTTAAAGGAAAGGTTCTTAATCCATAAATATGGAGAAAATTTTAAAAATTAAAGTTTGAGAGAATTGCTAATTAAAACATGTGCTTTATTTACAAGTGTTGGCATTTTATTCTATTTGACAAAAACATTTACTAGAAGGGCTTAGCTGAACAAAATTTCCATTTCTTAGCCATAAGTGAACAAAAGATTAAATGTCAAAACCACTTAATTCATACAATAAAACTTTTATTTCTAAAAACTTTCACTAGTTAGGCTAGAAGCCCATTTAATTCAATTGGTTCAAAACTTTATTGCTTAAATTAGTTTCAGAAAAGATAAACGAAAAACTTTTCTTTAAATTTTTCTACTAATTCTAAGATTCATTTTTTTTCTAAGTTGAACTAAATTAAGAAATTGTCAAAATGCTTAAATTAATAAAGGAATTCATTTTCCTTAATCTATTTAAAAAGGGCTGCGAGCCTTTTATGTAAAACAACCAAAAACTTTTTCATTTTCTCACTTTGAAATTTTGTACATTTCATAAAAATCAAAATTTCAATTTTTGTAGAATTTTAATCCTCCTTCTACTATTTTCATTTCAAGTTAAAAAAAATTAAGTGATTCAAGACCATAAACTTGATTTAAATTAATTACTTGTATAAAAATAAATTCAATGATAATAAAAATAATAGGATAATAAATTCTAATGAAGTACCAACAAAATAAAGGCAACATAAAAATAAATAACAATGGAATAATAAAATAAATAACACAAGCTAAATGAACAAGAAGGAAATAGCAATAACTTAAATGGCAAAAATATAAATGACAAAAAATTAAAATGGACAATAAGATAAATAGCATAAATATAAATGACAATGGAATGTAAAAAGCTAAGGGTTTTGGGCGAAAACCACTCCAAAATAGCCTACATAAAAGCAATTAATTAAAAAGTAAAAAGCTAAGGATTTTGGGAAAAACCACTCCAAAACCGTCTACATAAAAGCAATTAAATGAAAAGTAAAAAGCTAAGAGTTTTGGGAAAAAAATCCACTCCAAAACCATCTACATAAATAAAAGTGATACAAGAGCAAGAAAATAAATAACATCAAATTAAATGTCATTAAAGTAAAGCAAGAAATTAAAATGAACAAGAAAGTAAATAATTACTTATATATAGATAGTAGTAAGATTAGTATAATAATATGGGTTTAAGGGATAACCCAACACACACACACCCATTAAGAAAACAAAAATTAGAGGCTTAAACCTCACTCCCCCTTTACCCCAATAAGTAGCTTGTTGGTGAAATATAAAAGAGGAAAGGATATATTTTAAGTTTAGGAACTAAATTTAAGCTTGGAATGCTTTAATGGTGGCAGAAAAAAAAATTCAAGGTTTGGAGAGTGGAGAGAAGGGAAGTCCAGCAGAGTTTTAGAGAAAGAGGTTTGAAATTTGAAGAAAAAAGTGTGAGAATGTTAGTTAGATGGAGGGGTATTTATTGGAGAAAAAATAGTATAGTTTTGATTTAATTTTTTACATAAACCCATTAAAATAATTAAAAATTTACTCCTCCAACCACTAATTCAAAAAGATTTGAAAATGGAATCATAAGGGAGAAAATAAGAGCTGAAATTGTTGACTTTTAATTTAACATGTGTATGTAATGGTAAAAAGTAATAAAATAATGGTTTATGGTAAATAATTGATTTGAATTTTTGGGTCAATTTTAACCAAATCTGACCACACCATGCTTTCACACATATTTTTTGTGAATCCAATTTTTTTTTTCGTAATTTTTTCATATAGATATTATTTATAATAAATTTTTTTACTAAAAAAAGGCATTTATTAAGCTAAAAAAATCAAGTTTTTGTCAAATAAATATATTTTTTTTGGTTTTTCACTATTTTTCCCTTAAAATAAAATTTTCATAATTAAAATATACTCAATATAAATTTTAAAAAAATATTTTGAGATCAAAAAGTCTCTGGTTTACTCCCATAGTCAACCAAAGGTATTTTGGTTATTTTACAAAAATTGTCTCAATAAATTCCTGAAAAATTTATAAATTTATTATTAATTATTCTAAGCACATATATGACTTAAAAACAAATTTTAGACATTTTAAACTATTTTTATTTCTTTTCTCAATTATTCAGTCCTTATAGGGACAAAACGGTCATTTTACCCATTCTTGGGCTCTGGTTCGGAAAAATTATTAAAAATCTAAATTAACTATTATTTACTAATAGGAACGTAATCATTGGATCATACTCATGAGATTCCCATCCAGTTCTTCATAGATAATTATAGAATAATTAGAAAAAGCACATTAATAAATAAAAGTGAGGGTGTTACATATACTCTTAAACCAATCCTGGAATGTTGAGCAGTTGTCAAGGTTATCGAGCTTGGTCAGGTGAATATCCATGCTCAAGGGCGCTACCCCAGCCATTGGGACCTTTACCACTCGATGCCTACCCCCAAGACCTCCTCAAATGGGTCCTTGTCTTTTATTCCTCAGCGTACCAAACTGTAGTTTCCCTAGCAAGGTACAATGTCACTGCATGTCACTTACTTTACATTACTCACTAAACTATCAATTCCTAACTTCTCAAGCAGAGGTTTCCTTGGTCTCATTTAATTTGAGCACCAGTACAATCAACATTTCTGTCTTTTTTTTGCAGAAATTGCACAATACCAAAATTTTAACAAAATAACAATTTAGTAATCATATAAAATTTTAGCAGAATAATGACATAGTAATTATAATTTAATTAGTAAAATTCTGGCCAAATAACAACTAAATAAATATATTTTAATCCTCTAAATTTGAGCAGAGTAACAGCTTAGCAAGTGCATTTTAATTTTCTAAAATTGAGTAGAGTAACAGTTTAGCAATTATAATTTGATAATCTAAATTTGAGCAGAGTAACAACTTAGCAATTATAATTTGATAATCTAAATTTAAGCAGAGTAACAACCTAGAAACAATTAAAGTTTAACATCAAACAATAATAACAATAATAAAACTTAAGCCTAAACGGGTTTAGGGAAAACCCTTCTTACTAACATGCAAAGTGACAATAATTTAGAACTAACCCCACTCCCCCCATTACCTCTAAGGTGTTTCATGAAGAGGATGGGATTGTTGATGCAAAGCTCCTAGGAAGAGAATTACAATGATTGTTATGTGTATTTACTTTAGATTACAATGATTTAATTTACTTGATTGTGAGCATGAGGTATTTGAAATACAAACTTTTTAACTATTAAATATTAAATATCACATATAAATTGTATTTAAATAATACAACCCGTAGTCATATAAATTTGTGATGGATTCCAACATTTTATAAATTGATATGGTATTATTCTAATTTATTATAAAAGTATAAGTTCTCTGTCGACTTTATTTGTAAATATATATGTTTTAGGATGCGTTATTTTGAATATTTTCACCATTTAGACAATTGTATAAAAGTTGGAGGAATGGCATACGAAGTTAAGGTGCACAAATTAAGTAAAAAAATGACTTTTGACGATGTCGCGCTTCTCGTTTCTAAATTCGAATACTTAGCGTTGTCAATATTTTTATTATGATTCTATATTGTATTCTGTATTGTAAATACATATAATATAACTATGACTACACTATTTATGGGTCCAAACTCTGAAGTGGTAAAGGTAAAGTACGGCCTACATTCTTCTTTTGGCTACACGTGGATTATTTATTTTAAAAAATCTAAACTCAATACTTACCTCTTCAACCGGTTTAGCAATAAAGATCACGATCACTCATTATTATATTAGTATATCTTACGGATACAGACTGCTTCCCATGGAGAGAGATATTTTCGACCGTCTTACCTTAGACTCCGTCCCTCAACAATATTATTTCTTATAAAAGATACATGTAAAAAGGAAGAAAAAAATTTTATTAAGGAAAGTAATTTACTATAAAAATATTATTTAAGAAGTATTCAATATATTTTTGTTAGTTATTAATCATTTAGTATGAGAATAAATTATTCATTCTATTTAAAAAATAAGAGTGAAATTTAAATTTAATTTTTTTTATGGAACATGTTAGTCCTTCATAATATTAAAAATTTATACTGATCCCTAAAATTTGCAGAGATATTGATTATATTATTCCTTAAACCCAAAACACACTAATCTCTAAAAAGAAATAATATGACTTTTATTTATATTTTCTAAGGATTAAAATGAAATATCTATATTTTTAAGGATTCAGATGTCTATTATCAAATTTGATAATTTACCTAAAAAATAAAGAAATAAAAGCACACAATTACAATATGCTCACCCTAAAAAAGGGGATAAAGGAATAAAGGATCGCATGTAATCACAAATTATTATTTTTAGCAAAAATAAAATTATTTTTAGCAAAAAAAAAAAGGTTAAATAACCTGTGCAATGAAGATTAAACCTTATAAAAATGAGTGACATTAAATTTAAAAAGTCAATCATTTTATTATATTTTACAAGATTATAAATGTGTTTAAAATTAAAAAATTTCCCTAAAAAGTTTGATCAAATATTCTTCTAGAAACATTTTTATTATAAATTTTTTTTAAAATTATTAATTAAAATATGTTTAAAATATTCTTTATTAAATATAATTTTAATAATCAAATATTAAACATAAATAACACTTGTGCACCTCACGAATTGCATAACTAGTGTATATATAAAGTTTGTATTTTGTAACATATTTTATTATTTTGAAAAAAATATTTATAATATAACTAAAGAAAGCGTCATATACTCTACATATAAGCTTTTCTTAAATTCCTTGTATATGTAAGAATTATCATGTGGATTAATATCGTTCAGAGAAAAAATAGAATAAAAAAGTGATGATTAATTAAATTTTAAAATTCTTATCTGTGTATAACATTATATCTATAAATTAATGTTTAGTAGAGAAAAATAAAATTTGCTTAAATTTTTAAAATAAAGAATTAATTATAAATTATGTACAAAACAAACTATTTTAATTATACGTAAAAAAAAATTGTATATTATAAATTTGAGCATTTACTTTAAATCTGAAAATACTTTTTATTTTATTCTTTTCTATTTCTGTGAAATAAATTTACAATTATTTAACACTTATTTTTGTATTTTTAAAAATATTAAATTATTCATTATTTTCAAAAATTTCTTTTACATTAAGAATTTTTCTCTCAAATATAAACTATAACTACTTAAAGTTTTTGGGTTTTTTAGTTAGTATTCTCCTCAAAACTCAGTTATTTATTCTTTTAAATAAATATTTTCAATTTTTAAAAGTTTTCTCTTTCCCTGTAAATCTTATCTACTTATATTTTTAGGTCTCAAAAGGTTGACATTTTTGGTCTAATTACTATTTTAACTTTCTTTTATTTATACTTCCTATATTTAACATAATTGCATTCCTAATCTATGATTAAAAATATAATTTTCATAAGTTTAAAAATTAAAAATAAATAAATTTAAATAAAGACTAATTTTATAAGAAAGTCATACTTGAAAAGTTAAAAATATAATTAACCTTACATATTTTCACTTATTTACTTAAATTGCATGTTTTTTGTTAACCATAAACATTGTTTTTAATTTATATTTTTGAATTTTGCATAAATTAAAAAGCTTCATATAAAATATAAATATTTATTAATATAAAAAAATATAAATATTTATTGATTATTTTTAACATATTGTCCTAATTTTAAGGCTTGGAAAGTTGTGTTTGTCCCCGCATCTGGATTCTGGCGCTGGACTGATCTGCATGTTTGTGTTGAGATATAAATTGAAATGAAAAGAAAATGGAGTAATGGATCAATAAAGCAAGAGAAAGAGAAAATGAGAGCTAAAATCCGATGGATTGACAGCTAAAATTCGAAGACCCTTGATTTGACATTTGACTTGTCTTTTCACTCGCTCTTCCTGACAGTTCCTGTCCATACCTTTCCAATTTTTATTCTCTCTCTCTCTCAGTCTCTCTTGTTCTATGTTACTGTCTGTCTCTCTGTCTGCACACTGAATACACGGTTGCACACTTGCATACCTTTCAATTTTAGCAGCTTTTGCTTTTGTATACGTACCAATAATTTTGGTCAAGTTCAAGTATATTATCACGCTTGCTGCATAGTTTGGATTTTCCCAGCACTACCGACCTAGTTGAGGCTACTTGGTCAAGCAGTTGACAGCGAATGACGGTCCACTCCTTACAATTTTCTTATTTTAAAATAAAAACATTTTTTTTTGGAAAATGCTACCTTTTACGAATTCATATATGTACGAAAATTGTTTATAACTGCAACCGCCCTGATTTTTATCAAAGATTTTATTTTTTTTAATTTGACGCAGCCAATAACATTTAGACATATGTTTTTGTAGCATGTTTGTGCAAATACTGTTCGTACTAAATAGTATTGTTTTTTTCTTCTTCTACAGCTCACATACGCTTTGTTTGTTATCAGGGGCGGAAATATGAGTATTTTAGTTGCAGAGGACAAAAATAAAAACATTATTGATAAAATAGTTAAGTTATAAAATTATATATATATAGTTTAAAGACTCATTTAGTTTTTATAGTTGTAAAATTTTTTTCTTTTAGTCCCTATACTTAAAAAAATGCCCTTTTAGTACCTTTATGGAAGTTCGGTTTTTATAATCTGTGACTAAGTGGTTGATAATTCTAAAAAGAGAAATTAAATTTAAATTCAGTTTATTTAAATAATTAAAAATAATATTTGCTATGTAAATTTCAGTAGAGTTTTTTTATAGAAATTGAGCCTACTTGGATTTTAGCAGTGCAGAGATACACTGTAAAGGCTGATAGTGTAAAATTTGCAACATGTTGATCCCTAATTAAGTGGTTGAATAATTAACAAGAGGAATTAAATTTAATTTCTAACGAAAAATAGATAATTAAAATTACATGTTGTTCTTGTTTGAGATTCTGCAAAGATTTCTGCGAGAATCTAGTCTAAGATAATATCTATCGAGCCAATATTTATTTGTACAGTTGATGAATAGTTTAACATCCCTAAAATAGGCTAATGTCAATTATGTTAAAAATAAATAAATTAAATGTCTTTTATGATTGTTTTATGAATGCTCTGTATTATATAAAACTTTGTTTTATTTTATGATGTAGTATTGGGTCAGAGTTAGATTGGAGGAGGGAAAAGCCCCTAAGGATCAATAAGGTCTCCCCACCCTTCTAAGACCCCAAACCACCACCTACACTCACATAAACACACATACACTTTCACCCTTAGGAGAAAAGGAAAGAAGAGAAAGGAGAAGGGAAAGAGGAGGATGAGAAGAAAAAAGAGCAAGGGATACCCATCCACTCAACCATTCTTGGAACTCATTGTGAGTGCTTCATCTTCGTATTCTTCCCCTTTCCCCTCTTGATCATGTGGTTTTGTATTGGAGTTTCGGTTTTGAGTTTTAAACCCGAACAAAGGGAATTTTGGGATTTGTTAGAGTTTTTCATGATTGATGTGTTGTTTGATGTTGGGTTGATGTTTAGAGGCATTTAGAATCAATTTTGAACCATTTATGATGAATTTGGACCCTGGGGTGGTCATAGTTGGCCTAAAATGCGCAAAAATTGCAAAAATCACGATTCTGCAGAACTGCGCTGTGGCTGAGTGAGAAAATGTCTGGCTTAGTGAAAATACCTCTAGAGACAGGTCTAGAAACCTCATGTATTCTCGCTAAGCAAGAGTGAACCTTGTTGAGCAAAAATTTGACTTTAGAAAATGCATTTTTTTCCTTCGCTAAGCGAAAAAGAGTCTAGAGAACAAGTCTAGAACCCCTGCATATGTTCGCTAAGCGACAGGGTCTTGTTCGCTAAGCGAGGTTATGCCTTTGTTGAGCGAGAAACCCCTAGAACAACTTGTTATATTCACTTCATTCTAATCATATGTTCATTGTTTCCATGTAATAAATGATTGCATCAGAATATGTTTTACTTAATATCATGTATAAAGGGTCTCCTTTGGAGGAAAGAGGGTAAGAGACCCTCTAGATACCAAATGTTGGCCGAGGGTTTTAATGAAACAAGCCCCTCGGATCAGAGGAGGATATAAATATCAGGTCGCAATATATCTATGTTCTAATGAAAGAAAAGCATGCATAAGATTGATATGCCTTCTTTAGGCGAATGGGTGGGTTTTGTCACTTTCCATTCCTCAAAGGCTAGTGGCTAAACCCCTTGGACTGGAGGGGTATATAAGTAAGAGGTCACGGCATAAGGACAAGGGAGACGCTCCTTGAAAGTTTGAGCTCAATACTTTACCATAGGACGGAAAAGAGTAAAAATGAAGGCTAAGCATGCAAAAGAATGCCAGGAAAAATTATGTTTGTGGATGAGTAATTGATGTTTATTGTGACTGATGCATTTAAGAGGTTCATACATTGTATTGCATGTGTTTAGTGTTCATTGAGACATTGTCTCATTAGTTTAGTTTCATGTTCCAGATTAACAGGTAAGGATTGCTGGTGCTTGGTCTTGAAGACATCATGTTTTGGGTGATTGATGTATAAATAGATTATAGAATATTCTTTTGAAAGACGATAATATGGAAATGTAATATTTTCTATAGTGATCCCCTGAGTAAGAGGATCCCCTTTTACGATGTATGTGATCTTATTATTGGAACCAAAGATGTATGAAGTGTAACATCTATATTTCTCCTAATGTGTGATTTAGTGTTTGAATAATTTAAAAGTGGAAATTAGATATATATAATCTAATAATTAAAATGAATGAGTAAGTTGTTGATTGTTGTTAATGATTAATGATGTTGTGTAGTTTTGGTTTTATGTTGTTGTTTTGGAATTCCTGATTCTAAATTTGGAGAACCTAAGGAAATGTGCTTGAGCCAAATGAAAGAGAGTTGTTATTGTTTTCGGGGTGGTTGAGAGAAAAACAGCTGAGTGGACCAATCATGAACCTTAAGGAGTGGTTAGGTGAGTCACAGACTTGAGTGAGCCCAAAACCTTTGTGAGGTCCGGGGAGGTTTAAAACCTCAACCTTTCTTTTTTTCTCTCAAGTCTTTCTCTCTCTTCCCAAACTTTCTCTTTGTTCCTCTCAAATTCTCTCAAGCCACCAAGCTTTAGTAGCAAGATTTGAATTGAATTCCATTCTCGGCGTTGAGTAAACTAGTTGGTTGGACAAATTTGGCTCAAGGAGGGCATTTCTCTATTTCCTCTTTTCTCCAAAATTCAGATTCGGAACTCCTAGGAGGTAAGGGAAACTTACACTTGTTGAATACTTATTGTATGCATGTAGTGGTATGCACATGTTGTTGTGGAATTGACTGAAACATGTGATTTGGTTGAGTTATATGGATATATGATGGCAAATGGGTTTTCTTGATTTTGTGGCTATTTTGCGTTGAAATGTTATATGGATTGTTGTATGTGTTTAGTAGGTTGTTGTGCGCTGTTGTATGGTCGTATTTGACTTCTATGTGATTGATTTGGGATATGAGTGAGTAGAAAGTTTGAATTTTGGGTTTTCTTGTAGGAAGTTCTGTTACTGCTGTCTGGTTGTCACTGGGCGATCCATTGATTCGCTGAGCAAGTGTTCTTGAGTGGTAGAAATGGCTGTAGCATAAGAGAGATTCGCTGAGCGAAATGTGGTTTGCTGAGCGAGTGTTCATAGAAATCTAGAAATTTTCCAGAAGAACGTTCGCTGAGCGAGCGTGTGGCTCACTAGCGAGTGTGAGTATTCCAGAATATCTAAGAGCAAATTCGTTGAGCGAATGTTGGGCTCGCTGAGCGAATTAGGAGCCTTGGAGAGGGGTGCTCTCTGTTGCAATTGAGTTGCTAGGCAAAAAATAGATTCGTTGAGCGAGGACTGTGTGTGCAGATTTTGGTTGTTCTCTGGAATGGCTATTCGCTGAGCGAGTAGGTGACTCGTTGAGCGAAATATAGATGATGGAAATTGGAGAAAGTACCTAGAATAGTTTCATTGAGTGACTCCAGATGTTGCTGAGCGAGTGATCTTGATTCGTTCTCGCTGAGCAAGACTCATGGTCGCTGAGCAAAAAGCCTTAGCAGGGGAAGTTGGTCCTCTGTAATGAAGGTATTTGCTGAGTGAGCATGTGGGTCGCTAAGCGAAGACAGTGCTCTGTTGTTGAATCATTTTGAAAGTGTAGTTGTGTGAGACATGTTTGAGAAGGACTCCTAGTGTGAGTCTAAGATTGAGAATGTGGGGGAAGTGACAGATTGCTTGGATAGGACCTCCGCTTGTTGTAAGTGTTATTGTTGGGTTTTAACCTTTGGATGTGGATTGCTTGGATAGGGTCCTAGAGTGGTAGGTTGCTTGGATAGGACCTCCATTAGTTGTGAATGAGTTGTGTGTGAGATTTTTCACGTGGTATAAGCTGCTTGGATAGGGCCTTACTTGTTGAGTATAATCAAGGCTAGAATAGGCCTACATGGTGTTGATAGGGGTTGTAGACCACGTGTAGTGTTGGTAGGGCTCACATGGCATTGTTCGCTATTATTGTGTTATATATATATATATATGTTGATTTTTTGTTGTTGAGTGGATGTGGTGTTGTGGTACATGCATTTCATGCATATGTTGTTAGTTGAGGCTATGATGGGCCTCATGTCGTTGTGCAGGTAGGCATATAAGTTGGATGGTTAATAGGAGTTGTGGCTCAGACCGCCTCTAACCTAATGCCTAGGTAAGATGTGGGGTCTTCAAGATGGGCCCTCGGAGATGAGTGGATGGGCAATTCTGTAGAGGGTCAAGGCAGTGCAGGCCTTGTGTCGTAGTGAGCCATTACCCACATACACTTATCCTGACACACCAATAAGCTTATCCATAGATTAGAGTTTAATGGTGCTTGGATAGGCCATGGTAAGGGTGAGACTTGGCTGATAGCCCAAGATGTTGTGAAATCTCAAGAGTCGTGTCATTATGCATTGATATAGTGGTGGTAGATTGGTTGTGATGTGGAATTCTGGACTGAGAACTCTTTTCCATATGAATTGAAGGTTATATATATATATGCATATGAGTACGAATGTTGAGGATCGTTGATAATTTCAGAATTTATATGCTATAATTATTGCTTTAGTAAGCTTACCCTTACCTTGTTTTGCTGTATTGGATGTCTTGTTGCTGTTGTTATGCTGGTGTGCTTATGATGATCATGTCTTATGGTGTGAGAGCAAATCGTGATGCTTCAGTAGGTCTGGCTTCTCAAAGCTGAGGATGGAGCTATGGGCTGGTGATGTTTGGCTCGAGGGGTTAAGCTTTTACTCTTTTGTTATGTATTCCATTTTATTCTTTTGATATGGGGTTGTATAGTGTGACTAGTTATAGGGAGTGAGTTTTGTATCCCCCTCCCTATATAGTTGTATATGATGGTTAAACTTGTATCATTTTGATTAGTGGCATGTATATTTACTTGTTATAGCACAAAACAACTGAGTTTGGCAGTTGACCTCCTGTCTTATATATTTGTACGTGGTTATATGATATGAGTATGGACCAATGTATGGCGACCATGTCTGAAGATAATAATTTATATATATATATATATATAGTGTGAACGTATAGCATAAAGTGTTGTTTTGTAGCGACAGAGGGTCGTTACATGAAGCGTTTAGTTCCTCAAATTTGAAGATAACAAACTTATTAAGTTTTAAGTCTTTGTTGTAAAAATATCTTTTCTACAGCGTCCAATGTGTGTTCTATATCAAGGCATCCAACGCCCTAATTTTAACAAGCGTCCAATGGACTTGTATATGAACGTCGTCCAAGCGTAAGTTTATCTCTAAACGACTATGTGTTTAAAGCTTGTCTATGTGTCTTTCACATATATATCTCGTGACTAATGCTTTACCTTTTTAAGTGATCTAACGTTCAAATATCTAAGCATTAATTAAAAGGTAGATAGATCTTAGTGTATAACCGCAGTGTTGTAGAAAAAGGAAGTCAACTTATCAAGCTGTCAAGTCGGATAAAGAATGATAAAAAATAGAGCTGGGCATATGGGCCAAGGCCTGCGGGCCACCTGTGTAGCCCGTAGCCCGTGCGGGTTATGGTCTTAAAAAATATGGTCCATTTAAGAGTGCGGGCTTTTCAGCCCTGAGTGTTTAAATCGCAGTTTAAGCGGATTTATCCGCGGGCTTTTATGGATAGTTTATTTTATGCTTGATACTTTGAATCTAAGACTTTATATTTCATATTTTGTGTTGGATGGTTTATTTAACATGTAAGTTATTTGGTTTAGATGGTTTTTTAGCATATTAGACTTTGAAATTGATTTATTTTTATTTTTTGGGTGTATTTGTCATTTATTTTTATTTTTATTGTTTGTTTTTTGCATTTTTATAAAATTATTTTTGTAATTTATTTTATGGGCCATGGATTGGCTCATTAGCCCGCAGGCTATGCGGGGCGGACACAAGCCTCAAAATTCAGGACCGTTTATTTTGCGGGCGGGCCTAGCCCAACCAACTTATTTTGCGGGCTGGGCCTAAATGGGTGGGCTGGCCCGTATACCCGGCTTTAATAAAAAAAGCAACCCTCCAACGCAGTCTTGCACTTTCTGTTTTGGTGCACGAACTAAAGTTACTTTTCTGACTCCTCTGATGGCTCGATACATGTGTGCACATTCTCTTCTTGAAGACCGAAGTTGAATCTTCAAAGGCTACCTCAAAAAAGCTATATATTTCAGCTCGAAGAAAAGATGTAGATAAGTGGTGTGAAAGTGAATACGAAAAAGAACAGCTACATTCTTACGTTCAATGGACGACCTTGAAAACTCTTTGAAGAGATTTTATCTTCTGTACTTAAACTTTCATATTCTCACACTGTGAGTTGATTTCTTTGTAAACAACTGTTTTATGTTGTGAAAGCCTGGAGAGGCTTAGCGAGAAAGAATACTTGGTTGGTTTAGTAATTTGGGTTGATTGCTTTGTAAAGCCTGAAGAGGCCTTGAAAAATACTTGTGTAACCTAAGGTTGGTTAATGAATACCTTCAGATTGAAGGGACTGGACGTAGCACACAAGGTTAAGTGAACCAATATAAAATCTTTGTATTGTTCTTCTTTATCCTTCCATTAAACTGTTTTTCGAACTCTTTTTATTAAGTTAAAATTTTTTTAAAACACACAATTCAACCCCCCTTCTTGTGTGATTTTTGCTCTTTCAATTGGTATTAAAGCTCGACCTCTTGGGGTTGAGCATCTAACAGTATAGGGGTTAAAAGATCCTGAGAATAATGGATAACGAAGGACAAGCTGTCAACAGACCACTTCTCTTCAAGGGTCAAAATTATGACTACTGGAAATAGAGAATGATAGCCTTTTTCGATGCTTGCCACATCAACATGTGGGATGTTGTGGAAATAGGAGACTATCAACCTTTGGGCCAAAACGGAATAAGTTGCCCAAAGGTCAGTGGACAGAAGCAAATAAATAGAGGTATCTGCTTAACTCTAAAGTTTGAAATGCTATTATGTGTGCTTTATCTGAGTCTGAATATGAGAAAGTGCACAGCTTAAGAAGTGCTAAAAAGATGTGGGATACCCTAGCTCTTAGTTATGAGGATACTGCACAAGTAAAGAGATCTAAACTAAGCTTGCTTATAAGACAATATGAATTATTTACTATGGAAGAAAATAGAACTATTGAACTTATGTTTGGTAGATTTCAAACCATTATTAACAACCTGAGATCCCTAGGTAAAACTTATGATAATTATGATCATATTGACAAAATCTTAAGGAGTTTGCTTAGATAGTGGAGACCATAGGTTACAGCTTTGAGAGCATCCAAGGACTTAACAACACTCTCCATGGAAGAGTTACTTGTAACTCTCAAGGTTCATGAGTTGGAGCTGAAACAGGACGAAGGACTGAGAAAAGGAAGGTCCATTGCTCTAAGCGTCTAGTGTCTAGCAAAAGGATCGTCATTTAAAGCTCTAAATGTGTAAGCATCTTCTGAGGAAGTGTCCAAAGAAGATGACTCTAATGAGGACAAGATATCCTTTATATCCAGAAAGATACAAGCCATGTGGAGAAAGAAAAGAGGGTCCAAAGCTAAAAACTTTACCAAGAAGTTTAGTAAGGAGCCTAAGGAGAAGAGTCCACCAGTCTGCTTCGAATGTAAGAAGCTTGGACACTTCAAAGCTGAATGTCTAAGTCTACAAAAGGAGAAAAAGAAAACCTTCTTCAAAAAGAAGAAGAAAGGACTCATGGCTACTTGGGAAGATGTAACGACCCTCTGTCGCTACAAAATTCCATACAATCCTATACATTATTAAGATATTCAATAATATAATAATAAAACCAAATATATAATGTCTTTCATAATATGAAGTATGTACAAGGTATGAAATAATAAAATATACAAGCCAAAATATACAAAATCCAAGAGGGAGACAAAAATGAAACTCCTTATAGCTGGTCAACTATACACTATATACATCAAAACCTAAAGAGAAATGAGCTTCTAGAAAAGCTCCACCCAAGAAAGGCCTTCAACCTCTCTTGCTGGGACATCCACTATCAATTGCGAGATGCAGGATCTGCTGGAGTCTCTCCTTCTGCTCCCATGCCAAAATGACGTGATCGTCACAATCACAACAACATACAACAACAACAGCAACCACAATAACCATACCAAAACAAACAGCAGGGCAAGGGTAAGCTTACAAAATAAAACCAGCATATAATATGCAATCCAATATAATCAAACCATCAATATACCAATATGGAAATCCAATTTTTCCAAAAGTGGATTTACATACATTACAACAGAACACACTATACTTTCAACCCCTACATGTCAATGAATGAATGACATGACTCTTGAGAGATTTTTACATTCCGGGTGATCAGCCAGGTCTTATCCCCTACCATGGCATTCTAAGCACCATTCAAGGATTTCCAAAACTCTGATCTATGGATAAGCTTATGGTTGTCAAGATAAGTGAATGTGGGTGGTGGTATACCGCGACACAAGGCTTGCACTGCCTTGGCCCCCTGCGAGATTACCCATCCACTCATCCCCTAGGCCCAGCTTTTAGACCCCACTTCTTATTCATGCACTAGGCTAGAGGCCTGTTTGAGCTGCAGCTCCATTCACCCCCAACTTCCATGCCTACCCGTATACGGCATGAGGCCCATACAACCTCAACCAACAACATATGCATGTATGCATGAGCCATAACAACAACAACTCAACCACAATTATTCATCAATATCCATATATATATATATATATATATATATATATATATCACATCATCTCACCACGTGGCCTACTCAACACCACTTGTGGTCCAACAATCACCATCAACCCCATGCAGGCCCAATCCAACCTTTTGCATGGTCAACAAATAAGGCATTATTCAAGCAACACATACTTTGTGAAAATTCTCACACAGCACTAGTACCTACATCCCTTGTGAGAAGTCTCACCACAACAACACCACATAATCAGTGGAAATTCTACCTAAGCAATTTTTCACCCAACTACCACTTTTCAACCATCTATCAAATAAATCCACAATAATAATAAAGAAAAGCCAAAAGCTAGTTGAGAAAACCATTTGAATTTCCAATTCCTTTAAAATATACATTTGACATTCATAGGAGTCAATAAAGTCATCAAAAAACAATAATAATAATAATAAAGCAAAGAAAATCCTATTTTTCTCTCGCTGAGTGTGAATTTCGTCACTAAGCGAATGACTTACAGAGAGTCATCAACATCCGTCGTTAAGTGAGATTTCTGTCGCTAAGCGAATGACTTCTAGAAAGCCATAAGGATCTGTCGCTAAGCGACAAAATCCATCGCTCGGTGCGAGTGCGATCTTTTTGTTTGCAAATCAATCACCAACAACCATTTTTGACAAAATCAATGAACACCAAGCATGACAAAACAATCTTAATTACTTCTAATATCTTTCTAACCAATTACATACCAATTTTATCCACAAATCATCAACAAATTTTAAAATTCCCTTTCAAAAACCCATTTTGTCAAGAACCACATACACACAAATATTCACTAAAATCAACTGATTCCAAAGCATTAAATCGACATATCAACAACCACAAACACAAAATCAACCAATAGTAAGCTTCCCTTATCTCTAAAAGTTCCCGAATTTGAATTTAGTTTCCTTGAGAATTTGGTGTCTTGAGCCAAAACTTCTAAAGATTGCTCCTCATCTCACCCAAAGCACGGAATTGAACTTGAAATCCTTTAATACACTTACTAACTTAAGAGATTCTAGAGAGAGATAGAGAGATGAAGTGAAGAGAGAGAAAAAGAATGGGAAAAATGAGAGAAAACTCCTTCCTCCCCTTCTTATATACTTGACCCTCCCAGAGCTCTCACACGTACTTTTGGCCAATTGAGGCCCAAATCTCACAAAGCCACTCCCCTTATCTCGAAACTAGTTTAACTCAACTGTTTTCTCTCAAGAACCCAAAATCACACTCACAACACACCCACACTGGCTCAAGCACATATCTCAAGTTTCCTAAATTCAAACCAGAATGTCAAACATACAATACACAACTATCACCACATACTACATACCATACATAGCAACACTTCATTTATTTCTTTTAATCACCTAGATTACATATCAAATTTCCATTTTTTAGTTATTAAAACATTTAATCATGCATTAGGAAAAACAAGATGTTACAGAAGACATGGACTTATCCTCGTCGGAAGAAGAAGGAGAGGAAGAAGCAAATCTTTGTCTCATGGCTGAGACTAGTTCAGAAAGCTCAGAACATGAGCAAGATGAAGAGGTAAACTTCAATGATATATTTTCTCTTCAAGAGACATACAATGAATTGCTTTCTAATTCTTCAACTTTCTCAGTAGGTTATAAGGATTTAAAAAGAAAGTTTTCTAAAATGTCAAAAGAATTCAATTTGCTCAAAGAAAATTATGAAAACACTTTGAGAGAGAATGAAAATTTAAAAGCAAAGGATGTTCAAGAAGTGACACCTCCCAATGAAACATTATAACTTCAAAGAGAAGTTACTCACCTAAAGGAAAGTCTTTCCAAATTTCTCAATGGAACTGAAAATTTAAATAAAATCTTGTCTTATAGACGAAGTCCACATGAAAAATCTGAACTTGGCTTTGATAAGAAGAAGCCTCTAGAATAACTAAAAATATTGTTTTCTATAAATTGTGTGGAAAGAGTGGTTATGAATCATCACGATGTATTCATCGTCCAGTTACGAAGGCGTTTAATGCCTTCAGAACTAACAAGAAAGGACCTAAGTCTATTTGGGTACCTAAGTCCATGATTATTCCTGTTGTAGATTTGCTTGACAACAAAAAAAAAACTCCAATCATGGTACCTAGATAGTGATTGCTCATGACACATGACAGGAGAAAAGTCTATGTTCCAAAGCCTCCAACAAAAGAATGGTGGATGGGTTACCTTTGGAGGAAATCAGAAGGGTAAAATAACAGGAATAGGTAAAATTGGTAAGCACCCTTTACCTTCTATTGATAACGTTTTATATGTTGAAGGACTTAGACACAATTTGTTGAGCATAAGTCAATTATGTGACAGTGGACATAGTGTCTCCTTTAACAAGGATGAATGCATAATTAGAAACTTGGATGGACTTATCTAATTTTCGGCTAAGAAGCAAAGCAATCTATATAAGATTGATTTAAATGACCTTACAAATCAAAATGTATCCTGTCTAGTATCCATCAACGAGAATCAATGGATTTGGCACAAGAAACTTAGACATGTAAGCTTGAGATTAATTTCAAAGCTAAATAAGCATAACCTTGTAAGAAGTCTTCCAAATCTTGTATATAAATCTGATGTTCTTTGTGATGCATGTTAAAAATGGAAACAAGTGAAAAACTCATTTGATTCAAAAAATGTTATTTCCACTACTAGACCACTTGAACTTCTACATATTGATTTGTCTGGACCTATTAGAACGACCTCTCTCAGTGGAAAACGATATGGGTTAGTAGTAGTAGATGACTATACTAGATGGACATGGGTTATGTTTCTAAGACACAAAGATGAATCTTTCAAAGTATTTTCTATATTCTGCAAAAGAATTCAAAACAAAAAAGGTGTTTGCATAGCTTCAATAAGAAGTGATCATGGAGGGGAGTTGGAAAACGAAAGTTTTTAAGGGTTCTGTGAGGAGAACGAAATTCTCCACAACTTCTTAGTACCTCATACACCTCAACAAAATGGTGTGGTAGGGAGAAAGAATAGGTCAATACAAGAAATGGCTAGAACCATGCTTAACGATAACTCAACTCTTAAACACTTCTAGGCTAAAGCTATAAACACAACATACTATTTACAAAACAGAATATATGATAGACCTATTTTAAAAAAGACTCCCTATGAATTGTGGAAAGGAAGAAAACCCAACATATCATATCCCCATCTTTTTGGATGTCAATGTTTCATTTTAAACACTAAGGACAATCTTGGAAAGTTTGATTCTAAGTGTGATAATGGAATATTGTTAGGCTATTCTAGAATGTCCAAAGCATATAGAGTCTATAACTACAGAAACTTAACAGTTAAAGAAGCCATTCATGCTAAGTTCAATGACAATAAGCTTGATAGAGAACTATCAGAGCTGGATGAATCTTTTGTAGATATGAAGTTGGACAATACCAAGCAACCAATGTCCAAAAATCTATTGGATGATCCAAAGAAAGAAGAACAAGAAGAACCAACTAACGACAATGGCATATGAAGACATACCATCCAGAAGATCAAATGCTTGGAAGCGTACGTGACCAAGTCAAAACAAGATCAACCTTCAAGGAGCAAGCTCAAACGGCACTAATTTCCCAGATGGAACCAAAGATAGTGGACAAAGCTCTCTTGGACGAAGGTTAGATTAAAGTCATGAAGGAAGAGCTAACTCAATTTGAAAGAAATGACGTGTGGAAGCTAGTTCCTTTACCTAAAGACAAATCTATAATAGGAACAAAATGGGTATTTCGCAACAAGTTGGACAAGGCAGGTAATGTAGTAAGAAACAAAGCTAGACTTGTAGCTTAAGGGTATTTTCAACAAGAAGGTATAGACTTCACTGAAACTTTTGCACCTATAGCTAGACTGGAAGCCATTTGCATTTTACTTTCATTTGCTGCTCATAGTAATATGAAGCTTTATCAAATGGATGTAAAAAGTGCATTTCTTAATGGCATAGTAAATGAAGAAGTTTATGTGAAATAACCTCCTGATTTTGAGTGTGATACTTTTCCTAAGCATGTTTTCAAACTAAAAAAGGCTTTGTGTGGACTTAAGCAAGCTCCTAGAGCTTGGTATGAAAAATTAAGTTCTTTTCTTATGGAAAATGGTTTCACCAGAGGAAAGGTAGACACCACTTTGTTTCGCAAAAACGTTTGCTCACATTTTATTATTGTGCAAATTTATGTAGACGATATCATATTTGGTGCTACTAATGAAGCTCTGTGTAAGGATTTTTCTAAGCTTATGATGACAGAATTTGAGATGAGCATGATGGGAGAATTGAAATTCTTCCTAGAATTACAAATAAAATAGACAACTAGTGGCATATACATACATCAAACAAAGTATGCAAAATAGTTACTCAAGAAGTATAAGATGGACAATGCCAAAGAAATGAGCACACCATTGCATCCATCTTCAATATTTGGATTGGACGACACATCCAAAAAGGTAGACAAAACCACATACAAAGGTATGATTAGATCTCTACTATATCTTACAACGTCCAGACCTGATATCGTGTTTAGTGTATGTCTTTATGCTCGTTTTCAATTTGATCCCAGAAAGATTCATCTCACAACAGTTAAAATAATATCTAGATACTTAAAAGGAACCACTAATCTTGGTCTATGCTTTAAGTCAAATAAAGAGTATAGGTTAGTTAGATTTTGTGATGCTAACTATGCTGGGGACAAAATAGAACGAAAAAGTAGCAGTGGAGGATGTCACTTTATTGGTAGAAGCCTTGTCTCCTAGACAAGCAAAAGGCAAGGAACAATTGCCCTATCCACAGCAGAAGCAGAATACAAATCAGCAACGTCTTGTTGCTCACAAATTCTGTTGATCAAGCATCAATTAGAAGACTATAGTATCTATGAGAATATAATTCCTATCCTCTGTGACAATACTGCTGCCATAAACTTATCTAAGAATCCTATACTACATTCTAGAGTAAAGTACATTGAAATAAAACATCACTTTATAAGAGATTATGTTCAGAAAGGGGTTATTAATATTCAGTTTATTAACACTGAAAATCAATTAGTAGATATTTTTACAAAACCACTTCCTGAAGATAAACTCATCCATATTCGAGATCGTCTTGGTATGGAATTTATAAAGGAATAGATTATTTTCATGTGCCTTGACCGTCCATTGACATGTAGCATCCAATGCCATACAGCATCCATTATCATAACATTGTCTATCATGCATGTGTCCATTAACATTACGATTCATATTCTGTAACATTTCACATTTATGTGCATAAATATCTTCATCCATACATAATCATGTTTTCACTGATAATGATTTGAAATAAATGCTTTATTCTCTATCTAAGTCATTACTGTGCCAAAAATTGCCATTGAGAAACGTGCGCTCCTAAACCAACATTTAATGCGCACTATCGCTTTTCAAAATTCAAAAACCACCAAAACCCAAACCCTTCAGTTACTTACTATACACTCAAAGGCCTTGCGAACCAAACACTGTTATCATCACTGTTGCTATCTTTGAGAAAATTGCTCTTACTCTCAATCTCCCGAAACCTTTCAAACCCTAACCTTCAACAATGGTGATGGAGAAGACAGATGCCGCCGTGAAAGCTGTAGCTCATGCTAAAAGTCTAAACAATGCTATCGTTTTGATTGAGAGCCGCTTTGATATTGAAGCTCTCAACGACATAGGGTTCAAGGTGAAGGACAACCTCATTTGCTGTGGGATCCTAAACTACTTCCATCTGAATGAGATTATCTACAAGAACTCATTAGACAATTATGGAAGACTACAAGTTCACCAAAAACAGTGTAGTTGGCACTGTTCTAGGAGTGAAGGTCACTCTAGACCTGGAAAGCGTCACTCAAGCTATTAGTTGCGAGCGAGCTGACTCTTATATAAAAAAAGGCTGCAAAGACAGCTTCGGTGGACATGAAACGGTGGACGCTGCTTTAATGGGACTAGAAGCTGAAGGAGTTGTGGAGTACAACAAACTAACAAAGGAAGGGAAAGTATACCAACAATTTTTGAACAAGGGTATACTTCACAATGGGTCCAAGGACAGCCTAACCTTTCTACACTGGTTCACTTTGTTCCACATGATAACTGGACAACAATTCAACCTTCCCCACCTCATCCTCAGCAACATCTTCAGGACCATGAGGGGACGAGGAGAATTCGACCAGATTACCTATGTTGCTTTGCTGAACAGGATATTTTGGTTGCAACAGGTACCACGTTTTCTTTGCCCTGTATGGTGGCGAGCAAGCTGAGATCAGAATACTGGGTGGTGGCCACAGGTTCACCTACTTGCCCTTTGGCTGCAACAACATAACACAGATGAAGGCTGGGTTTGTTCTGAAACCTCTAGAGAAGACAACCAAGATGATGGATGTTAAAGAAGAATTAGTTAGGGAAATACCTCAACCTGTGGAACAACAAGCTGTCTAACAGGCTGAGCAGCTAGACAAAGAAGCCCTATTCGTCCATCCTATTGCTACAACAAGACCGTCCACCAGAAGACAACCAACCAAAGGAAGATCGTCTAGGGTAACACAGTCCAAGACTCAACAACCAATTCCAACCTTACCTGCTCCTCCTGTTGTTGCACCCCCTCCACCTGCACCCACCAAGAGGAGACTTCAGTTACAAAAGGACTTTGATGATGAGGACGGTGAGCCCATCACAGTCCTACTGAAGAAGTAGAAGGCTGCAACTGTTGCAGTTCCTCCCCAACCACAAGCTCCCTCTATGCAACCAACACCCTCTCTCAAACGACTAGTAGAGTCTCAACCAACATTAGAAGTGACAAAGAAAAGTAAGTTGTCTACTCCTGATGTTGCTGTTGTGTCAAAGGAAGATTTCATTGAATCCATTATTATTGAGCTTGTTGAGTAGCCAATCCAAACCCAAACACCAACCCAAACACAAGCCCAAACACTAACCACACCATTTGACTACCCTCTGTGGTAGAAACCAACTTACATCACACCTGAATAAGACATGTTATCGCTTAGTGATGATGGTTATGTTTGCACCATTCCCACCCCTGGCTTAACCAAACCATATCTCTCCACTAAACCCCCCAAACAACCCGCTTCAATTCCCTCCATGCATCTGTTATCTCTTTTGCATCCATTGAACACTTGTAAGAAATAAAAAAAAAGTGGAACCTACTCTTTGTCCAAGGCAACTAGCAAAATTTGGTGGATGACAACGCAATTATTTTGCATCCAGAACCTCTTCCAAAGCCAGAGTGCGACTTTGACTACTCGCCAATATTCTTTGAGTGATATATAGAAGATTACATCCATCAACCATCAGATGCATTCTTGGCTTTGCCTCTAGGAGCTATTGAACACTTGCCACTCAAGCGTTTCATTAGAAGGAGGTATCCAAAACTTGTGCGGGCTTGGCGCTTCAATGCACACCTTCTTGGAGTACTTCAACACAGAGTACCCCTAGTTGAGGAGATTAAAAAAGCATGACAAAGACAAGGTTGTCAAATGGAAAGAATCGTCCAAATCAGGTCTGCTGGATTGAAGTTTAGACCTTTGGACCTTGAAGAAGTTGGATTCTTTCCCTCACCTTTTGACCAGATGTTCTACAACTCCTTAAGGAGCTCTACAACCCTGAAGTACCAACTGTTCATCCCTCCCACTCAACATGTCTCTTCGTCCACAGTAGTTTGCATCCAGCTAGATTGCGTCTGCCCAAGGCTCCCAACACTTGATGTAAATAGCTAGAAAAAGAAGCTACTAACCAAGCCACCCTCACTTCCTCTACCGTCTAGAGTCGTGGTTCAACAACATGCTGACACCACTTTGGAATGGTACTTGTCTAGGCGTCTAACACAAGACATGGATGAAGAAGATGCTGAATGTTTCTGGCACCAACACATGTTTAAATGCGAACAAGAAGAGTCCAACAGTGGACTCTCAGTGGATGACAAGGCCAAAACTCCAATGATGTAGAATTGTAAGTACACACAACATCTAGCTTGTGTCTTTCATTTCTCTGATACATCCGCCGCCTTCGTCCAACCAGCTGACGAGTGTCCTTTCTCGGGTACAGAAACGTCCATCCTCTACACCATCATTGCTGCCATCACTCATCCAAATTCCTTCAAGCTGCCATACCCATGGGAAACACCACGTGCATACCAACTTCACATTCCAACCCTTAAGTTTTTGGAAGCACCACCTCCACCTTCTGACGTTCAACCACTAACTCCTTCTCAACCACCCTCACCAACACCTCCGCCTTCTCCAACTCTCGGTTCCCAAGCCTGCGCAAGCCTTCTTACTGTCATTCTTGCCCCTTCTACCCTTCCCCTAGTTGACCCCGCCGTTTAAACATATGTCACTGCCCAACTCCAACCAATTATGACACTCCTCTAACATATTCTTCAAAACCAATAGGAACTTCTCCGAACCCCGCAACCATCTCCATCTCCACCTCCACCTCCTTCGGGACCTAAGTGACAATGATGTTTTTTTTTTCTCTTACTCTTTCTGTTTGTTTTTGATAATGACAAAAGGAGGAGAAATAACAAAAATAAAGTTTATAGTTCGTTCTGTCTGTGCTTTCTGTTGCTTTTTGCTCTGATACAGTATAAGTTTGTTCTGTTTATAAGTGCTTTCTATCTACAAAATTCTGCATTACATGAAATTCATGCATATACTTAAATGAGCTGAGTCTTATCTAGATGATTATTTGAATTGATATTTTATATCTCAAAAGTATGCAACTTGTTGATATATCAAACTCAAGGAGAGCATTACAATAAGTCTATCAAATCTCATCTGTGTGATGCTTTTTTTATATATACTTGCAAAACTTAAAAACTAATAAGGTTTGTCATCATAAAAAATGGGGAGATTGTTGGAACCAAAGACGTATGAAGTGTCTAGTCGAATTTGAAGATAACAAACTTATTAAGTTTTAAGTCTTTGTTGTAAACATATCTTTTTTACAACATCCAATGCGTGTTCTATATCAAGGCATCCAATGCGCCAATTTTAACGAGCGTCCAATGGACTCGTATATGAACGTCATCCAAGCGTAAGTCTATCTCCAAATGACTAAGTGTTTAAAGCTTGCATATGCGTCTTTCACATATATATCTCGCGACTAATGCTTTACCTTTTTAAGTGATCTAACGTTCAAATATCTAAGCATTAATTGAAAGGCAGATACATCTTAGTGTCTAAGCACAGCGTTGTAGAAAAAAGAAGTCAACCTATCAAAATGCCAAGCTGGATAAAGAATGATTAGAAAAGCAGCCCTCCAATGTAGTCCTGCACTTTCTGTTTTAGTGCAAGAACTAAAGTTACTTTTCTGACTCCACTGAAGGCTCGATACAAGCGCACACATTCTCTTCTTGAAGATTGAAGCTGAATCTTCAACAACTACTTCGAAATATTTTAGCTCGAAGAGAAGATTTAGATAAGTGGTGTGAAAGCGAATACAGAAAGAACAACTACATTCTTACGTTCACTAGGCGACCGTGAAAACTCCCTGAAGAGATTTTATCTTCTATACTTAAACTTTCATATTCTCACGCTGTGAGTTGGTTTCTTTGTAAACAACTATTTTTTGTTGTGAAAGCCTAGAGAGGCTTAGTGAGAAAGAATACTTAGGTGGTTTAGCGATCTGGGTTGATTGCTTTGTAAAGCTAGAAGAGGCCACGAAGAATAATTGTGTAACCTAAGGTTGGTTAGTGAATACCTTTAGATTGAAGGGACTGGACGTAGCTTAAGGTTAAGTGAACCAGTATAAAATCTCTGTGTTCTTGTTCTTTCCTTATCCTTTTGTTAAACTATTTTTCGAACTTGTTTTGTTAAGTTAAAAAGTTTTTAAATGGCACAATTCAACCCCCTTTCTTGTGTGGTTTTTGCTCTTTCACATATTACTTGGGAAGCATGTATGACCCGGAATAGTGAATTTCTTGAGTAATGGCATCACATATTATGATATTCTTATATGTATGTTTCCATTATCCGCATTCTGATGATTAAGATGTATAAGTTTAAGGTAATACCTCTTAGGGTGTTACAAACAGTACAAGACCATGAAATTTAATTATAATTAACTTTAAATTAGTTATGATTAGATTCTATTTTGTTGATAACTTCCTTACCCAAAAGGTTTAGAACATTGGGTTTTCCTCTATTGCTATTCAAGATCGTTTATCGAGAAACCTGTCAAATAAAGAGAATAGATTGCTTGACTTGGATAGAGACAGTTCAACCTTATCCAGAAAAATTCTAATGGGTCATAAACTCATTTAGATTCTAAAGTCAATTAAATTGTTTTAAATTGATTTAGGTGTTAGAAAACCTAATTTCATTAATTTTGGTATTTGATCCTATTATCTTTGTTAGTGTGGGAAATTTAAAATTCCTACTGCCTAAACCAAAGACCCATATGTCCAAGCCCAACCTAAACTAAGCTAACCATTTGTTTCTCCTAAGCCAACCGATTAGTTGCAACCTAACTAAATGTCCCTTCATTAGTTCCTACACATTTTTCCATCATTTATACTTAAGTGAACCAAAACCAACCATGGTTTTTGGGGTTGGATATCCACTTCTTGTAGAAGAAGTTGGAATTTTGTTTTTCAATTACCAATAAACTTGTGCCCATTTTGTGAGTTACCATCATACCCTTCACTTAAGTTGGCTTATAAGTAATGTAAGATATCTTTTCCTCTCCTTATTTCTCCAAAAATCGTGAACTCTAAAGAGTGTTCTCACCTCTCTTGTTCAAAAATTTCCTAAGCTTTAAGAGTGTGGGTTAGAGACTCCAAGTATTCAAGAGGTTGTCTAGGTAAGTTTCATCCTTTTCATCCTCTTCTGTTTTCATCCTTCCATTTCTCTCAAGACCTAAATGGTCTAGACCCTTCTCTATGGTTCTAAACCATGTTTTTTTCTTGTGTTCATCTCATATATTGACCATGCATGGTGATGGATGATGTTGGATCTTGTCAAAAGTTGAAGGAGATACACATTTTTTGTCATATCTTTTTCCAAAGCTTTGAATGACCTTGCTAGAAAGTAAGGAAAGCTAACACTTTTTTTATGTGTTTGGTTGTGTTGATTCTATTTTTGGTATCTTTATTGCTTTATAAATGTTATCAGTATTTTAAAAAGTTGTAAACTTGATGAAAGAAACCATTTCTGTGCATCTGTGTAAAATATTATTGATGCTATTTTCATTTTCTGCTTGAGCATGGTTCACTATTTTTGCTATATCTGAAGTTGTGGTTAATATTTTGAGTGCTTGTTTGTTTTATTGTAAATTAGACAAAAATTTCCTCCAAAATAGACTGAAGAAATGAAAAAGTTAAACCTTTTGAAAGTTGTGCATGATCTCTGAAAAATGCTGGTCTGGCAGCATGTAGTAAAATGCAATTTTGGAAGATTTTGTTCTGTACTAGTAGAAACTCTTGGAACGACCAAAAACTAGACACAATAAGCTTTCTAAGAATATTTGGTTTGCCTATATTTAATATGGTTTTCTATTTTTAATAATTTTTAGAAACTATAGGTTGCACTCATTTTCTGACTAAAAGTGGTTTTGAGAATTGTGAATTTAAAAAATTATATAAAATTGTGTAAAACTTGGTTTTTAATGTTCTTGGTCATTTTGAAAAGGCTTTTAAGTTTAATTTTAGAAAATAAATGGTTTGGGCTCAAAAAATTTGGTTGGATGTGAAATATACTAAAGTAGATTCGCTGGTCCTCCAACTGCTCATCCTAACCTTACTATTTGGTTATTTTTTGAATTTTTTTGGTAGATTTTTGCTTGAGGTGATCTTTAATGATTTAGAAAATAGAAAAAATTTCCTTTTCAAAGTTATAGGGATTATGTCAAACAAAAATCATTTACTTGCCCAAAATGAGTTTTAAAACTGAGGGCCAAAAACTAGTAGCCACTAGAGCCTGTTTTGGCAAAAAGTTTTATGATCTTTTTACTAGTTTATAAAATGTTATATTTTTACACTTGAAATTTTATTGTGGACCTTTTTAAATAAAAGTTAAATATGATTTTCAAGAAAATATGATCTTTTCTGTTTTTATGAAATTTAAAAAGGTATTTTATTGATTAAAAAAAGGGATAGTAGTGGAACTTTTGAAACTAAGTTTTATCAAAATCTAAGACCTAAGTTTTAAAATGGTACTCTTAATTCAAAATACTTTATCTAAATTACACTTAAAACAAAATTATTTATCTTGTACTTATTATATAGGATTGCATAAAAATGATGTTTCTTCCAAACCTTTTCATCTAAATAAGTGGATTTAAGATAAATAACATGGCTTTTAAAACTAAAATAAGTAATAAAAGATTTAAAATAAATTGTTGATATTAATAAGGTGTTCCTAAAGAGAGGATATCGGTTTATCCTCATTAGGATTGCTTTAGGTAGGATCCTACGGAAGGGCCAAAGTTGGATAGGGCTCTTTGTTGTGGCACATGATAATGGGCTAATGTTGGATTGGGCCCAGTGTTGTGACACATAAGGATATATTTTTATGAAGATAAACTGAGTGAATCCATGATGTGATGAAAAATTGAAAATTGATGGCATGTCAGTTATGCTGTAAATTGTTGATAAAGGCTTATCCGAGTGTGAATGATATGCAGTTGTTGTTATATGTTGCTGTCAATGTTTGTTTATGATGAGTTGTTGTCATGCACCCATGCATTGTTGCTATGAGCATGTGGTAATGAAGGTGTCGGTATTCACAGGAATATTCGGGTGTAAGGCAGGTGTGAAAGCTTGAGGACTACAGATGGAGTGATTCCATAAGAGATCGAGACCTTGCAACCTCGTGTCTTGGTGGCAATTCCTCCATATGGAAATCCTAATGAGTGCACTGGTTCCCATGATCAGTAGTTGGTATTCCCTAAATGGTTTTTGGCATGTACCATTTTGAGAACCCTAGTGAGGGGATTTGTGTTGATTATCCTATGATTAAGGAATATCTAGGCTGGTCGCTTAGTTTTAGATTTCCATGGAGAGTCTAGGATCATGGTTTACATCTACATACTTGGTCACACTTTAATTAAGAATAATAATAAAATGGAATTCTGTATATGCTATATATTATGAATAAGTGCATGTTTGACCTTATGCTTGGTATGTTGTATACTTTAATGGTTATGATTTTTTCTTTTGGGTAGCTTATCCTTGTTTGTGTGTTATTGTGTGTGTGATTGTGATGATCATGATGATTCATTGTCGCGGGGGCAAATGGGCAGAGATCTTCTTGGACCTCTAGTTCTCTTTTGACTTTTGGGAATGCAATTAGTATCAAAGGATGATGCCTTCTGGATCTCACCATGGTCAATGGATGACAAGATAGAGGAATCATCTTTGTATACATGTTAGACCTCGACACCTCTGTGGAGCTTGGAGGAGTTACTTTTTGATCCTTTTGGTGACCTTATAACTTCTTTGGTTTGGCATTGCTAGATGCCCCTAGAGGCGAGAGGCCTATATACATGGAGGTGGTAGAGGCAACTCAAGCTATACCTCTTGCCATGTAGCTAGAGCTTTAGTATTAGAGATGAGATTCGTATCGGGTCATTCCTTTTTAGGTATGTGAGTCAGTTCTTATGATCAACTTAAATTAGGGGGTATCCATATATATGATCTTCTCCTTTTTTCCTCGAGTTGTATTTGTAAGTTGGTCACAAGTAGTGGCACACACATTTCACCTTAGAAGCATTTTGATTTCTTGTATTCATGTTACTGTTATTAAGAGACTCTTTTATTTCATGTTTATTAATTTAGATCCTATTTTCTATTCTAAGTTGGCACTAGTATTAGAAAAGTATTTTTGAAGTTGCAAAAAATTTCCACTCATTTTCAATAAATAAATTAATAAAAGAGCTTTCATAATAGAAATTATAATTGAATCCCGACTATGTTAATTAAGTTTTCCTATGATGAAGTTGAGTCATTACACTATACATATATACCATTTTGATCCCTTTTAGTCCTCGGGATTAAAATGATATGTGTAGGGACTAAAAGAATTAAAATTGATGTTTGTATGGACTAAAAGGAGATGTTTTTAAGTGTAGGAACTAAAAGGAATTTTTTTTGTAACTATAGTGACTAAATGAGTAATTAAACACACACACACACACACATAATTACATATAAAATTGAAAAATGAAAACAAATGGAGGGCTATTTTACTTAAAATAGTTAAAGAGAGGAGATTAAATATAATGAATAAGTAAAAATTAAGTGTGTTTGGATTGGCAGTGATAGAATTGATTTTAAATTAACGTGTTTTATATAATTGATTGTGGTTAAAATTGATTTTGAAGTAATGTGATTTTTGTTTGGATAATAGATATTAGAAAAGTGATTTTTTAAGAAAATACTGTTTGGATACTTTGAATCAAAATTTATTTTGAGTGTGTAATTACCAAAATGGGTTTATGTATACATTTTTTTCTATTACAATTAGCTATTTTAATACACACACACACACACCACACACACACCACACACACACACCACACACACACATATATATATATATGTATGTATATAGATTAACAAATTAAAAAGAAATAGACATATAGTAATTTTCCACTTCTTGCTAATTATTAATTAAGAAAATATATGTATTTTATGTTAACTTTTGAAATAAAACCCATAATCCTTATAAAAACATTAAAATTAGATGAAATAGATATTAAAAAGTGTGAGACAACAATACTAATTATCATCATTACAATATAATTATCAAACATTACAAGTTAAAAGCTAGTCAGATTAGGCATCATTAATTGAATAGGCTTATGCATAAGGGTATAAGTGTGAGGGTAAATTAGAGAAAATACATTTAAAATTGATTTTGAATGAAGTAAAAGCAACTCCCTCTTGTTTCAACTTCATCATGATTTTTTTCAATTGAAAGCGCTTTTACTTAAGTAACCAAACATCTTAAATTTAAGTCAAACCAAGTTTGACCCAACTCACCATGATCCACCATGGTTTCACCACCAATCCAAACATACACTAAGACTTTTTCTAAAGCTATTATTAGTAAAATGAAGAAAAAAAAAATTGGAGGGTGGGGGACATTGTCCCCTTCAACCAACAAGTAGCACCTACCATACTTACTGTTTGAGAATGATTTTGGAAAGATTTTATGAAACTCTCCTATTTCCAACTACGAAAACAGTTAAGAGAGGGAGGAAAAATAAAGAAAGGTGAACCTTATACAAAATTGTCTATCCAAATTACTCTTCCTTCCTCAACTTTTCTTTACAGGGTCATGTATATTTTTTTTTAATTTTAGAGATATTTTTATCCTTTAAAAGAAAGTATCTTGTCACTTGTATTCAACTAATTAAATGAAGAATAAATTTAACATTTTTCATATATATATGCTTTTTATGTGTATATATAAAATTTTAAATAGAAATACATTGGTTATAATTTTATAACCTTGCATCATTTTGGAATTATAAAGAGGTAATGTATTCAAACAAAAACTCTTGTATTATATGTCAAGGAAAAATAAAGTCATGAAAATGCTTAATTTCACTTTTTGCCTCCAAACTTTCACAATTTGATGTATCTTGCTCAAATAATTTTTTTGGCAAATTTTGTCCCCAAATTTTCAAAATTGTCCTTTTGTCAATTGTCCTTTAAATGACTAATGATCCACTGATGTGGCCTTTATGACGTCGTATAATTTAATGACATAGCATTATTTTTTTATGGTTTAATTATACTTTTTACCCCCAAACTTTCACAATTTGGTGAATTTTACCCCTAAATAATTTTTTTAGCAAATTTTGTCCCCAAAGATTCAAAACGTTGCATGTAACACCCTTAACTTCAGGGACTAAATTGAAACTTACATAATTAACACATGTCTATTTAATTAAGTAAGAAAATAAAAAGGAATTATGACATAAGCTAGCATGATGTCACTAGGATTACATCACCCACCTAACCTCCTATAGAAAAATCCTATTTGTGACACAAATTCTCACCCGATTCTACTTTCCCTGGCCGAGACTACCTCACCCTTTTCTACCTCCATTTTAAATTTTTTCTTCACTTACAAAGTTGCTCCAATCAAAGTTTCTCCATCTCCTCCATCAACACCTAAGTAGAAACTCATCATTTAAGCCTCATTCATCTCAATTTCTTCTCTAGTTTAAAAGGTATAGGGGGGAGTGGGGTGGGTTCTCTTTAATATTGCTTTTATATAGAGGGTAAGAGGGATTTTGGCCCCCAAAATCCCACCACCTTTGTCTAGTTTGCTTTTGATGTAGTGCCCTCACTTTAATCCCATTCTTAATTCCTAATATATGTGAAATTATTTCTGATAAGACTAGGGAATTAAGAAATTGACAATTAATCTTAATTCCTTTACACAAAAGGCTGACATGTGGAAAAGGTCTAAATGACTGGAAACTGTCATTTTGAGTTTAGAAACATATCATATACATTAAAATATAATTTTGAAAATTTTCTACAAATTTTCTAGAATTCTTGTAAGAAATGATTAACTTGCCCTCCATTGTCTCTTAAAATTATGGCTAGTAGGGTTTAACATACAAGAAGGGTTAAATGAACATTCTCAGTTCATTTTTGAATTGAATATTTAATTTTATGATTATCATAAAAATTTTGAAATTTTCTAAGTTAAAATGAAATTAACATGAATTTTTAATTCAAAAATACCAATTAAATATTTTGAAATAAATTATTAAAAATTAATTTTAAATTCTGGAAAATATTTTTAATCGATAATTAAAATGGACACAAAGTTTCAATTAAAAATTCACTCAATTGCTATAAAAAATGAAAATCCTAAGTAAGCGCTTTTTATCATTACCATTCGATTTGATTGTAGAGAAAATGAAATGTAGAGACCTGGGGAGTAGAGATGCAACATGCCCAACTCTGCTGTACTAACTCATACCCCCATTTTTAACACATTTTGAATAAAGAAAATCAAAAGAAAAATTAAAGTGGAAAATTAGAACCTAAAATCTACATCACTAGGACAACTCACCCTTTTCTATCTCTATTTATAGACCAGCTATTGGTCTAATTTTTCCCCATCTTATCGTCTTTTCTTGTTGACCGAAACCACCATCCTCTCTCCCCTTGTCCATTTTCAAAATTTTACCACACCAAAGTTCTATTTTGGACCTTCATCTACTAATAACCACCAAGACCACCACCTTCCATCATCATAAAAACTTGAAGCCCTCCTTCTTCTTCTCCTCTTTGCTGAACTCATGAGGTATGGGGGGGGGGGAGTGGTGCTTGTTCTTTTATATTTTTGCTTTCATATGGATGGTTTGAGTGGGTTCTTCCCTTAAAACCCTTAGCTTTTTACTTTCTTACTATGTCTTCTTCTATTTTGTTTGCCATTTGTTTATGTTGTTGCCTTCTTGTTATTTTGCTACTCTATTTTGCCTTTGTGTTCTTTGATGTTTATGTAATGTTGTTGATAAGATTTAAATGTTGGTTTGTGCTAATGACTTGATACAAAATGTTGAGAGCTTGGTCTTAAACCCCAACACCCCACGGCTAGGAGTTAACCAAGAGGAAAGCTTGCAATTTTTTTTTAACATAATGTGAAGCTAAAAGAGGAGCTTTTGAACTATGGATTCCCCTTAGAACCTCATAGCCTAAATCCTTCCAAAGGGGACTTGGTGCTTGTCCAACCATTTTCCTTTGAAAGACAAGCCTAAAACTATGAGTTGTGTCTTCTTTGGTAAACCAATAAGGAAGTTGAAAGGATTTTAAAAAGGGACCCAAAATAAGTTGCAAGACAAAGTTTTGATCTTGATTGTCTTGGAAGAGTCGCGGTTTGTGGAAAGAAAAGAAAGGAACTTGTTGAAAAACTTTTAGAACTTAAAACCATAAAGGGAAAAGGCTTAAGATCCATAATGTGATTATATTCTTTTTTTGCTCACAGTTTTACTTTTTAGAGAACTGGAAGGAAATTTTTTAACCACTTAAGTCTAGCTATCAAGAAGAAACCTTAAGAATTCTCCTAAGCCAAGCAAAGGTCACAATTTTGGCTCTCTTAATATTAAGGTTTTCTTTTGTGAATAAACAATGAAGAGGTTAGTACTTAGATTGGGGAAGGGTTTTGAAAGAAAAGTTTAATCCTCTCCTAAGAAGAGCTCATGGTTTTAGAAGTTTTAATAGACCAACTTGTTAACCATTTTTCTATGATAAACCTAAATTGAATGCCCAAACAACATATAAGAATTTTTTTAAGAAAAGTCTAAGCATTTACTCAATATGCTTCTCAGTTTTGGCAAGGAAAAAGAAGGTTTATGTTTTCCTTGTTATTCATCAATGTATCAATGAACTAATAGAAAGGAAAGTTGAAAACTAGGATGGGTTTGGGTATGGCTCTTGGCCTCCAAGGGAAATGGGGAAAATTTTGAAGCAATTTAACTTAAAAACCTAATTAGTCTTGATTTTATCTGTCTAGCATATTAGGGTTTTGATAACTTTAAAGAATAAGAAAATAATCTTGTTTGCCTTTAGGTAATAAGGCTTATGACCCTATTAGAGAAACAAAACACTTTTTTTCTAAATCATACTAAGTTAAGGATAAATGAGTAGTTAAATGGGTTATTAGCAAATTGAAACTTTAAAAAAAGAGGTTTTCTTTAAAATATTAGCTAGATATGAAAATTTTAATTTCCCCTCCACAATCTTAATTCATTGACCACCTAAAGTTTTCAAATGAAACTTAGTTTTGAAAACCTAAGCAACTTGGTTTTATAATCATAACTAACTAGCCAAAACTTAACCTTAATAAAATAAATTAATGAACCTCTAAGCAATTTGGTTTCCATGATGTAAGACCAATTATATTTTGAATTTTGATTATCTAGTTAAATTCTTTATTAAGTACCTAAGCCTATAAATAAATTAAGGACTTAATGGTCAAGTTTAATTGTTAAATAAAAAGTATCTAATTTAGGATTCCTTAAGTACGTTTGATTCTTAAATTAGGTACTTAAAGTAATTAGATTAAATAAAATTAGATAGATGATTTGCTAAATCTTCTTCTCTTAGATTGTCTTAACGTATAAATGATATATCTAATTTTTGTAACCCCAAGTTATTATACTGATATAAGACTAGATCTCTGCAATGAAAGGCAAAGATATTAAGGAGAAAACTATACTAGTGCTCAAGTGTATTGAGACTAGGGAAACCTTTATCCAAGTTATGAGTGGCAGGCAAGGATAGTGATTAGTAATTAGAGTATGTGATGTGAAGGACATGCGGTGGCATGATACCCTGTATAGGAAGTCATAGTTTGGTACACTGAGGAACAAAAGGTAAGGACTCACTTGCGGAGGTCTTGGGGACAAGGTATTGAGTGGTGAACATCCCAAAACTAGCCACATCCTTCTTCATTCCTGGCCATCAATACATCTTCTTTAAATCTTGGCACATCTTGGTTATCCCTGGATGTATAGTGAACTTTCCCTTATGAGCTTCCTCTAAGATTTTTCCCCTAAGACTCCCTTACTTAGGGACTACAACCCTATCCTTAAACAACACTAGACCATCAGCAGATAAGGTATAACTCTCTTGGTTCATAAGAGATTGCAAATCCTGGTCTAAAAGCTGCTTCTTCTTAATCAGCTCTCTAAGGTCACTATCGATCTCCAACCTATTTAGTTTTAAGCTCATAGCATTCAAAGACACATCCAAATTCATGTCTCTAAACTCCTCTATCAAGTTCATCTCTTGCACCATCAAGCTAGATATGTGTAAAGATTTTCTACTGAGAGCATCAGCCACTACATTGGCCTTTCCTGGGTGGTACCTTAACTCAAAGTCATAGTCCTTAAGAAACTCCATCCACCTCCTTTATCTCATATTCAACTCCTTTTGGTCAAACAAGTATTTAAGGCTCTTATGGTCACTAAAAACCTCAAATTTTGCACCATATAAATAATGCCTCCAAATCTTTAAGGCAAACACCACAACTGCCAACTCAAGGTCATGGGTGGGATAATTTCCCTTATGAACCCTAAGTTGCCTAGATGCATATGCTACCACCTTACCCTCTTGCATCAACACACATCCTAAACCATTTTTAGAAGCATCACAATACACCACAAAGCTCACTAAGGGGTTTACAATGGTTAAAACTGGTGATGAAACCAATCTCCTCTCAAGCTCCTAGAAACTCTCTTCACACTCCTTATCCCACTCAAAAGATTTTCCTTTCCTAGTCAACTTGGTATGAGGCAAAGCTAGTCTAGAGAATCCCTCTATGAATTGCCTATAGTAACCTGCTAGTCCTAAGAAGCTCCTCACTTCTGTCACTAACTTAGGTTGCTCCCATCCTATCACTGCATCAACCTTACTAGAATCAACTGCTACACCCCTCCTGGAATTGGTATGTCTTAAAAACTTCACCTCATCAAGCCAAAATTCACACTTTTCTGGCTTGGCATACAACTGCTCTTCCCTCAAGATTTGCAACACTACCCTCAAATGCTCCTCATGGTCCTTTTGTGTCTTAGAGTATATCAAGATATCATCTATGAACACCACTACAAAGCTATCCAAGAATGGTCTAAAAATTCGATTCATGTAGTCCATGAATACGGCTGGAGCATTAGTCACACCAAAGGGCATTACTACATACTCATAGTGCCTATACCTTGTCCTAAAGGCTGTCTTAGAGATGTCCTCACTCTTGACTCTAATCTGGTGATACCCCGACCTTAAGTCTATCTCAGAGAACACTAACGCCCCCCTCAACTGATCTAAAAGGTCATCTATCCTAGGCAAAGGATACTTATCCTTGACAGTCACTTTATTCAATTGCCTATAATCTACACATAACCTCATACTTTCGTCCCTTTTCTTCACTAAGAGTACTGGCGCTCCCCAAGGTGACACACTAGGCCTAATGAACCCTTTTTCCAACATCTCCTCTAATTGTTTCTTAAGCTCACTCAACTCTAAAGGTGCCATTCTATAGGATGCTATTGACACTGGTCCACTACCAGGCATAAGATCTATACTAAACTCAACATCCCTATTTGGAGGTAAACTAGAGACTTCCTTGGGGAAAACATCTTGGAATTTGCACACTACAGGTATAGCTACCACATTATTTTCAGCCTCTATCTTGGCAAAGAATAAGAGCATGTATCCTTGAGCTCCCTCAACTAAGCACTTAAGACAAGCACCAGCAGAAACAATAGAATCAGACACAGAATAGTCAATTGACATTGGTTGTGTAGCAATGGAAATAGTTTTATCAAAATAATTTATAATAGCATGATTTGAAGACAACCAATCCATACCAAATATGACATCCAACCTAGACATAGGCAAGCATATAAGATCAACAAAGTAAGACACATCTTGATACACTAAAGGACAATTCAAGCAAGCAATAGAAGTGACAAGTTTTTCCTTTGCAGGAGTAACAACACTCAAATCAAATGGCAATTTAGAAACAAACAAAGATAAATTTTTCACACAATTATGAGATATGAATGAATGGGTAGCTCCTAAATCAAACAATATAATTATTTCTTTTCCTTTAATAAAACCCTTACCCTAAATCAAATCATTAGACTCCTTCACCTTTTCCCCTTGGAGTGTAAAGACTCTCCCTTGGTTCTGTGGCCTTGGTTGGAATTGTCCTCCAGTCATGCAATTTCTGGCATAATGTCCTACCTTTCCACACTTGTAGCAAGTGGTTTGCACTGCTGGGCAGGGGCGATCTTTATGAATCAAGCCACATCTATAACACCTAGTGTCTCTATTAATCTAAACTCCTTGCACTTGTTTCCCTTTGTTGATGGTGGACACAGGTCGCAACTGTTTTTGGAACTTTCCCTCCTTGTTCTGAAACTTTTTCCCATCAAAGCTAGTCTTTTCCTTAGGCTTTTTTGCCATCACTGTTAGCATCCTCTGCTCTGCTACCCGACACTTATTCACCAAAGTGGGATAGTCTCTAATCTCTAGGATGCCAATGAAATTCTGTAATTCTGGTTTCAAGCCCTACTCAAACTTAATAGCTTTCCATTCATCTTGAGGATTATCCCTCAAATAACGAGAAAACCTTGCCAAGCTCTCAAACTTAGCCACAGTCATCTCTCCTTGATGAAGCTAAAGGAACTCGATCTCCTTCTGGATATGGACACTGTGAGGAAAGTACTTCTCCAAGAAGACTTCCTTAAACCTGTCCCAAGTGATATAAGCTCCTTGAGCTTCCAAACCACCTTTAGCACAGTACCACCGGTGCTCAGCGTTAGACTCCAGCATGTAAGTGGCAAAGTCCACCTTCTGTGCATCATCACACCACATGACTCTAAAAATTTTCTCTAGTTTCTGAAGCTATTCCTCTGCTACCACAGGATTTGAGCTGCCACGGAAAGGTGGTGGATCGTTCCTACGAAATTTAGATAAACCCACGTACTGAGGGTTCTGAGGTGCTATCACTCCAGCGATGGCTCCATTTCCATTACCCCCCATCTGATGGATAGCCTTCATCTACTCTTGCATAACTCTAGCCATTCGATCCAAAGCTGCTGTAAGTGCATCGTTTGCCCCTCGCCTATTAGTTGTTATAAATCTACACACCACTAATCAAACATTGGGTTGATCAAGTCCAATATCTAAAGAATAGCATGCAACATTTATAACTCTAATAAGCAATCCTATGTGCCCATAATTTAAGTTAGGGAAGAAAGAGACAAGAAGAGAAAAAAAAAACCACCCACTACCACAGTCCAATTTAGGATTGAACCGCTCTAATACCAAAAATGTAACACCCTTCGTTACAACAATAACCCACATTAAACATAATCTCAAATAATTACGAAAGTGAGATTTAAGAGATGAAACTGCTTGGAGTAATACCTCAATAATGAGAAAAAAAAAACAATATTTATAATCTTTACATAAGGAAAAAAAACATTGTTCTCAAATCTGGGCATCTACAAAATAAGAAAAGTAATAAAAAGGAACATCCAAACTAGCCGCACAGGTCCTTTAATCTAGAAAGAAACTAACCAAGCTAAAATATAACCAAAAGGAAAAAAAAACTACGACTTCAGGCTTCCTCTGTCCCTGTAGCTTCGCCCTCGTGCTCTAAAAACAACACTTTTAATGAGATAATAATCCCACTGAATAAAACAGGTGCTAAAATGGTTTGCAAACAATGTTGTTCTCAGCCGATGCGGTAACCAGAAAAAGACAACCATGGTACCCGCAAAATAAGTTCATAAAAAGACTTTTTAAAAGGTAAGTACAAGACATTCAGTTCAAACATATAATTAAAGAGGAAGTCAACAATTTTCATGCCCAAATAGTTATATTCCAAACACTTGACTCTATACACTACTTAGTGATTCCTAGAATCACCCTACTTGACTCCTTAATTCCTGAAATCAATGTGAATCCCAAATTCACTTATATTTAATATTTTCTTTTTTTTTTAAGTGGTTCCCAGAACCAGTGAGTCCCTGACCCACTCTAAATCCCGGATTCACTAAGGTATATGAGCTCATATTCATGCAATGGCGTCCCACTGCCTTCCCTATCTTGGATAGAGGTATCTCATATCATATCTCATCCCAGATGTAGATATGTTCAATAAATAAATATCACATCCCAAATAGTGATATCTCTCATCCTATTATTGGAATATGATGTATACTGTCATTCCTTCCCAGAAGGTAACGACTGACTCTCACAATAACAAAAATACATCATCTCCAATGACTGTAAAATAAACTTCCAAACTCCATACTTCAATAACAATTTTCAAAATCATACTATAATATAAAAAAAAACAATTCGTAATATTTATATACTTATTTATTTGCTTATATTCACGGTCATATATAATGAAAACTAAAAACACCAAAAGCCTATATATATAACACTTAAACTTATACCATAAAGGTATAGCTATGCAATAGCAATCACATTACAATATAATGAAAGGAATATATATACATATATATATATACATATATATATACATATATGTATATGTGTATACAACGAAACCATGCACTGCGTCCTATACACATATAAGGCTAAAGCCTTTTGACCAATATTAAGCAATTCAACGTCATGAATCAAAGCAATTTCAAACCTAAAATTTGCTTTTTCATTATATGTTTATATAAAGAAGCACGGCTTTAACACCCCACCCCCACCCCAGCGTATTAGTCTCGAGCATGAGGAATAAAAATTTTGATCACAAAAAAATATATACGAATGTTTCGAGAAATAGAATTGTTTGGTCAGAAATATTATATGTGAACCGTTCCAATTGAAAACCATCAATAACACCCAAAATTCCCAAATTTTTTACATTAATAATTCCCTAAAGAAATCATACCCAGAAATTCATACCATGGAAGGTTAGAAAAGAGGTTGTTCTACTCACCTCTTGGAACGAAGTCGTTCGGTACTCTCTCTATTGACTGTGTTAATGAGGTTGGCTCCATCTCTTTCTTATTCCCAATCCTCAAGCAGTCTACTGCCTTTCCTATTTTTCAAAGAAAAGACTAACTATGTAACTAAGATAAGAAACTGCCTCTTCCTTTTATGTTTACCCACCAACATGATTTGTTGAGGTTTTGTTTCTCTCTCTTTCTATCTCTCTCTCTCTCTCTTTAACGTGAATTCTTCAATTGTTATCTAATTTTATCTTATTATCTATTATTTTATCTCTGGCATTTTTTTGTACTTTACAAAATAATTTTACCAATTCTTATCTTAACCACTTAATTTTTAATTGATTAAATAATTATGTAATTAAGTGCTATTTATTATTATTATTATTATTATTATTTTCCTTATAATAACTGAATAATAAAGTAATTTTAGGATGTTACATAAGTTGGATGGTTGACCGGAGCTATAGCTCAAACGGACCTCTAACCTAGTGTTGGATGAGACGTGGGGCAGCTGATGATAGGCCTTCAGGGATGAATGGATAGGCAATTTCGTAAGGGACCAAGGCGATGTGAGCCTTGTGTCGCAGTAAGCTACCACCCACATACACTCATCCTGACAAACCACTACACTTATCCATAGATCAAAGTTTAGCAATCCCTGAATGGTGCTTAGATAGGCCACAGTAGGGGATGAGACCTGGTTGATTGCCCGAGATGTTGTAACTCTCTCGAGAATTGTGTCATCATACATTGACATAGATAAGGTGATAAATTGTTATGATTTGAGCTGTATAGTTGAGAATGTTTGCTATGTGGATGCTTGTTGTCTATATATATGAATATGAATGTTGAGCATCCGTTGTTAATCTTTGGTGAACACATACTATATCGTTGTTTTAGTAAGCTTACCCTTGCCTTATTTTGTTGTTGTTGGTTGTCTTGTTGCTGTTGTTGTGCTGGGGTGACTGTGATGATCACGTCTTTTGGCATGGGAGTAGACGGCGGTGCTTCAATAGGCCCAGCTTCTCAGAGCTAAGGTTTGAGTTGCGAGATGGACCCGTTTGCATTGAGGAGTCAAGCTTTTTCCTTTTTTGTTATATACATTCAATTTATTCTTTTGATGGGGTTGTATAGAGTGACTAGCTTTAGGAAGTGTGTTTATACCCCTCCCTATTGATATAGTTGTATATATTTGGGTCAAATGGAACTAATGTGATGATACCCATTCTTTTGTGAATGCTTATGTTGTATAGACGATGATATATGATGGTAGGAGATGGATGGATCTCTCCGCTCTTGTATGATTTACATTTATATGTTATGATTTTAATTATCCGGTATGACGATAAAAGGTAGGATTAGTAGGGTGTTTTAGTAACAACGGTTAGGTCGTTACAATTTCAACCCAAGTATTCTTTAACACTAAGCTTCTCTAGGCTTTCACAAAGATTGTTCTTTGAAAAGATAACTCACAATAGTGAGCATTTAGAAGATAAAGTGCAAATACAAATGACTTTGTGATTACAAAGAATGTTAAAGTTTAGAGCACAAAGAGATCGTCCAAAGAGTGATAGATCCTTTTCATAACTTCATTAGTTTTTCAAAGTCATCAGCTTCACTTCTTCACTCTTGAGTCTTCTAATAGAAGCTCAGGAAAATATCCATTGAGAGATAAAGCTTTTTCCCATTCTAAATGCATTTAATGCATGAGATAACATATCATGTAAAGTTAAGGAGAGAGATCCTGATGCCACCAGTACCAATGGCAGTTTATACCAAAAAGAAGTTTCTATTTCTTAAAACACTTAAAGTGCTTCCGACTTTTAGCTCTTTGTTGAACTATTTTGGTACTTTTTCTAATAAGTTGACTTGTTTTTCTACTTTAGCTTGTACCAAGTATTAGAGTATATGTCTAATTCAAATCTACTTTACAACATTTGAATATATATATATATATATATATATATTCTTTGAAGACATTTAGTCATTTTTAGAGAAAGCATGTTAAGTTTTCTTCTTCGTAGGATAACTTTGTCCAAATATATAAGTAATAAAATGTATAAAGTCCTTCATAAAGTGCATTTATGATAAAAACAAATCTTGGACGCTTTTAATATATCATATAGGGATGCTTCAAATTAGTGGACGCTTATCTACAAAAACATCGGACAGCTTGTTTAGCAAATAGTGAACGCTTATAGGCATAAAGCAAATAACAACTAAGTTAAAGTATAGCAAAATATCATTATGTTTTATGGACACTTAAGGTCCCAAAAAACTTATGTTCTGCAAAACAAGGATTGTTAGACTATCATAAATTTTAATAAAAGCATTTTAGGGGCTAGACGCTTCATATGTCTTTGGTTCCAACAATCTATCCCTTTTTGATGATGATAGAGATTATTAAAATTTTGATTAGATCAGAGCATATTCATCAAAAACATATTAGAGCAATTATATATCAGATCAAATATGTATAAAAGCAAACATAATGCTCCCCCTAAGATAATGAACTTTTCAATAACAAGGCTATTAGAGTTAACGGATAACATCATACTCATATCAATGAAAAAATATTAGAGCAAAGCAATAAACATGCATATGTATATGAATGATGCAAATTTTTAAGCTAAAACTACTCCCTTTTTTGTCATTAGACAAAAAGTAGGAAGGTAAAAGCATTATTATCTTATCACAATTTGTTAGTGATAAAGGCTTCAGAAGGACTTGACAACCATAGATTAGGACACTTGTTATGGGGCTTTGTTGGGTTTATTGTGCAACTTTTGTATGCACCTAAGTGTTGCTTAATTAGGTGTCATGTAGACCTTAGTTATTTTAGTTTCTAGCTTATGTTTTAGTTTGATTTGTATTGGGCCTTCTACTTTGTTTAGGCCTTTTACTTTGTTTGGGCCTTTTATTAGTTGTACTATAAATAGGCCCTTAGGACCATATGTAAAAACAACTTTGGATCATTTTGTGAATGTGAATTAGCTTTGGTTAATTGAGTGAGCAATGATCCTTTTGGTTCTTCCTTAGAACCTTAGATTCTTATCAAAGAATTCTATTCTTTGTGGCGAATCCTCCTCGACTTATCAATCGTCGGATTATGGCATCGTTCTTATCCATTTCTTGTCTATTCCTTTTTTATTTTTCTTCTAATTTTGGTTCCGATTTGTTACTCATTGGTGCTGATTTATTGATCCACTTTTGGGGTTTTATCATTTGGTATCTAGAGCCTAATTTTTCAATACACATTCAAAGATTTTTTGGCTAGAAGTGGTTCGTCCAAAGCTGAATTCGTGGCTGCAGATTTGTGCTTATGATTTGTGCTTTCAGATTCACTATCGCCGAGCGGGTGAGACTTTACTAGTTGCAAATCCAACAAATTTGTGAGTCTTGCATAATTCTTGTGTCTTACTTTTTTGTTTGTGTCCATTTTGTCTTATCTGAGTCGATCTCTTCTTGATTCATCTAAATTAGTGTCAATTTATGCACTGTGTTCATCTTGTTATTGTGTAGTTCATGTTTAGATCTAAACTTTGATCCATCTAGATTCATGTGGTTAGTGGTTTTGTTGTTAGATCCATACTTGATTTGTGTTGTTTCACAGCTAGACACTTAAATTTTGGTAGAAATTAGTTGATTGGAGGTTTAAAGTTGATTTTGGGAATTTTGAATTTTTGAATTTGGGGAAGAACATTCAAAGTGTTCTTCATATGTTCTTGAGCTTTTTTGTGGTAGAACTCTTACTAGATCCATAAAAATTTTGTTTGAAGCGAGTTGGGGTGTTTTTGCAAATAAAAAAAGGTTGAAGTCTAAAAAGAAAATATTCAAGGACCAATTAGCAAATACAAAAAAATTAGGGGCCCAAGTGTAATTATAAAAAGTTTGGGGGCAAATTGCAAAAAAAAATTATAAAAAAAATTGCCCAAATTATAAAAGAAAACCTGCCCTTTTTAGTGAGCCAACTCTCATAGTGATAGCAATTTTCTTTCATATAGTTTTTTCGTTATTTTGATGGGGGGAATGTACTTGTTCTTCATCTATCCTTTGTTGTTTGTTAAATCTTTGTCCTTAATAAGTCTTCTTCTTGTCTTGCTTGGCATTCTTTTGAGCAAACTTTCATTTCTTTTTAGCTTTTATTGCTTGTCTTTTAAATTTCCTTGGTTTTGTCTAGAGTATTTCCATTCTTGGCCTTTTAAGTTGAGCTTGACATTCGTGACATATTTCACATTGAATACTTTCTTTACTTGAACTTGGAGGTTCTTTGTAAGAGCTAAAGAGGAACAAGAGTCACAAAAGGCAAGTGTTCACATTATACAAAAAGCCTCTAAAAAGTCACAAGTGGCATATACATCGTCCACTTCATGCTCCTCAACGATAGTAGGCATCCATGTTGAGAAAGAAGGAGTGTCAGAAATATCAAGTGTTGAATCTTAATTTTCATGAGTATCATGCACGCTTCTTCTTTGTAGAACCACTAACCACCTTTCATTACTGTAACGACCCACCTTCGTCATAGGAAAACTCAACCAATGTAACCGAGATTCAATTTTTAATTTCTATTATAAAACTCTTTAATTAGTTTATATATGAAAACAGGTAAGAAATTTTTTCCATTTCACAGGCATATTTTATCTACCAGTACTAACATCTAATAGAAGTAAAGTTCATACCACCGAACATGTGAGAAAGAGAAATCATATACTCATGCAAATATCTACACAGACTTGTACAAGCAACACACGATGCCTTGTACACCAATTCGGACACGAAAGATCACCATACTCTAATGTGAAGTGTCTGTCAGTACATGTGACTCCACTACAGATACAAAGCAAAAAGGGAAGGGGATGATACAATTATCACGCACTCCCTAAGCTGGTCATGAATACTGACTCACATAACTAAAGAGGAAAGATCCACTATGGAACTTTTCCCCAAACTAGGACTCAAGGTACATAGCGAAATGCACTGCACGAGCTGTCTTAACAACCTTCATGTAGGAAGATCTCCCGCTCTCTAACACGTATGACGATGCCAATCCACAAACTAAAGCTCATCTGAAGGTCTAACTCGCAACTCCTCCAAGCTTCTCTAGCGTATCCAAGACTGATATGTGAGCGAGGGCTAAGGAACCAGACCGGGCTCCATCCATCTGCTTCCGTGACAATGAATCATCGCGATCATCACAGTCACACACACACAAAACACACAAGCAAGGATAAGCTACCCGAAAGAGAATAATCATAGCAAAATAGAACAAGAAGCTGAAATAGATAGTATAGTTAAACATAAATTCATTTAAAGCACACAAGCATATCTTAACAAGTCATCTTATTTTCCAATTAACCTTTTTCAACCTCATTAATCATAGCAAACAATATGCAAATGACGACATTTATAAACCCTCTCCATGGAGAATAACTATTGAGTGACCAGCCAGACGTATCCCTTAAACATGGTAAAGGTTAACACCCAGGCATGGGTAAAAGCAGCACATGCCAAAAACCATTAGGGGATACCGATCCTGATCTCAAAACAATCGTGGCTTCGTTGGGATATACGTATACGGGTAGTTGCCACCATGACTTGGGGTGCGCAATAGCCCCAACCTTCTATTGAATTGCGCATTCGCATATCCCCAAGGCAAATCAAATGCCTCCACTAGCCTTCCATACACTTATCAAAGCGTCCCTCAAAATCATGCAGGTATGCATATCAACAATAAAAATAACACGTAATAGAATAATAATTTTACCGCTTAGTTCCTTTATCAGGGTTAGACATATTTAGGTATATGCCTGCCCCCAACCGAGCCGGGCCCCCCAATTGGAACTAAACAAAATTATTACTAGATTCCCTTTTTGTGGATATAGACATGCACTTGGTATGCCTGCCACCCACTGGGCCGGGCCCACCCACAAGGATATCTAGTTAAACATTATCTAAAGCGGATGAGAATTACCATCTTAAAACTTTTCATTATGTTATTAAGTCATATACGTTAACCATATCATGTCCATAATAAAAGAGACTCTTGCAATCCATCATTTAACAATTTTGTCAAGTCTTATATAAAATATGTAAAATTATAAAACTCTGTTTTAAAAATATTAAAATATAACGTTTAGATAAAAGTCAAATTTTTAAAGTTATCCTTCTAAAACTTAGGCCGTGAATATTCATTACAACTTAGTTGCATAAGTTATAATACTATATCTTTATAATTAAATCATTAAAATACCTTTTTAAAATATATAAAACAGAAAGAAGGTATTTTCTTAAACATCATATTTAACTTCTACCTAAAAAGATCCATCATTTGAGTTTTAAGTACAAAAGATTGTGTTTTCATAAAGTTATATAAAAAGTCATAAAAACCTTTACTTAAGATAGACTTCCAGTAATCTGCCAGAATTTATCCTTTGTTTTGAAAATCATTTTGGACTAGTAAATGATTTTTGCTTAACATGATCTATACATGGTTGGAAAGGAAATTTTTTCTATTTTTAATACAATAAACATCACCTCAAGTAAAAATATACAAATAAAGATACAAAAATAACAAGACAGTAAGGTCAGAGGGACCTACTAAAGGACGAGTGGGCATATCTTGCTATTTTTCACATACAAGTAAAACTTTTCAGAGGCCAAATCCTTGATTTCTTGAAATTAAACTCAAAAGTAAAAATATACAAATAAATATACAAAAATAACAAGACAGTAAGGTCAGAGGGACCTGCTAAAGGACAAGTGGGCATATCTTGCTATTTTTCACATACAAGTAAAACTTTTCAGAGGCCAAATCCTTGATTTCTTGAAATTAAACTCAAAAGTAAAAATATACAAATAAAGATACAAAAATAACAAGACAGTAAGGTCAGAGGGATCTGCTAAAGGACGAGTGGGCATATCTTGCTATTTTTCACATACAAGTAAAACTTTTCAGAGGCCAATTCCTTGATTTCTTGAAATTAAACTCAAAAATATTTTCAAAAAGTCTAAGAACAACAAAAACCAAGGTTCACATGATTTTATATGATTTTTGAAATCTCACAGTTCTCAAAACTTCTTCCAGTCAAAAAATAGGTACAACCCTCAGTTTCCAAAAATCATTAAAAATAGAAAACCAAATCAAATATAGGCAAACCATATATGCTTGGAAAGATATTTGAGTCTACTTTTTTTCGTTCAAATATTTTCCTCAAATTAAAACCGATTCTTCCAAAATTGTGTTGTTTTGCCCACTGTCGGGTCATTGTTTTCAGACAGTATACACAACTTTCAAAGAGCTTAACTTTTTCATTTCTTAATCTTTTGATACTTTCTTGTGTCCATTTTGGAGAAAATTTTGTCTAGTTTACAACCAAACAAAAGCACACAAAAATATTCACCACAGCTTCAGATATCACAAAAACAGTGCACCATGTCCAGATAGGAAAACAAAACAATATCAAGAACATGTCGCATACTTGCACGAAAATGTGATCTTTCATCAAATTTACTACTTTTAAGAGTACCAACAACATTTTTAACAATAAACCACATCTAAACATGTCAACCACAGATTCAAACACATAGCAAAAGGGTTAGCTTTCCTTACAATGTGCTAAGACTCCTGCTAGCTTGCAAGGGTTTTGGAGCAAATGGATGATTTCCTTCCAACTTTGAGAGGGTGAACCATCAACCAACACCCAAACTGGTTGATTTGGAACATAAACATGAAAAGAAACAAACTTTAGAATCAAGAAGGTAAAAGAAACTAAGACCACTTTGGTCTTGGCAGAAAAAGAGAAAATGAAGGAAGAAAAAGATGAAAATGATGGAGTTTGCTTACCTAGCACCTCTCTTGGATACCCTAGCTTCTTCCTCTTCTCCCAACACTTAAAACTTTAGCTAAGCTCTCTCTCTTTCTCTATAACTCACAGCCACTTAGGGGGAAAATGGGAGGGTTGTTGTGTTTTTGGTTATATATACATGACACATTTCATAAGGGTAATTTGGTAACTAACAAATTAGAAATGTGTTTGAATTTAAATGGAAACTAAATTTTCTTCATTTCCCCAAGGTAGTGGATGGCTAGGGGGTAAAACCAGGGCAAAGTGGTTTTATTCAAGTACTTAAGTACATGGTGAAAAGAATAAGTGTAGGATTTGTGAAAAGACGTTTGGTTAGGTTTCAACTAAACTTGTTAACTTAGGATTAATGGTTACACTAGTTAAGTTGGGCTTGGGGGACGTGCTCCTTCGAGTTTAGGGGAGGAATACTGCAATTTCTCACACTATCAGTGAAGAATGTGGTCAAATACTAAGTTTCGTGAAATTAGGCTTAGGATTTCTAACACTTGAATCAATTAAAACAATTTAATAGATTTTAGAATCTAAATGAGTTTATGACTCTTTAGAATTTCTCTAGCTATGATCAAACTAACTCTATCCAAATCGGGCAGTTGAATTTACTTTATCTAACAGGATTCTACATAGGCTTTTCGATAAACAGTCCAGAAGGTCAACAGAGAAAAACCCAATGCTTTAACCCTTTGAGTAAGGAAATCTATCAAACTAAATAGAATCTATCAAAATAAATTCCATGGTCTTGTACTGTTCATCAACTGTACAGATCAGTACCAGTCCGGTAAATATCATCACAATTAGATTCTCGTAGAAATCTTTGCAGAATCTCTCAACAAGAACAACATGCAACTTTTAATTATCTATTTTCCTTTAGAAAATAAATTCAATTCCTCTTGTTAGTTATTCAATCACTTGATTAGGGATCAACATGGTGCAAATCTTACACTGTCAGCCTTCACAATGTATCTCTACATTGTTGAAATCCAAGCAGGCTCAATTTTTGTAGAAAACTCTACTAAAATTTACACAACAAATATTATTATTAATTATTTCCTTTAAATTGAATTTAAATTTAATTTTTCTTTTTAGATTGTCAACCACTTATGCACAGATTATAAAAGACAAGTCTTACAAGGATCATTGACCTAAAACACTTGTTTTGGTTGGTTTGCCATGATGAAAGGCTAGTCCTTATAAGCTACTTTGCGAAGGTCTACCAAAGAAAATCCTAATTCATCGGTTTACACATCGATGTTATTGTCAATCCACTTACACTTAAAAATAGGCACTCTAAATGTAATGTAGTCAACCTCCCAAATCTCTTCAATGACTCCAAAGTAACTTATGAATGCCATAATGGGGTTTTTATCTTTTGAACTAGAAAAGTGTATAGACTCAACCTGAACAGTAACCCCAATGTTTTGCACAGTACTCTTGTCATCCTGTGACTTAGTGTAGAAGGAATACTTAATGATATCATATCCACTCCAAGTTATGACATCAAAATTAGGCCCATGTGCTAGCCATTTTAATGTATCAAAAGCACTATTATCATGATTATTTTTTTCTTTAAACCAATTTAAGAAAGTCTTGTTATGCTCGCTTAACACCCATTTTTCATTCATTCGAGGGTTATTTGTCTTGACTAATAAAGGAGAACCTCATCAGTGTTATTCAATATATACAAATGCTCTTGAAACACTTTCTCTCGACCCTTGGTTTCAACTTTTACACCTCTTGTACGATGATCTCCACATCTTCCCTCATGACGAGACATAGGAAGCCCGACATCCTCTACTTGTGATAAGTACTCTAAACAAAACTCAATAGCTCCTTCTACAATGTATTTTTCAACAATAGATGCTTCAGGACGATATGGACTAAACTAATGACATAAAATCCACCACAATCAAGTATGCACCCGGAGACACAACATGAAATGCATTAAACCAAAAATTTCATCAAATTTAATATGAGACTTAACATCTATGTATTAATCAAGTATAAAAAAAATGAATTTTCCCAAATTGTCCAACCGAACAATTCAAGATTCAATACAATAACTAGCACTTTAATCACTATATTGAATCTCAAATGGGAAAGTAAGGTTCACTCCTAATGCATAACTTAAATATAAAGCATATAATTAAACACTTAATTAACCCGCATGTAAGTAAGCAACCAAGTTACAAAGCATATGATTAAACACAATTAACAAACTAAGGTCATAAAAATCCATGGCGATGTTGGAACTTCGTCTAGTGCAAGTTTCCCTTCTGAAGAATGTTTTGGAAGCCATGAAGGAAAGACATTGAGAAGTTTTTAAACCCTATCCTTAACCATGTTGTTAATGTTTTCTTGTTTTGGTTAGTAACTTGTGTTCAAATGTGTTGGTATTTTGTGATGTATGTTTAAGTTGTCATTTCGTTTACTAAGGAGGGTCTAAAGTTTTTCATTAAAAGAGATATTGGAACTACAAATATAGTTTGTAAGCAGAATACTTTTATGGACAATATTCTCCCTACATTATATCTAATGGTAGTTTTCCATTAAAGAAGATATTGGAACTGCAAATATAGTTTGCAGGCAGAATACTTTCGTGGACAATATGAACCCTACATTATATCTAATGGCAGTTTTCCATTAAAGGAGATATTAGAATTGCAACTATAGTTTGTAGGCAGAATACTTCTATAGACAATCTTCACCCTACATTATATCTAATGGTAGTTTTTCATTAAAAGAGATATTAGAACTGCAAATATAGTCTGCAACCAGAATACTTTTGTTGACAATATTCACCCTACATTATATCTTACAATAAAGGAGATATTAGAACTGTAAATATAGTTTTGTAGGCAGAATACTTTTGTGGACAATCTTCACCGTACATTATATCTAACGAAAGTTTGCCATTAAAGGAGATATTGAAATTGCAAATATAGTTTGCAGGTAGAATACTTCTATGGACAATCTTCACCCTACATTATATCCAATGGTAGTTTTCCATTAAAGGAGGTATTGGAACACAAAACATGAATGTAGGGTCAACTGTAGGAGAACATAGAATGAGGAACACATTGGAACCTGAAGAAGCTGTTGTCATTAAGATGAATGAGCCTATGTCCTTAACATTCGCATTGCGATGCATGAACTCTTTTACAAAGGCAACAACATTGTCTAATATAGTTACCATTAGTCTGCCAAATGAGTTGCCAATTGTGGAAGACTATAAGATTGCTGAGATGGGTTATGTGTAGTTCTATTTGGCTCCCAAGATAGAAAAGGATGAAGAAGATGAAATCAAATGCTAAAAAGTTTGATAAAGGAAATAGGTGTTGGAGCATATAAAGCAGTGGTGGCAGCTTTAACAAAAATTGTCTAGGAGTACATTACAAATAAGGACTGACAAACTGTAGTTTTTCTTTAGATTTCTTTTGACTATTGTTAATAATATAATCAGCCTATAAAAAGCTCATAATCATCCTTACATAATCAGCCCAAGCAAGAACAAAGAAAAAGAGAAAGAGAGAAAACGTACCATGGTGACTAGTGGTGGGCACATAGTGGTCGATGGTTAGCACATAGTTCGCACTGGTGGGGACGGTCATGGGCATTGGTGGAGGCTGCCGCTCACACAATGGTGGGTGCAACCTTCACTACGCATTCGCATAGTGCTCGACCTCAATGGATGGTGGTGTCGTCAGTGAAGGTAGTCGCACTGTGGTGGGTAGCGTCACCGGTGACAATGGCAGTCGCGCAGTGGTGGGCATCGTCTATGGTGGGTCATGCTTCGCGTGTAGTGGTTCACAAAGGGAGGGAGCTATGTTTTTAATTTACACGTGAGGATTTTACCAATGTAAAAAGTCATTTTTTACATCAATTGTTTAATAACCGATGTAAAAACTTTGCGCTTATTTACAAAATTGCTAACATGCTTTTATTTTACATCGGCTGTTTAAAATGATGTTGTAGAAAGTATTTTTTTCTCCACTAATGTTTTAATGTTCAATGCTACTATATGATAAAAACCTAATTGAGCTCATAGCATAGGCACTTGTAAAAGTAATGTCATTGACTAATTAGCTCAATTGCATGAGTTGGTACTCAACATCGATACAGTTAGCTATCATTGTCTATCGAATGAATGAGACTGGATTTAAGCTTGAGGTACTTGTCTTCTTGTTCCTGTCAAATTCCCCATCTTTTCCAAGTTGGCCACTGTCTAATCCGGTAGACTGAAATTCAAGAACGATCATGGTTGAGCACCAACTCATGCAGTTGAGCTAATTAGTCATATTGCAAAACAAATGATTGAAATCTTCCTTCTAGTACATTCTCCTCTAAGTTAATGGACAAAAGAATTGGTAATACAGGTAGATTGGCTGACTCTACATGCATTTGGATGGTTAACAATCACAGGATTTGGTGGACTTTTGACCTTGACTAACAGGATACCATCCATTACATTTGTTTCTCTTTCTATTCCAGTGTCTTTTATGTAGAAGTAATGTCATTGACTAATGCTTAGAGGCATATACAAGCATTAATTATGCAAGATCATTAATTTCCGTGTAAATTTCTTTTATGAAAATTTAAGAGATTTCCTCAATATCATGTATTTTCAACAGGGTATTAGAATTCTTAACAATTGATTGTTAATATTTAGCTAAATTTTATTTGCTTGAATATATTTAAAATAGGTATTCTTTAAAAATAAAAGGTCAAGGAGAAACTTAAAATTATTATAAATAAATCAATAACAATAAACGTAGACTTTTCCTGTATAATATTTGCTAAAATGAGATATGTATTATGTTATTGGAAAACGATGAGAATTCCACCTATGGAAGTGGTTGAAACTCAGATCGGAAGTTTGGTGGAGGCACAAAGTCAAAAAATCCACAAAGAAATTTGCCTAGATATATGCTAGGTAGTGGTGGAATATTATTAATTGGAGTCAGCTCAAAGCCTTTTCCATTGACCCATTAGCAAATTCTCTCATTAATATCACATTCCACCACTAAACCTTCTCCGCCTCAGAGCATCACTTTTCCTTCAATCTCTTTCACTAAAATACTCAAGATTTTGGATTTGAGGAGGAGAATTTGTTGTTGTTTTCCTTTTCTTTCTTTTTTCTTCAATGAGAGGTCGGGCAGTTTTGACTTAGTGAAATGATCTATAGACCTGAGATTAATGGTGAGAAACAATAGGATTTGACAATGTGATTTGCCTCGGTCACATGGACTCTAGGCCACAGATTCTGTTATTGGTCTTGAAAAAAATTATTGTCCCTTGACGTGCTTGACATACGCTTTCTAATTAATGAGTTCAATCCGACGATCATATTGGAAAGTTCCAAAGTGCCATGCCCATGTATACATTCAGTTCTCCATTACACGTTATATATAAACAATCGGGCTGACTAATTATAAGCTAGTCCAAATATTCTTTAGTATTCGTACGTACCACACAAGAAAAGATTCTCTAGCACAAAAATTGATCAATTATCAAACTAAAAAGAAATGAGGTAAAAGTTAAATCCTATAAATTTATTGCAGAATATTCTAGATTAATTAGCATTATTTAATTTATTAAAAATTTATTCTTATATTATAAATTGAAATATTCACTTTTAAATGAGAGAATTTTTTCGATTTATTTTTTTCATCAGGTATTTTTTTCGCATAGATGACTTTTTTGTATCAGATATCTTGTATTTTATTTTTTATTTCTTTCAAATATTATTACTTAAATTTAATCATTCTCAATTTGTATTTGATTTTAAAATTTGACTCATTATATCAAATTAATAACATAAAAATGATTGATAAATCTACATTTTATGTGGATTTATAGAACAAATTCACATGATTTTTATATTAGCTCATAGAAAATTTGTGAGAAAATAGACCATTAACGAAGGATTTCATGCGGTGTGCATTTCTAAGTTTTCTATTTAAAATTTACATAAATTGCCTTGATTTTGTTGGAATTTGTGAAGGGCAGTTAGACGAGTAGAGAAAGGAAATACAGTTCACAGGCACAAAGGGAAGCTATGCTAGTCAAAGAAGGCCCAAAAGAAGCAACAATGAGTTAAAGATCGCAAAAGGAGTTCACAAGGGCAAAAACAGGCGAGGAAGAGACTCAGACGCGCATTTTGGAGTGGCCAAGGTCGCACCCGCCTGGCAGTCCTTGAGGGACGCCCAATGGGTCATGCCCGAATTAACCCCGCCTGGCGGGTTTCATATCCCTCCCGACAGGGTAAGCACGCCCAATGGACAATGCAGTTGCCCGGCACCAGCACGAAGTCCAGTTTTGGGGGGGGGGGAGGGGGGGAAGAGCCTCCTAGTAGGTTTCCAACCCTGCCGAGCGAGTCCGAGGTCCAAATTCTAATTTTATTTAATTCTCAATGGACCTAAGTTGTGTGAGATAGATCAGGTTAAGGCTCCTTCTCTAAACTTCTAGAGATGCATTACAAATAGCAAGGAGCAAAGCATAGTGCTTATCTTATCTCTATTCTACCTTTGTCTATTCATTTTTTGTGCTTTTCCCTTTGTCTTTGGCTATTGGAGAAGAATTATCAGAGGGCAATTGGATACTGAGAGTCAAAGATCGGAGGAAACCCTTTTTGTGTAAAAAATTTCTTCTTTTCTTTTTCTTATGTATTTCTCTAGAATTATGATCTTTTTGTTTACCATGAGTAGCTAAACTTTTTATTAGGGTTGTGGTGTACTTTGTACTTGGAACTCTTGAATGTTTAATTTTAATTGAATTCTTGTTTTTATTCAGTCAATTAGATTGCTCTGCTGTTTTCATTTTCTTACTAGGAATTAATCATTCCTTGTATGTTCTAAATCGATTAATTGAACGGTTAGGTTTTGTTGTATGATCAACATTCATTTCCTAATTTCCAATATGATTAAATAATTAATTAATCTCCCTTTTGTTTTTCATGCCTTCCTTTGAATTTTTCTTCAGTTGTCACTGCTTGTTTTGCAATTTCTATTGCACATTTATCATTGTTGAACCAATCTATTGTCAATTTAATTTCACCTATCTAACAACTGGTAATTACTACTTAGTCCTTTGGGTTCAATATCAGGACTCACGTCTTTTTGTTACTACTGCAATAAGGGTATGTTTGTCCTTAAGCATATTTTTAGCGCATCAATAATATTTTTAATTCAAATATTTTCTTTGCATAATTTTTTTAATTCAAAAGTCTTATTTCTTTAATTTTCTCTTATCTAATAAAATATAATCCTTTTATTATTTTTTACCATTGACAAAAAAAGATATCTCTTATTATAATTTTTGAATGTGGTTCATAATTATGAAAAATTGGTTACAAAAGCTAGCATGGTTGATTCCGTCAAATTCCCTTGTTTCCTTTTATGTTTCTTTTCGTAAAACAAATTTATTAGTGATCGATTTCCCCTTCAAAACATGAATTTGTAGGGTAATAACATGTGTCATGCACGGGAGTTGAGTTTACAATTTATAATTTTTTATATTATTATAATTTTTATGTATTTCTCAATTATTTCTAAACTTTATATAAGTACGTATTAGTAGATACATATATAAATATTTAAAAAATATATTAACATAGTTATGAATATTGATATATATTCAAATAATTTTATATTTACATATGTCTTATATTGTTTTAATTTACATAAATGTTTTTTTTTAAATATTATCTTTATAAATATATTTGTATTTGTATATAACTTAGATATATACATAGTTTTAATAGTAAATATTAGTAATAAAAAATATTTTATATTACATTTTATAATTATTAGTTTTTGCTTTAAGAAAAATGTTTCCATCATAAAAAAAAAGAAGCTAACATTAACCATATAAAAAAAATATTTTTGTGTGTATCCAAATTTATAGGTTACAATAAAAAATCAATGATGAATACAAAGAAAAGATAATGCTTACATAATAATATTGTTGATCTTATTTTATTTTTGCTAATAACTAAATGACTTGTAAATTTTAATCTTATGATTTCGAGTTAGTTTAGTTTATTTCTAGTTCAATTTTCATGTCACATTTTCAACTTTATGTATAAAAAAAAACAATTAAATCCTTTATTTAAGCATCTTAGTTAGGATTAAATTCCTAATCATATGTTAGAAAGCAAAACTTGGTAGACTCATGTTCAATGTATCATTATTAGACACAACCAACAATGATTATTATAGAATGCTAAATTCAAATAAAGAGAAAATTAATAAAAAAAATAAGATTACTATAAATAGAAAGTTTCTAATTTTATATTGGAATATGACATGATTCACATTGGTAGATTTATATTTGATTGAAAATAATAAACATTTATATAAAAATTTAGATAATTTTATTATGATTAATTTACTATTTTAAATTTATTTATTACTTTACTTGTATACCCTTGATATTTTGAGTGTAATTTTAAGTATAAATTAATTTGATTTAAAATGTCAATTTGAATGCATTAAATGTAAAATCACATTATCACACATCTCGATTTTCTTTTTCAATAAGCAGAATATATATATATATATATATATATATATATATATATATATATATATATATATATATATATATATATATATATGTGTGTGTGTGTGTGTGTGTGTGTGTGTGTGTGTGTGTGTGTGTGTGATTGATTGATTTGGTCATAATTTAACTAAATACTAATTTATTAAATTTAAATTTAATTAAAAATTGATAAATATTAATTTAATTAAGAATTTACATAAAAATTATTTGTTATTTTTAATATATTAATTTATTACTTTGTTTGTATAAACTTTGTAATTTAATTGTGATATTTTAGGTATGAATCATTTTAATTAGAATTTGATTTGATTTAAGTTAAATATTATTCATTTATGGTATTGATATTTATAAAATGTTAAAATTTAAATTAATCACTACTGCAGCCAGTGTTTTAAAAACCAACTCAGACTGGGAACCGATGGTGCAATCAGTCCATGCCGATGATTGGATTAGACATGTCATTGACTTGGTATGAATCAGTTTGACTTGGTAGGTTTTGCAGTTGAATTGGTGCACTGGTAGGTTGAATCGGTGAACCGGTAGGTTAAATTGGTGAACCGGTGAATCGACAAGTTGAACTGGTGAACCAAAGGGTTGACCGAAACCAGTTCAAAGAAATTTTTTTTTTAAAGCATGAAACAATGTCGTTTTAACTATAACTATTGAAAAAAATATAAACCCCAACTTATAATATAATTTACATATTTAAAAATATTTATTTACTATGAATGTTAATTATAAAAAAAATATATTCATATGTGAAATGATATAATCACCAAAAGTGTAAATCCAAATGCATGTATGCTTATGACATAAATGTCCCTTGTGTTGACTTGAATGCATAACTTCATTCACTTGCTTTTGTTTGTTTGTCCTAAATGTATAACCTTCGGTCCTTCCTTCCTTCACCCTCTTCTTAAATAACATTGTTGATTTTTATTTATTTATTTCTAGGCTACACAATACCATTGAAATTTAATTTAATAAAATTTATAGGTATGAAATTTATATGTAATGAATATTTTCAAACTTTTTAATAGAGACCTAGTCATGCTGTTCAATTAGTGACCCTCCAGTTCGACCATTTACCTAATGACCTAGTGCCCTGATTGAGTTGATGATCGATCCAAGTTTTAAAACATAGATTGTAGCAACACCTTTTAACATCAATTATTTGGGAGATTCCACATCAATTCTTAAACTGATGTAGATCCTATTTATATAGAAAGTTAAACTTTTTTACATCGAACTTAGAACCGATGTAAAAAACACTTTCTACATCAATTCAAAATTGAACCAATGTAGAAATGTCACTTTCTACATTAGTTATAGAGATAACCTATGTAGAAAGTCAATTTCTATGTACAGAAATTAACATTTTTCTACATCGATTCAGACTTTAACCGATGTGACTTTCTACATCGATTAAAGTTCGAACTAATGTAGAAAGTCATTTGTTTTTAATATCTTGTCTGTTTTATAAAGTTCCCAACTTATAAATTACAAACAAAAGACCTAAGCAGGTAGCTCAATCATAAAATCGAAATATCATTAATAAATAGTAATATATGCATTAAAACTATTCTAAACTACCTAAATACATTCTAAACAAATACAAAAGTCATCTGTTACTAATTTTCTAAGAGAAACTTTGCCCAAGTTTGCTAAATTTCAATAATTGCCTCTTCACCCCATGGTTCCTAATCGACGAACAACTGCAACATATTTTATATGTATCGTCAAAACATAAACAATAAAATCTACAATTAATGTAGCTTGTTAAAGGAAAATTATATTACCTCATTCCAAGAATCCTCAATATCTGCTCGGACTATGGTCAACATCCATTGCATCACGTAATAGCCACACTCATAGCCTCCATTTTGTCTATTACACTACAATTCAATATGAAATTTAATTATATCACGTAATTTTTATACAAATTAATAAAATGCTTTTGAATGTCGAGATTATAAACTACTTACCTTGGGGTAAATCCATTGAAGCCTGTTTGTTTTTGCATTGGCCTACCCTCCATAATATTATGTGTAGACACGACACTAATTAAAAAAACATATGAATGTAAAGTATCTTATAAGATTAAGACTTATAATACAAAGTAGAAAGCAAATGTGGGACCTAAAAAAGCTTACTATTATACTAGGTTTTGCATCTCTTTCATGGGCTTCCTGTGCAGCGAATAAAACCACACAACAACATTGTCCCTAGGATGAACAATCATGAGCTGCCAATGGGAGCTACATTGGGAACAATTAGTGACAAACAACAATGACATAATTTAACAGCAGTTCTTAACTTGTACCTACTAATAGATGACAAGTGCCAAGTAAATCCATTTTTTTGAATCATTCATCCATTTGGACATGTATGTCTAGGATTCTTCTTTCTTATTCACTAACTTCTTAATGGATTAAGGCTTAAAGAAACCATATGTATGTGCACTCCCCCTTTCCATACTTAACCGATAGACATCCCCAAAATGTAGAAGTAAATGTTAATTATAAATCAATGATACTTAATTAGCTAATGAACCTACAAATAAATGTACGTACATCATCTATAATTGTATAACAAAGATGTTGAGCATCATATTGCACGATATTATTTCCAAAAGATCGCTCAAGTGTATATATAATGGGACAGTATTGTCCAAGCCAAAGACACTAGCATCCCACTGCACCTGTACAAGCTCACTATGGTGGTCCTTAGCCATATCAAGCAAGTTCACAATCAGATCACATATGGGTTTCGACCTTTTTTTGGGTGGAACCTTTTTCTTTGGTCTATTTATATCCTAAACAATAAACTTAATTTAATATTAGTAAACACGGTTAGGTTATTTCAATTGTTAATAAAAAAACATAAGTAAAGAATATACCTTTGCTAAAAATGGCTTCACAAGTTGTCTCGGCCATGGAATAAAAGTTGAGGGTCTGCCCCACTAACTAAACCTCCGTCATAGGCACAGGGACTCGAGCACCAACATCTCAAACTTGTTCAACCACCACCCTCACCAAATCATCCTACATAGGTATATGGTGTATGGTGGACCCCCCTCATAAACTTTCCCAATGGCCAATAGGTGGAAAGGATCCTCATCAAAGTACAACTCACATTGATCTAGAAAATTAGTATGAGTATCCTCTCTTAATGGATCAATAGCAGTAGCAACACAACTACCTTTTTTGCTGACATGAATAGTAGAAGGAGATTCTATTGGCTCAATTAGAGTAACTTGTTGGAAAAGACCCAAAGATTCTAGCTGCTGGTCGAACTCTTATCTCAGCCTCTTTGTAACCTCCTCTATAATGTTCTCTATCAGGCTCTGTGTTAGGCTCTGCTTCAACTGATCCATCACATCGTGGCTGATTGATGTTGTAGTGTGGGAATCACATGAAGGTGCTTCAAAGTAATACTGAATCCCCATACCAACTCTAGCAGTACAGACACGGCTAGGGTGCTCTGGTCGCCCAATGGCAATTGTTAGTATATCCTGACGTCTATGGGGAACAAAGGAACCCTGTGTGCTCTACTCAACTAGGAAATCCTACAACCAATAAATGAGAAATTTGTAAGACAATTTGTAACTTTGTTACAAATACAATTCGAACCCAAAATTAACTTATAATCTTGTCTGTAATGTCACGTGTTGCCTGTGTAGTGTAATCACCTGATGGAGTCATGTGGGCATGCTTCCATTTATGGGAGCATGTAGGTGGTGATGGAGGATCATGAATTGTTGTAGAATCACCTAATTATGGTTATTGCTTCAATTTTGCCCTCATCATCCTCTTCTCAAGCAAGTCATAACCCCCACGAAACAATCTGTGGGGTGTGTGACATTCTTTTTTTGGATCCCCTGTGCCTTTTTTCTAACATCATGTGAAAAATAGAACACCATTAATTCCAATAAAATAAAAAAATAAAATATAAGTGGTATTTTAAAAAATAATAACCCCAACTAACCTGCCAGATAAGGTCTAGTCAATTCTAAATGAACTGTTGCCACGTGTCCTCGTCAAGACCATAGTTCTAACAAGGAGATGTCCCTCTTATCCCCAAATATGTAGTTGTTGGTGAGATTTGTCTTCAAATTACCTCCACTTTGTAGCCACAGATGAAAGTATCTTCTTCCCCTAAGTTTTTGTTTGAGGAATATCAAAGTTGGTCTACATTACAAATCAAAATTGAAAAGTTAGTGTAAATGATAATATGGTTAAATACAATACATGCCAAAAAATGGATTTATTAAGGGAAATAACTATATATCTTGCCAAATATGATTCTTGTTAGCCTCTAGTACATGATCCCAATCAGGAAACAGAATAGAGACCTTTGATCAAGCTAGGACCCCTAAATAACTATTGAATTTACTTGCATTTGGCCCTGAAGCTTTATTAGTCTGAGGATGTAAATGAACTTGAATTTTCTCTTGAGCAACATGTCTAATGGTCATATCTCTCATTTGTGTGGTTTGGCTTGTCCTTTTTAACCCAAATTGTGAAGGAGGGCTGCTTGATGGATTAGCCATGTGCCTGTTTATACTAACAAATTAATAACAAAGCCCAATAGCAAGATAAACAATAAATAAATGATAGATTGATGATACACAAACAACAAGGAAGTCCTTAAATTAAAGCAATAAATCATGCTATTATCCTTCTCCTAAATACACATATAGCAGGTTCACTATTTCTTCACTTTAACTTATTAACACTTAATACCCCCACTTTGTTCAATTAATAAAATTTCCATGGATGTTGTTTAACTCACAACCAGCAGCTAGTAAATTCAAATTCAAATTAATTATCCAAGGTTGCCCGACTATTACAATAAAGATAAAAACAACTAGAAGTAACATCTAGTATATATCTAACATACAAGTTACTAACTTTTCAATTTGACAACATATATATAATTCATACATGCTAAAAATACACAGGATTCATAACTATACCATGGATACATGCATAATAGAGACTCACATCATAATTAACAATCACTTAGACACCAAGTTAATTATTGTTTCTCAAATCTCAATTACACTGCTTCATGCAAACAACACCCAAGCAAAGATAAACTATAAAATAAGGAAAGGGGAATCTAAAACCCAAATTACAAAAAAAAAGAAGAGGAAATTCCAAATATAACAATAAAGTCATGCATTAGGCAACAACACTCCCTATTCAACATTTGCATACACCAATCAAATGCCATGGGAATGAACCAAGCAGTATAAACACCTAAGCAGGTAAATAACAAAAACTCCCTCCAACAATAATAACAAACAAAAGAAATGACCCTAAACCTTAAGCAATATAAGCACCACCAACATTCAAGAGAACAACCATAGTTGGATTCAAGAGAACAACAAAAGAAACGAGAAGGGTTAGGGAAGAAATACCTGGTAAGGTTTCATTCCAACAGTGGCATCGGGAATGGCGTTATTGAAGGAGTGCGAGCACGAGAATCACAAGTAATGGCATCTCAAGGGAGTGCAAGTATGAGGGAGTATGTCAGTGGCAACTGCAATGGCATTTTCGAGGGTTTTTGAGGGAGCACAATGATGGTAAAGTGCTTTTGACATTCTTCGAATTAGCGCAAATGCCTAATGGCAAAGACACAAGTAATTTTAATTGAATTTTTACATCGGTTGTATTAACAACGATGTAGAAAAATTAACCGATGTAGTAAGAACTTTTTACGTCGGTTATTTCACAACCGATGTAAAATGGTTTTGATATATTTACAAAAACATCGCATTTCTTTTAACGTCGATTGTTGAACAACCGATTTAGAAGCTTGATGTAAAATTCCTATTTTGCACCAGTGAATAGGAAAGATAATTGTAATTATATTCAGGTTAAATAAACAAAATTTCGTATTGATATGTGAGAACAATAATACCATCAAAAGCATCTAAAAAATTACATCTAAGTTTTATCAATAATAATAATTCATACAAATATTTAATAATATTATAGGTATGATTTAGTTGGATTTTTTTTTTTACTTATGTAATTATTAATAACATAATATTAATTTATAAATTGATTCAAGTCGATATTTGATTTGATATATTAATTGAATTATGTAAATTAAATTTGTTAAAAAAAATAGTTTAGGAAGGAAAAAGAATGATATTGTTTGTTGTAACACTCTTACTTTTGCCTATTAAATTGTTTTCTTAATTATTCTGCATTTATTTATGGATAAGCAGATGAGAATCTTAAAAATTTGACTCCTATGGTTACACTCATATTAGTAAGTAGTACTTAGTTTAGATTTTTAATAATTTTTGGACAATGGAGCCCGAAAATTAGTAAAATGACTGTTTCGTTCCTAAAAAGTCAGATAACATAATTAATAAACAAAAATAGTTAGAAGTGTTTAAAAATTATTTTAAGTCATCAATATATTTAGAAATTAATAATAATTTTATAAATTTTTCAAAAATTTATTGAATTAGTTTTTGTGAAATAACCAAAATATCTCTATCTTAATTTTCATTGTTTTTCTAATATTTGACAATTTAATTTGAAAATTCAGGAAGGAATCTCAAAATTTTTGTTTTCATGGTTAGATTTAGAATGTTGAGGGATATCTAATTGTTATTTTTAATAATTTTTCTAAGCCAGAGCCCAAAAAAGTAAAAAATGACGATTTTACCCCAATTTCTTAGCATTAATGCCTGACATAAAAAAAGATTAAATTGATATTAAAATGTTAATTTAAGCTTGGAATCATGTCATATATATTAAAATATGATTTTAAAAATTTTCTAGGAATTTTCTAGAATTTCAATGCAAAATTATCAAAATGTCCCTATGTGTTTGTTAAGCCTAGCCAATATTGGTTTGACATCCAAAAATGGTGAAAATGGTCATTTTAGTTTATTTATAGGTAAAATATTTAATTTTTGAATTTTAAGAAAAATTTTGGTATTTATTGAATTAAAATATATATTTTATGAATTTTCTAACTTAAAAATAAAAATAAATACATATAATTTGAAATAAATTAATAAAAATTAAAATTAATTATTAGAAAAAAAATTGATGAAAAATAATGATTATGATTAGTTTTACACTAAAATGCATTATTTTGATATTAAAAGATAACTTTTCAATTTTAGGCAATTTTATTGATACCGGTTAATTTAACTATAGATAAAATTTACATTGATAAGGCTGGGACAACTCACTATGCACGTCTCGAAGCCTAGGAGGGGTGATTCACCACCTATTTTTGAATATGTGTCCTAAATGGGATTTAAAAATAAATAAAAATTATATTTATGACATCATAGATGATGCAATTTGGTGGACACCTAACACCCCCCCCCCCCCCCCCCTTTTCCTTCTATAAATAGGCCTTCAAAAATTCAGATTAAGATTAAAGAGCTTCTCTCTCAAAAAAAATTTCTCTCTCTCTCTTATTTTGCTTAAATTTTGTTAGTTTTAATCCACTAGTAAAGTTCTCCTCGTAGAAGTTTTGCACCAACAATTTCATCTTCTTCATCAACCACCTTAGAAGTAATAGGGAAAGTGAGATTGGTTCTAAATTATTGTCACTTTGCATGTCGGTAAGAAGAGTTTTCCCCTAAACCCATTTAGGCATAAGCCTTATTACTATTATCATTCCATTGTTATAATGTTTGATGTTTAACTTTAATTTTTGCTAAGTTATTACTCTGCTCAAATTTAGATTATTAAATTATAGTTGCTAAGTTGTTACTCTACTCAAATTCAGACTATTAAATGACTTATTATGTTGTTATGTTGCTTAATTTTAGATAATTAAAATTCATTTATTAAGTAGTTATTCTACTCAAATTTAGTTATTATTTTGTTATTAAATTGTTATTTTTCCAAAATTTTAGTAATAAACTTTTAATTATTAAATTATTATTCTACTAAAATTTTAGTAATAATATTTAGATTATTAAGTCATTATTCTGCTAAAATTTTGGTAATTAAATTGTGATTACCAAATTGTTATTCTGCTAAATTTTGGTAAGTAGATATACTGCTAAAATTTTGATGATTGCTAAATTATTATCATGTAATTTCTACAAGGCATAAATATTACTTGTGTTCAAATTAAATGAGACCAGGGAAACCTCTCTTTAAGAAGTGAAAATTTAGTAGATTAGTAGTAATATAAAGCAAGTGACATGCAATGTCATGACACCCTGCTAAGAAAACTACAGTTTGGTACGTTGAGGAATGTAAGGCAAGGACCTACTTGCAAAGGTTTTGGGGGTAAGCATTGAATGGTGAAAGTTCCAATAGCCAAGGTAATGCCCTCTAGCCAAGATATTCGCCTGACCAAGCTCGATAACCCTAATAATTGCTCAGCATTCCAAGATTGGTTAAAGAGTATACATCTATAAATGGATATCTTGACTATTATTTTCCTCAATAATGATGAGGATTGTACCATGTGATGATGTTGATGAGGTATATGTACTCCCAGTCACTTTTCAGGTTCTGTTGAGAACTATTACTCACCAATGGTGGGTATGGATCTATACCTAGTCAAGGATAGTCTGATACAACTTAGAATGAACCCTAGGTTCCTTTCTATTGTCAACTGTTTTATGATAAACTTCCTACCATACATGTAAAAGTGATTTTAGAACAAAACACCTCACTCCATTATTTTTTTCTTCTATGTATGATTGATCGTGATTATTGAAGACGATGTTAATGCCTCGTGATGCTGAGTACGAGTCAGGAGATACTTCAGTGGGCGAGGATTTGAAAACCTATATTATAGTACTTTTCTTTTTGTATGAGGAATAAGGTAGATTAGCACTACTCTGTATAAGATCTTTCGAATGTACTCTTAGTCTTTTGTATTTTATGACTGTTATGTATTATCAAATCAAGATGTCTAGTTTTATATATACATACACACATACATACATATAGTCTTATCTTTCATCTTTTACTACCATTTCCAAATTCTGTTAAGTTTAGAATTTTTCTATTATAAAAGCGAAAAAATTTTACCCCCATCTTCATCTATTTAAACTTAATAACTAAATTAATATGAAGTATATTTAATATAAATTGGTGTAACATTTGTCATGTGATATTAGCCTATTAGTAAAGCTTTATTTTGTATAATAAACAATAAATTATTTATAGAGAAAAATAAGTAAATATAGTGACAACGCTTACCTTAGAAGAAAAAGAAAAACCAAATAAAAAAAAAGATGAAAAGATAAAATGTTTGAAGAAAAGCAAAGAAAGAAACACCTCGGGTAAAGAAAAAAAAAGATATGTAAATAAAAATTATTAAAGAGAAATAAAAGAAATACTAAAGCTTGTTTTAATAATATAGTAGAACTTCTCATATCTTCTTTTGTAAAACCTACTTTCTACATCTTTTGTGTTATTTCAATAGTTTTTTTTTTAAGAATAATTCTTTGATTTAAGGCATAAAAATGGCATTAGAGGTCAATACATCATTTTGAATGAGTGGTAATAGTTGATAGGGTAAGTCATCAACCCAACAGTTTTCATGAAAAATAGAAGTTAAATATACTACTTTATCTGTCTTTATGTTGGTCATTTCTCTTCACAAAATTCAACTTTGGTGCATCATGTCCTTGTAGGAATGCTCTATAATCATTTAAAACTTCTGCAAAATAAGGGTGGTTGTATGTTTTCCCATGCTTCTGGGCTTCAACAAGGACTGTGTTATTTCAATAGTTAAAAGTGAATAAACTATAAAATAATGTCAACAAATAAACTTTAAAAAGTAGAGAAAATATGAAAAAGGTATTCAAATAGAATTGAAAAGCATAGAACCTTATCTTAGAAAAAGAATAAAATGATTCGTGAATTTGTATTTCTTGTTTGTATTTATCCTGCCATTCAAACTGAATAATAATAATAATAATAACTTAGCAATTGACAATTTTAGAAAGAAATGATGAAATGAAAAACATTGTATACATAAGTATTTATAGTTGAGTTATTAGATAGTTTTTGGTTTTATGAAATACAAATTATGCTAGATTTTTTAATTTGATTTTGCTTTAAATTTAAATCAAAATATATTTGTGTTATCAATTTGAATGTTTAGATTATGAAAATCATATTGATTATAATATAATATGTATTTTTATGAAACAAAATAGAAAAAATTATATTTTATTAAGAAAAAATGTCTTAAACGCCGAATTTAAATTTAAGTCTGTGATAAATTTGAATCAAAATATATATATTAGTGTTATCAATTAATTCGAATTAGAATATATAATTGTCTTATTAATTAGAATGTTCAAATTGTGATTGATTATCATAATTAAATCTATCATAATTAAATAAATTTATTTCATTTATTATTTTGATCACTTCGTAAATGATTAACATAATTAAAAAAATTCACAAAATTTAATAAATTGATTGCTATATTATATAAAATCAAAATTCATATAAGATTGATGATTTAATTTATTAATTTAATCAAAGTATATACTCATTGTAATTACTTTAATTACAATAATTATATCTTTTTATGAATTAAAAGATAAATAATAAAATAATAAAATAAGGATAGTAAAATAATAAAATTTCTATAATAATTTTTATAATGCATAAATAATATAAATTATTGTAAAATAAGGATAATAAATATAAAATGTCACCATAAATTTTACTATTATTATTATTATTCATTACGTTAGTATTTAAGGTAACATAACAATTTATTATCATTATAATACAAATTTATGGTAAATTATTATAAAATCATGATAATAAACGTAAAGTTACCATAATTATAAAAAAAAAAAAAAACTCCATAAAATTTAATATGTAAATTGATTACTATATTATATAAAATTAAAATTCATTTAAGATTTAACGATTTAATTAATAATTTAATTAGAATATATACATTTTATGATGACCTTAATTACTAAATATAATAATGTGTTTTCTGAATTAAAAAAAATGATAATTTTAGGCAAAAACAAAATAAATATGGTGATGTCACACAACATCTATCTACATGCCAAAACCATCTTTTATAATATATAATAAATAATAAATAACACTGAAGTTTTTCGTACTATGTAACATTGTCGGATACTTTTTTCTTCATTTAAGATACTTGATGTTATCATTAATTGTTTATCAATAATGACATTTTTTATTTTTTTATATATTTTAATTTTAAAGTCTTGATTAAATTAAAAAAAAAAAAAAGTCTACGCAATGCATGAAAAAATTGTTTATTACTTCCATAATAATTCTTCCTTTTCTTTTCTTTTTCATTTCTTATAGGTGAACGTAAAATCATTTCGTTCATTAACCTTGATTCACTCATAATATGTGGAATAATATTTAATTATTTAATAGAATTAAAATACTTATATGACTTAGTCAATAATGTTTGTCTTGCCAATAAAAAGAATAAATATTTCTCAACACGTTGATTTTGCAAACACTCACAAATTTAATTACTAGGAACCCACGATTATTTATTTGGTTTCATGTCATTTTGCAGTTGGGCAATGAAGCTAACCAAGTAACGTAAAGATCTCATGAAAGTGACCAAATACGAGCCTGTTTAGTTATACTTTTTTCCTCATTGGAACATGAAAGACGAGACAGAATCACCGACCGGAAATGCTTGTGGCACAAATTATATACAAAACATGTTAAACGACAGTTAAAAATTCTTACGGTCTAATTTGGATTGAACTTGTACAAACGGAACCTAAATATTTAGTAAATCTCAATTCAAGATCCAGTGCATAGTTATAATTTAGATTGCTTAAATAAGTAACCCTTTATTTAATTCATCTCAAACTTAAGAACAATGGGGGCTAATTAGCTTGATTGAAAACGACTCCATATAATTAATGCTACTAATGCTTTTTATGTCAAGGTTCGTCTGCATTGCTATTCTTGATTTAATTAATAATGCAGTTTGCAGATGTAACGTAAAGAAGCAGCTCCGGAATAAGATATTCCCCAAAGTTGATTTTGATTGGATTCTAGTTCTACAGATGGAAGGTTTATTCATTAACTATTATGAAGTTGATTTTGTATATGGGTTAAAATATGTCCACTTTCACTGGGGTAAAGGTAGTAGTACTTTACACTAGTCTATGAGAAGCTTGGAAAAGGGGGACAACCTCTAAACATAATTATGAAGAAAAAGGTGACTAATTGTTGCTACTCAGGCAATGTTTGGTTTAGATGCGGAGAGAAAAATGAAAGATAAAGAGTTTTTTTTTTTCGTTTTATTATTTATCAACTTTTTATTTAAGAAAAAGAAAAATAATTATATTAAATGAATTTTATATTTTTAATATATAATAAATAAATAAATTTATTATTTTAACATTTTTCTCTTCTATAAATTTTAAAACTTTGCATAATTTCTTTTTCACACTTAATTTATTCTTTTCAACTAAATAATAAAATATATAATATTTCTCTTTACTCCCTACTCATTTTCTTTCCACCAATTTTCAACCTTAACCAACCAATAAAAAATTGTAAGCAATCTAACATGCTACTATTGTTTATGCTCACCATTTGAACCATTACATAATTTTTAAAACTTTGCATAATTTCTTTTTCACACTTAATTTATTCTTTTCAACTAAATAATAAAATATATAATATTTCTCTTTACTCCCTACTCATTTTCTTTCCACCAATTTTCAACTTTAACCAACCAATAAAAAATTGTAAGCAATCTAACATGCTACTATTGTTTATGCTCACCATTTGAACCATTACACTTATTGTCAATTTGGAAGAAGTGGAAAGGGGAGGACAGAAGATGGAGGCATGGAAAAGATTAAAAACATGAAAGGAAATAATAAAATTTATGTGGAATCCATATTTTTGCTTTTTCTTTGATTTGAGAAGAAAAGGAGGGTGAAAGTTTTGGTACACTAAAAAGACTAAAATAATCTTATTTTTATATACTTCTTTTTTTATATATTATATCATTTTATATATATGTTATTTTTTTCTACACAACCAAACAAAAAGGAAAAAAAAAAGTTCTAACTTTCATTCGTTTCATTTTTTTTATATCAAATAACCTATAAAATCATCTCACTTTTCACTTTTTTTTTCTTTTGCTTTCTTTCCTTCCACTTTCTTCTTTAAACCATACAAAGCCTTACACTATGTTTGGTATGAATGCAAAATAGAAGAATTGGAAAAGGGAAAGAAAGAAAAGAAGAGAAAGAAACATCTCTTCCTTGTTTGGTTCTCAATCTTGTTAAAGAGAAAAGAATGATTATTTTTAGTGGACACCACATAAAAATTCTTTTCCCCCAACTTGGGATGAAAGGGGAGAGAGACTAGCATTTTGAATTAAAAGGACAAAAACACCCTTCATAATACCATATATACATATTTGTTTAAGAATATTTATGTTATTTTATAAATATATCTTTTTTTTCCTCTAATTTTCTATCCAATCAAATAAAGAAAAAGAAAACTTATACTTTTCTTTTCTTTTACTTACTCTTATACCAAACAACTAAATAATCATTTCATAATTTTTTATTTTTTTTTTACTTTCTTTTTTCCCATTTTTCTTTATCAACCAGAGTGTTAAATTGAGTAATGTGAATGTGATGGCACGAGTCACTGATGACCTACCTAACTTAATTGAGTAGCAGGCAAAAAGCTTTCCATAGCTAGAGTGTCATATAGACTTTTATCAGCAATCAAACTCCAATCGGTTTGTGGGTCCACCACTCCACCTCCAATAATCTTATTTGCATCGTTGACCATAAAATTAGGTGTCTATCAGTATGGTAAAACATGCGAAACCAGTCGTTTCATGTAAATTATTCAAGTCCTCGCCTTGTCCAATTTTAGTAATTTTTTCCTTTGCTCTTGAACTATAGATAAATGGCAATTTTAACATTCCCAAAGAAAACCAATAAATCACACATACATAACGTAACTAAAGCCTTTAGTAAATACATCAGTACATAAACAAAATTTTCAAGTATTTTTTAATCAAATTAAAAATAAAAATATTATGACTAATTTATGTCATCAATGTTGAACGAAATTAATCTTTAATAAAATATCTATTTATTTTTATACCAACAAAAAAAGTTAAAAAATGAAAAAATGTGGAGCCAGTAACGAGAGGTACTAGATTTATGTACATAAGCATATTTTAGAGGTGGGCAAATATCTTAAATGTGTTTGGAGCAATATACTATAATTTAACTTTAGCATTAAGAATATATATATATATATATATATATATAACTTTAGCATTAAGAAGTTGTGGTGAAGAGCGCAAGGAAAAAAGTAAATTAGTGGGCGTAAATGACCTTGTAGGACATCAGGAGACCACAATCTACACATAAAAAAGCCGGTATATATAGAAGCAAAATATCCTAGTAGAAACCCACTTCCTCTGACCCACGCCCCTCTGAACTCCACCAATTAGGGTATCAACGCCATCATTACATGGCCATTGGCCACAACATAACACTCGCTTGGGTGGGACTAGAATGGGAATGCAAGTGTCAGTGCTCTCTGTCTCTCTTCCTTCTCTCTCTATATCCACATCACAAGACCACAAAATTTTTTTTGGGTCCCACTTAAATTTTTAGATTTGATAGATCGTCTTCTTTGATGCCAATGTTAGAAATAATTCTTTAAAAACATGTTTTATTAGTCTTTAATCTAAAAAAACTTTAGGTGGAAGCAATATAATCACAAAAATATACATATATCAAAAATAACCTATTCTTGTTCTCATAGAATCTATATCATGTTGGATTACTAAGGATAGGATAAATACCTAGATCTATAGTCGATTTCTGATTTAAGCGTTCTTCACAGAATATTTGTGATAATCAATCACAAACACGAACGGAGAGAGTTGGTGGCTTCGTGGTTCTTCCTCAACCAAATCTCGAGTTCCCGATGGGACCTTAGTCTCTCTTCAGATGGGTAGAAGGAAGTATGAGTTTTCTGTGATTCGGTATATTGGGGACCATAGCCTTCTTATAGTGTGTTAACGTAATAAGATTCTCATTATCTCCTAATGGGCCAATACTAACATCTGATCATGTAAGCCCATATTATCTTATTTAGAAGTCTAATGGGCTCACTTAATTTGACCACATAAAATAAAGGCCATTAATGATAAATAGCTCATATAATTGTCTTATAATATTAGCCCATATTAATTATTGGAATATAAAATTCCAACAATCTCCCACTTGGACTACATATTGTAACAATTATATCACAATTCTTTAGGCACGCGTCCATACGTTATTTATCTTTAGACTTTCACTTTAACAATCTGGTCCATCTTATGCATCAATAATGGGACCACCGCGGCTTTTGTCACTATGATAAAATGTGACTAAACCCCAATGACCACCACATTAACACACTTAATGACATAGATCAATATGGATGAGCAACATGAAAATTACATGCAATGTGATCTCAATCATGCCTATTTCCAACTAGTCCAACTTAAGTCTTTAGTGAGATGAATCCAAAGTCCTTAAGCACAAAATAATTTTGCACACAAGATACAAAGAAGTTGATTAATAAACTCATAATCTTTATTTCTACAAAAAAAAATGAACATAAAGTTTTTATCAAATAAACATAGAACATAAAGAAAGACTCCTACTAAACTAAGGCAACCTCAGTGACAACAACAATATGAGCAACATGCTTGTAAAAGACTTTAGGTGTTAAACTCTTAGTTAATGGATCAACTAGCATAGAATCTCTCCCTATATGTTCTATTGAAATCTGTTTTTCTTGAACTCTTTCCTTAACTACAAGATACTTAATGTCAAAAAATTTCAACTTCGTAGAACTCCTATTGTTGTTAGAGTAGAGCACTGTTAATTTATTGTCATAATAAAATTTGAATGGCCTTTCATTTTTGTCAATCACGCGTAGGCCTGTGACAAAATTTTGCAGCCATAACCCATGGTTTGATGCCTCATAGCAAGCCACAAACTCCGCTACCATGGTCGAAGAAGCTACAAGAATCTGTTTGGTAGACTTCCAAGAAACAACTCCTCCAGCCAACACGTAGATGTAGCCTGATGTGGACCATTTGCTGTCAGGGCATCCCACAAAATCAAAGTCAGAGTATCCAATGATCTCTAAACTGTCAGACTTCTGATAAGTAAGCATGTAGTTTCTTGTTCTCTTCAAATAGCACATCACACACTTCACTGCTTTCCAGTGCTACATACCAGGATTACTCATATATCTCCCTAGGACTCCCATTATAAATGCTATGTCTGGATGAGTGCAAATTTGAGCATACATAAGACTCCCTACAGCGGAAGCATAAGGAATCTTTTGCATCTCTCCCTTTTCAAAATCAGTAACAGGGCATCGTTTGTAACGTTGTGTTTTCCTAATGTATGATTCAGTGTTTTGATAATTAAAAAGTAGAAATTAGACATGTAATACACGTAATTAAAATAAATAAATAAAGTGTTGTTGTGTATGATTTGTTGTGTACAATGATGGTTTGGCATTGTTTATTTGAAATTCCGGTTTGAATTTAGGAAATTTGAGATATATCTTAAGCCAATTAGATGTGTTGTGAGTGTGATTTTGGGCTAATAAGAAAAAAAAAACAGTTGAGTTGGACTAGTTATGAGCCATGGAGAGTGGCTAGATGAGTTATGAACCTCAGTTAACCCGAAGTTCGTGTGAGCTCTAGAGGGTTTAAAGTATAAAAGGAGGGTGGAAGGAGTCTCACTCTTTCTCATCCTTTCCTTTCTTCTCTCATCTCTCCCGATCTCTCTAAATCTCTATAGTCACTAAGAGTATAGCAAGATACCAAGCCTAGATTTCGTGTTCTTATGTTAAAGAGGGAAAATTTCTTGGACAATTGGCTCAAGAATCTCTTTCTTGCACATTCTCATCTTCCTAAATTTCAAATTTGGAAGCTTTTAGAGGAAAGGGAAGCTTACTATTGGTTGATTTTGTGTTTGTGGCTGCTGATATGTCGATTTAATGCTTTGGAATTAGTTGATTTTTGTGAATGTTTTGTGGATGTGAATTTTGACAAAAGGGGGGGGGGGGGAGGGGAGTTGAAAGGGGATTTTGAAATTTATTGATGAGTAATGGAAGAAATCATTATGTAATCAGCTAGAAAGGTATTAGAAGTAACTAAAATTGTTTTGTGATGCTTTGTGTTGATTGATTTTGTTAAAAATGGTTGTTAGTCATCTTGTTGATTGATTTGCGAACAAAAAAAATTGCACTCGTGCCCAGCAGTGGATTCTGTCGCTTAGTGACGAAAATTGTCGCTTAGCAACGAATGCTAATGACTCTTTAGAAGTTGCTCGCTTAGCGACGAAATTGTTGCTTAGCAACAGATCCTAAAAATTCACTAGAAGTCTGTCACTTGCTTAACGACGGATTTTAAAAAATTCCCTAGAAGTATGTCGCTTAGCGGCGGAAATTGTCACTTAGCGATAGATGCAGCAAGCTCTCTAGAAATCTATCACTCAGCAACGGAAAATCTCGCTTAGCGATGGATGTTGAAATGGAGTATGTCGCTTAGCAACGAATTTTGCCGCTTAGTAATAGATCTTGCGCTCAGCGACGAAATTCGTGCCCAACGAGAGAATAACAAGATTTTCTTTGCTTTAAAATTATTGCTGTTATTGATTAATGATTTTATTGACTCCTACAAATGTCAAATGTATATTTTAAGATAATTGGATATTCATATGGTTTTCCAAACTAGCTCTTGATTTTTCTTTATTATTGTTGTTGATTTGTTTGATAAATTGTTGGAAAGTGGTAAATGGGTGGAAGGTTGCTTAGATAGAACTTCTTCTGTTTATGTTGTGTTGTTGTGGTGAGACAATTTCTCACGAGGTATATGCTGCTTGGATAGAGCCTTACCTGTTGACCATACATAGGGCTAGATTGGGTCTGCATGGAGTTGGTAGTGACGGTTGGACCACATGTGGTATTGATAGGCCACGTGGTGTTATGTTGATTTATATATGTAGATATGATGGTATGTTGTGAATGAATTGATGTTATGGTGGTTCATGCATTGCATGCATATATTGTTTGTTGAGGTTGTGTGGGTCTCAAGCTATATGCGGGAAGACATGTAAGTTGGCTGGTTGACAGGAGCTGCAGCTCAGACAGGCCTCCAACCTAGTGCCTAGAGAAGACATGGGGTCGAAAAGATGGACCTTGAGGATGAGTGGATGGGTAATTTCGCAGGGGGCTAAGGCGGTGCAGGCCTTCTGTCGCTGTAAGCCACCACCCACATTCACTTATCTTGACAAACCGCTAAGCTTATTTATAGATCAGAGTTTAGCAATCCCTGGATGGTGCTTGGAAGGCCATGGTAGGGGGTAAGACCTGGCTAATCGCCCGAAATGTAGTAAATCTCTCGAGAGTCATCTCATTCATACATTGATTCTAAATTAGTATGTTGATGGCTTGATGAAATGGATTTTATATTATATGTTTGTCTTTGTTTCATAAGCTTACCCTTGTCTTGCTGTTTGTTTTGTTGTGGTTGCCTTCGTTGCTGGTTGTTGTTGTGACTGTGATAAGCACGTTGTTTGGCATGGGAGCAGAGGGTGAAGCTTCTGCAGATCCAGCTTCTCGGAGTGGATGACGAAGGTCTCAGCTAGAGACTTTAGAAGGCCCTAATTTGGGCGATCTTTTTGAGACTTTTGTATATGTTGTATAGCATGACCAACTGTAGGGAGTTTCTTTTTGTACCTTTCTCCCTTGAATTGTATAATTTGGAATGTATGTTATATTATTTCATATCTTGTACATATTTTATAGGGTGAATGACATTATGGAAGTACTTAATTTCTTTAATTTCATATAAATGGAAATGTATGAAGGGGTAATGTAGTACTGTAGCAACAAAGGGTCGTTACACTGTTTAAGACTAAACTTGTCTCTTTTTGCAACGAGTGTATCTCTTGGTTTACTATCTTTCATTTCGAATCTATCCAAAACTATATCAATATAGCTCTTTTGTGATAATCCAAGAATACCTTGAGAACGATATCTAAGTATTTGGATTCCTAAGACAAAAGAGGCGTCCCCAAGATCATTCATGTCAAAAAAATTTGTGAGAAATTTCTTGGTTTCATGCTACAAGCCTATATCATTACTGGCTAGCAGAATGTCATCCACATATAATACCAGAAAGACAAATTTACTCCCACTAAACTTTTGGAATACATAATCATCAACCAAATTTGCCTCAAAATCATAGGAGGTAATAACTTGATGAAATTTGTAATACCGTTGACGGGAGCCCTGTTTAAGGCAATAGATGGATTTCTTTAGTTTGCACACCATGGACTTTGGATCGCTTGAAACAAAGTTTTCTGGTTGCACCATATAGATTGCTTCGTTAATGTTTCCATTTAGAAACGTAGTTTTTACATCCATCTAATGTAGCTTTAAATCAAAATGAGCAACAAGTGCCATTATAGTCCTAAGAAAGTTTTTCGAAGAAACCGGAAAGAAAGTCTCTTTATAATCAATGCCTTCCTTTTGAGTAAAGCCTTTGGCAACAAGACGAGCTTTATATCTCTCAATAGTACCCTTTGAATCCTTTTTGGTTTTAAATATCCATTTACAGCCAATGGGTTTCACACTTTCAGGCAATTTGATGAGATCTTAAACGTCATTATCAACCATCGATTTCATCTCGTCGTTCATGGCATCAATCTACTTTTGAGAGTTAGAACTTTGCATAGCTTGACTAAAGTTGATTGGATCTTCCTCAGTTAAGCCATCATGTTCTTGAAGAAATACAATATAATCAGCTGAAATTGCACTTCTCCTTTCCCTAGTGGATCTCCTTAGTGGCACTTCTTGAGGCTGTTGAGTTTGAACTATAGGTGGTGCTTAGGGAGGAATCTCAGTGTTGTCTTATTCTTGAGTGATGTTAGGAATAACATCATTATTAATTACTAGATTTGTTTCTTGAACAATGATAGGTGTAAAGACTTGTTCATTGCCAATGACAGGTTCTTTTTCAAAGACAACACTTCTTATGTTTCCTTCCCCTCCAAACTCAACTTCCCCAAGGAATCTTGCATTCCCCGTCTCAAAGAAGGATCTTATAGTGGGATTGTAAAACTTATACCCGTGAGAGCATTTAGCGTACCAACAAAGTAGCAGCTTACCGTTCTTGAGTCTAACTTACCCTCATTCAGCCTATAAGGCCTCGCTTCAGTTAGACATCCCCAAATTCGAATATGCCTAATGCTGGGCTTTTTCCCAGTCCACAGCTCATAAGGGGTTTTAGCAACTACTTTACTCAGTACCCTGTTGAGGATATAAACTGTGGTTTTTAATGCCTCTCCCCAAAGCGACTCCAGTAGAGAAAAGTGACTAATCATACTCTTTACCATATCCTTAAAAGTTCAGTTTCATCGTTCTGCAACTCCGTTCATGCTAGTGTGCTCGACATAGTGTATTATGGAACGATTCCACATTTATTGAGGAAAAGTGAGAAGGGCCTTGACGTTGTTTAGTTAATTCGTCATATCTACCATAGTATTCACCACCATGGTCAGATTTAACAGCCTTAATTTTCTTTCCTAATTGAAGTTCAACTTCAGCTATGAAGACTTGAAAACATCTAGAGACTAAGACTTCTCATGAATTAAATAAAGGTAATCGTACCTCATCTATGAACGTAATAAAGTACCTTTGTCCATTCCATGAATCTGTAGGGAAAGGACCACATATATCCATATGTATTAGTTCTAAGACATCCTTTGCTCTTTCAACACCTAAATTCTTTTTGTTTGTTTGTTTGTTTACCCTTAATACACTCAACACAGACTTGGAAGTCTGACAAATTTAAGGATCCAAGAATTTCCTCTGACACAAGCCTCTGAATTCTCTGTTTAGAGATGTGGCCTAAGCACTTATGCCATAAAGTGGCAGGATTCTCATTTAATTTACATTTCGTACAACGCGAATATGTTTGCAATATCTCGTTATAGGAACGCTTAATATCAAGCATATAAAGATTGTCAATTAAAGCCCCGTAACCAACAATATTTGAATCATAAGAGAGACTAACTTTATTATTTCCAAATGAACAAGAATAACTAGATTTGTCCAAAATAGAAATAGAAATTAAATTCCTTCTAATAGACGGTGCAACATATGTCTCAACCAAATCCAAATAAAAACCAATCTTTAAAAGTAATATAAAAGTTCCTATAACTTTAACTACAACTTTATTGTCATTGCCCACATAGATGAATCTTTTAGTATCACTTGGCAGACAGCTCCACAAGCAACACTACATAGATATACTTATGTGAGTAGTAGCATCAGAATCTACCCACCAAGTGTCCATGGATACAGAAACTAAATTAACTTCAGAATAAACAAAAGTGAGAAGTTTACCCTTCTTTACATGCTAAGCGGCATACTTAGAATAGTCCTTCTTCATGTGTCCTGACTTCCTATAGAAGAAGTAAGTAAATTCCTCATCTTGCTTCTTTAGCTTCTTCTTTTGAGAAGAACTTTCCACAGTTTCCTTATGTTTCTTCCTCTTCTTATTCTGAGAGGTCGAAGCCAAATGAGCACTTTTAGTCTTATCTCTCTGCATTCTCTCTTCCTCTTGCACACAATGAGATATAAGCTCATTAAGGGGACCATTTGTCCTTCTGAGTGTTATAAATCACTTTGAATTGCCCAAAGTGTGCAGGAAGTGAGATCAAAACCAAGTGCACAAGCAAACCTCCAGAAAGCTTTGCCTTTTGTGCCTTGAGTTTTAATGCGAGATTAGACATCTCCATATTGTACTCCCTTATGTTCGCTTTACCTTTATACCTCATAAAGATGAGTTTAGACAAATGACTACTCGTCTCAGCTTTTTCATTCTTGGCAAAGAATTGCTCTGTTGCCTCCAGGAACTTCTTGGCATTCTCGCTGTCAGCAATTGAGTCCTGAAATGGCTCCGGAATGGAGCGTTTAATGATCATGAGGCACATTCGGTTAGAGTGATCCCACCTCTCACTTTTTGCCTCATTAAAGTTCTCTAGAGTGGAAGTAGGTCGTTCCATCCTCAGTGTCAGGTCCAAGTCCATATAGCCGAGAACAATTTCTACAGCTTCTTTCCATGACTTGAAGGTTGTCCCATTCAGCATGGGGAATCCATTAATTTGAGTAGTGAAGTTAGGAGCAGTAGTGGCAGCAACTAAAGAGAGAATAATAAACATACAATAACATTAGTGAGCATGTCAAAAGGTAATTAATAAGACATGCACAATCAATCTTTATAACAAATTTAAAGACCCAAACAAGATACCTAGCGCACCATTAATCCCCAATCTTTGGATTGAAAGAACTAACTGCAAGTGGTATTCTCGACGCAATTATCAAACATTGGTGATAAGTCCTGTCAAACAACGGTTGTCTTTGGACACTCCATTGTTCACATGAAAAATCAATCTTTATAATCACCACACATTTATCATCACATGCATATAATTATTCGGCCAAACTATGTCTTCCTTTGGGCTAAGCATAGTTCACATGAATAATTCCACGCAACATCTATGTAAATTCAATTGAATCAACCTAAGCAACAGAGGTTACTTTGGCAACATGTTGTTTCAATTAATCCAACCAAAATTACCAGACAATTAATAAAAAAATGGGAAGGGTCTAAATTTGTCCAAATCATGCGTAAGCATTGACGTCAATTTCTCATTTAATTCCATATTTTCTAAATACATCAACAATATACTAGTAAATTGGACAATTTAGAAAACAGAATAAATCATATATATATATATATATGTTTGTTTACGAGAATATCAAAATTGATTGACGTTAATGTTCCTTTCATTAAAAAAAAAAAAAAAAAAGGAAAGTCAAACGTTGATATGCAAAAAAAAAAAAATGATTCTAAATTAATATACATTAAATCATATAATTAAGAAAACCAGTAATATCAAATCTACCATTATCTAATTTGTAAATTCTTGATGCACTATATATTGCCACCACTGGATCCTTAATATGGTGCAGCTCCGATTTGAGATCACAATTAAAAAAGGTAATCGCAAACCGATTTTGTATGTGAAATAACGTGAAGGTAATCGAAATTAAAAACAAAAAAACAAAATCTTTGTATTCAATGTAAAGCATTGACCCCATGTAGTAAAGTCCCTGAAGACTAGCCGTAAAGCATAAAGCAATTTCATTATAAGAAAATGGTTTTGGATCCGATAAATATATGTGTGCAAAACATATAGTGAATTTCTTGAAACATTACAAATAAGCCTTTTGAAAAACATAATCGAAAAGAGAGCTCCGACACCGTGTTCAAAAACCGTTTTCAAAGCTTTAGCGTGAACACCCCACTAGCCCTCCCCCCCCCCCCAAAAAAAGGGTTTATACCCATTTAAGAATTAAACTCCAGGTATCAATTATGAATTCTTAATCCTAATAACCCAGTATAGAGGATTGCTCTGATACTACTTGTTAGAAATAATTCTTTAAAGACATGTTTTATTAGTCTTTAATCTAAGAAAACTTTAGGCAAAAGCAATATAATCACAAAAGTATACATATATCAAGAATAACCTATTCTTGTTCTCATAAGATCTACATCATTTTGGATTACTAAGAATAGGATAAATACCTGGATCTATAGTCGATTTCTGATCTAAGCGTTCTTCACAAAATAGTTGCAGTAATCAATCATGAACACAAACGGAGAGAGTTGGTGGTTTTGTGATTCTTCCTCAACCGAATCTCTTGAGTTCCCAATAGGACCTTAGCCTTTCTTCAGATGAGGAGAAGGGAGTATGAGTTTTTTGTGATTCGGTATATTAGGGACTATAGCCTTCTTATAGTGTGTTAACCTAATAAGATTTCAATTATTCCGTAATGGGCCAACACTAACATATGCTCATTTAAGCTCATATTATCTTATTTAGAAGTCCAATGGGCTCACCTAATTTGACCACATAAAATAAAGCTCACTAGTAATAAATAGCTAATATAATTGTCTTATAATATTAGCACATATTAATTATTGGAATATAAAATTCCAACAGCCAATGTTAAAAAACCATGCATTTTCTCGATTGGAATTAGCAATTTAAACAGGTTTAATCAGAATCGCTGTCTCGCTGTAGCATAATTTTCAGGTTCAATACCCAAAGCACCCAAAAAGGCCCACAGACATTCAGATCCATCAGGATTGCCAAGGCAAATCAAATGCTTAGTTAATAAGAGCAGTGTTTGTTTGTTAAGGATGCATGTCGTTATAACCAACTGTACACATTTTATATAGTATGATTGGGTTGAGTGCTTGAGCATGTGAGCAAAGTCTTCATTCTAGTCTGGATATGTTGTCTCTCCAATGAGTAGAAGTATGGCTCTAAATTGTGGTCCGTAATTGTAATAGTACCCGCAACATAAAGGTTTTTTGACTCATTACAACCGCATTACAATCACAATTGCAAACACATCAGTTGCATTTTCCTGCAATTTCTCACAACATTAAGGATTGCGATGAAACCGTGACCGCAACTGCAATTTAGAACTATGAGGAGAAGGTTGTCATTCTATACAAACTAGTTCATTTTGTACTAACGAATGGAGTTTGGAACTCAAACTAAAGTGAATATTAGCTTGGTTTAGGTTTCCTTTAGCATAATAAAATATATATTTTAGTTTGTATTTTGTAACTCGATGAAATAATGTGTTATTAAAACTAACGAAAAGACAAACAATGTTGCGCTTGTCTGTCTGCATTTTTAATTTTTGGATAAAATATTATATTTTTCATTTTTTTGAATAAGTTAAATTTGATATATTATAATAACTTTTTATTATATATTTACTTATATGTTTATTTTAATTTATTAATTTAATGTTTGTCTGCGTTTTGATTTATTTAGGGGGTTTGAAGTGTCAGAGGTAAAGAGTAAAGAATTAATTTGAATTTGTTTGTGGGAGCCTGAATCAGAGTGGTGAGTAGTATGCATAATAGTTAAAGAATAAAGAATTAAAGGACAAGGAAATCCAAATAAATGTGTAGACCAAACAGGAAAATCCCCTCATTTATAGATAAAAATCATATATTTAGCGTACTACCTTATTTAAAAGATACAAAATACAGATAGAGTTATAACAGTTGTAACTCTAAGAAGGTTTTATAATATGAAAAGATGCCACGTGGTAATATTATATTTATTCTTTTTCCATCTAAATTTTATAATTTTTTTATATTTTTTTATTCATATAAATATATTATTATATTTAATTATAGTAATTAAGACATTATAATTAAGACATTTATAATTAAGGTGTTTATAATAAGTATATATTCTAGTTAAATTCATCAATTAAATAATTAAATCTTAAATTGATTTTGGTTTTATATAATAAGAAAGTCAATTTTACAAAATTTTATTGAATGTTATTTATAATCACAGTAATTATGATAATTATGGTAATATGTTTTAATTTGAATTTGAATTAATAAAGGTAATTACAACTAATATATTGAGGATTCTTTCTATTTTTATTTTATTAGTGTTTTTCTCTAAAAAAGCAAAATTGAAGGGCTTCCATATGTCTATATTCTTTAATTTCTTCCTTTGATATACTTAGGGCATGACATTGAAAAAGATAAACTCTCAGTCTATTATGTTGATCTTATAAAATGATATTTCTATTATTCTCTCATTCCACCTGATCTGTAAAATTCTTTCTTCTTTTATATAGGACATGTTTGTTGACTCTAACAGGAAAAGGTAAGTAACAAGTCTATTTTATTATTCTAAAATTTTTTTTTATCATTTTTTGTTTTGTTTTCAACTTTTGTGATAATCTCTCACTTTTTTATTGCATTCTTAAACCATTTTAAAATTTATGTGTTTCGGCAATTCTTCATACTTGTGTTTGATACATATTTTTGTTGGCGATGAAAAAGGTAAGCAATTAATCAATGTTATTGTTTTTCATTTTTTCTTAATTTTTCTTTTTTTTTTTCAACTTTTGTGATGATTTTGTACTTTTTTGAATGCATTCTTAAACAGTATTAAAATTTACGTATTTCGTCTCCAATTGGTATAAAATGGATTTGATTATCACAATCTTGCTTATGCATTGTATTTGTTTTTGTATCTCTTGCTTACTATATTTTTTATGACATTGTCTCATCTACGTTCTATGTCTGTTGCTGTAATGAATAAGAAGAGGAAGAGTTGTTCGACTTTGCTCCTCAAATAATGATCAATTATGATTTGAACATTCTAATTAATAATACGATTATATATTTTGATTCAAATTAATTGATAACACTAATATATTGATTCAAAGTTATTTCAAATTTAAATTTAAATTAAGAAATATCATGAGATTTATTACATAAAGATGAAAATGTTACATGAGAGACCAAACCTACTCAAAATTACAAGAGAAAGAAATTAGAAGAATGCTAGCGTCACTTTCTCTGACACTATCTCTATTATTGGTTGAAATTTATTAAAAATCACAAATTTTGGTGGGTCCCACTTCTAATAAATCAAGAGAGAAATTCATTAAATGAGAGGTAGGACCCACCAAATTTGTGATTTTCGATAAATTTTAGCCAATAGTAGAGATATGTTAGAAAAAAAAAGTATTAGAGAAAGTGATGCTAGCATTCCTCAAAAAATTATTGGTCTCTTAGTTATAAGCCAAAATAAAATAAGATCAACAATATTATTATATAAACATTACCTTTTCTTTGTATTTATCATTAATTTTTTTAGTGTAACTTATAAATTCAAATACACACAAATCTCCTTTTTTTTTTTCAATTAACGTTTGTTTTTCTTTTATAAAGGAAACATATTTTCTAAAAAAAATAATAATTATAAAATGTAATATAAAATATTTTTATTATTAATATTTCTTATTAAATATATATATATATATATATATATATATATATATATAATTTATTAAAACATATATTAAAAAATTATAAATTGTAAACTCAACTAGTTAATACTACAAAATTTGGTATCTTATGAGATACACGTCTAATTAATTATATATTAACACATTAAAAATAAGTTTGATTATAATCTGAAACAGATTTAGAAAACAAAAAGAAAATGTAAGGGAAGAATCGAAAATAAGTTTCAACATACGTAATTACAATGTTTTTACTTAATAATTAACAGGTAATATGTGTGTTGCATGGGTATTTGTAAATACACATAAGAAATAGAAAATATTAATTTACAAAAATTATGAAATATAATTTTATTGATAATAAAAATATAAAAATATAGACATTTGAACTTTTTAAATTTAGAAAATCTTGAAAATTAAATTAATAATAAAAATGTTTTTCATGATGATTTACAAATTTCTCATTAAAATTAATTTTGATTAATTAACAAATTTTGTATTGATTAAAATAATTAAAAAAATTATTTGATTGGATAAATATATAAATTTGATTTGATATACATAGGACAAGTATCACAAAATGAAGAAGATACATTGCATGGGAAGTAGGGTAATTATATAAGATATATCTCATTTTCAAAAATAAGAATTCAAATTTGTAATATAAGAATAATATTGTAATTAAATTACAAAGTAACATACTTTTTATATAAAAAATTAAAATTTATATGTAAATTTTTATTAAAATAAATTGGAGACAGGGTTCTTCACTCCCCTTCAATGGGTCCTTGATTATAATCACAATCATATAAATTATGCTAATAATGTTACAATACGTGATTGAATAACATACAGAAACAAATATGTCGACAAATTAAAATTAACATCAAGAAGTATATCGTATACGTGTAAAATGAAAAACACGTATCCTCGTTTATAATCTAATACATTTACATTTGAGTTGACATTTGACAAAAATATAATTTATAATTTAATATATAAGGGCATGTGGACCAGGAAAAGCACATGGCTCAATTTGGGTAAAGAAAACAACTTGTCTGCACGTTACTGAAGTTTTTGCCTGAAATGCAGATCTAATGGGCCAGAGTCAAACGCAAGTCCCAATTAATTTCCCAGTCCGTCGTCTTACACTGAACATGATTTGTAGGTATGGTTGGAACGGAGTGAGGTACCAATTAACAGTGTCCTTCACTAGCTTCTTGAAAAATACTTAAGTCCTTTCCAGAAGAAGGATCCCATTAGTTTTGGAATTGCGCGTTATTTCAAAAGCGGGTTTTAGACTTTTAGAATCCAGTTTGTTATATAAAAATTGTTATTGGCTGAGGGTAAATAACACATTTAAGTTTAACAAGTCATGTAAGTTAATTTTAATTTATTTAATTAACTTATAATCAAGTTTGTTGGACTAAAATAGAGATATTTAGCAAATAAATTTATCTCATTAACTTATAATCAAGTTTCTTGGAGTGTGTTTGGTCCAACTTTTCATAAAAAAAGCTGGGACAAACACATATCATGAAAACTTTTAAAAAAAATAAGCTACTTATTTTCATAAAACAAAAATTAAAAAAAGTAGCTTATGATTAAGTTGATTGGGAGAGTTTTTTTTTCAACTTATATGAAACTTATTCTCGTAGTCTCATTCAAATTTCAACCCGACTAAAAATACCATTTTTTTTTAATTTTTCACTGTTTTTTTAATTTGAGTGCTACATCGTCATTCCCATTAAATAATACATACATATATTAATTTATTTTAAATTATGTTTATTTATTGTAAGAATTTTATTTGTTTTTAAATTATTTATTTTAGAAATAAAAAATATTATTTATTTTTAACTTTTTAAATATTCTTTACGTAAAATAAAAGACATTAATGAAATTAGTAAATAATATAGTTAAATAAAATTTTTATATTTTAAAATATTTACAATTTTTATTCTTTAAATTTAATTTAGACGCCATATTTTTTAAAATTTTTAATTTATAGTTAAGTTTTTGAATTCTTAATTACAACAGTATATTTATTTAATACTTTTGGATTATTTATTAAATGCTTTTTAATATATATTGACCTTATTGAATTTTGTTTAAAAAAATTATTTTTTATCTTCTAAAAATATTATTTAACAATAATATAAAATATTTTAAATATTTTAACTTTTGTTGTAATATTGTGTTTTTCTTAATATGTGATTTAGTGTTTTAATAATTAAAAAGTAGAAATTAATATGTGATCTTGGTGTTCCAAACAAATAAAATACATAATTATTGTTGATCGTTGTTGTGGTGTGGTTATGGTTTGGTGTTGTTGTCTTAGAGTTCATGTTTGAATTTAGGGAACTTGAGCAAATGTACTTGAGCCAAAGTGATATGTCGTTGGTGGTTATCTGAGTTATTGAGGGAAACAGCTGAGTTGGACTAGTTGTGAGCGTTGGGGAATGTTTAGATGAACCATGGGCCTTAGTGGGCCCAAAGCCAATGTGAGCACCTTGGAGAGTTTTAAGACACATAAGAAAGGGGGGAGGTCATTTCCCATTACACCATCTCATTTCCTTATTCTCTCATCACTCATTCTCTTAAACCCACCAAGTGAGAAGCAAGATTTGTAGCCCATTTCATCCCCTTTCGATGAGGAGCACTGGTTTTTCTAGAGATTTGGGTCAAGAGTTTACATTTTCATTTTCTCTCCTTCCCCAAATTCGGATTTTCGGAGCTCCAAGAGGTAAAGGAAGCTTACAAGTGTTAAATAGTAGTTGTATGAACTTAGTTGTGCGCAAATGTGGCTGTGGTTTGCCTTGAACACTAATATTGAATGAATTATATTGAAATGTTGTGTGGAAATGGGTTTCCCTTGAATTGTTGATGATTTGTTGTTGATTCATGTTGAAATATTGAATGCGTTGAGTATGTGGTTGTGGGATGTTGTATGGTCATAATCGACCTTCGTGGAGTTGGTTTGGGGTATGAGTGAGTGGAAAGTTTGAATTTTTGGGGTTTTTCGAAGAGAGTTTCTACTACTGTCATCTAATAATCGCTAAGCGACCATGGCTCTTGCTGAGCGAGAATGCCTTTGGAGTGGAGTGAGGCTCTCGAGTTGGGCATCGTTGAGCGAGTGTTATTAAGTTGCAGGGAGTGACTGAAGGAAAGAGGAGACTCGTTGAGTGATGGTCGATTTGCTAAGTGAGTGATCATAAGAATTTTGGAAATTTCCCAAAAGGTGGTTCGCTGAGTGAATGCGATGTTCACTGAGCGAGTGGTGAGCGTCTAAAATGCTTGGGAGCAATTCACTAAGCGAGTACTGAGCTCGCTGAGCTAATTGGGACCCTGGAGAGTTATTGCTCTCTGTTGTAAGTGTGTCGCTGAGCGAACACAATGTCCGCTGAGGGAAGAGAGAGTGCAGTTTCTGGATGCTCTCTGAAGTGGCTAGTCGCTCAGCGAGTATGTGACTCGCTGAGCAAATTATTAGTAGTAGAGATTTGGAGGGAGTCCCTGGAACAAGTCTGCTGAGTGACTCTAGTTGTCGTTGACGAGTGACCTCGATTCACTAAGCGAAACTTATGATTTCTGAGCAAGAACCTTCTTAGGAAAATGTTGGTCCTATGTAAGGAAGGTCTTTGCTGAGCAAGCATATGGGTCATTAAGCAAATGAAGTGTTTTGTTGTTGATCAAATTTTAACATTGTTGAGAAGGACTCTGAGTGCGAGTTTGATATGAGAATTGTTGGAAAACAAAAGTCGAGTGGAAGGTTGCTTGGATAGGACTTCCATTAGTTGTGTTGTGTTGTTGAGGTGAGACATCTCATAGGGAGTGTAGGTTGCTTAGGTAGGACCTCCACCTGTGTTGTGTGAGACTTCTCACAAGGTAAGCGCCACTTAGATAGGGCCTTACTTGTTGACTATGTTTGGGGTCGGATCGAGCCTGTATGGTTGGTAGATGTTGTTGGGCCGTGTCAAGTAACTGATGATGGACCTCATGCCATGGGCTATATTGATATATATATATATATATATATATATATAAATCTATATGTTAACTAGTTGTGGCTGAGTAGATGTTGTGTGGTGATACATACATCCATGCATAAGTTGGCGGCTGAGGTAGCTGATGATGGACCTCATGCCGTGGTGCGAGCAGGCACATAAGTTGGATGGTTTACTAGAGCTGCAGCTTAGACAGGCCTCCAACCTAGTGCTGGATGAGACGTAGGGCAGCTGACGATGGGCCTTCAGGGATGAGTAGATAGGCTAATCTGTAGGGGGCCAAGGCGGTGCAGGCTTTGAGTCGCGGTGAGCCACCACCCATATACACTTATTTGGACAAACCACTAAGCTTGTCCATAGATCAGAGTTTGACAATCTTTAAATGGTGATTAGATAGGCCATGGTAGGGGGTGAGACCTAGCTGATGGCCGGAGATGTTGTAAATCTCTCGAGAGTCGTGTCATCATGCATTGACATAGTTGTGGTGAATGTGTTGTATATGTGAGTGTGAATGTTGAGAATTGTTGTTGGTTTCAGTAATCATATATTATATCGTTGTTTTAGTGTGTTTCTGTTGTGGTTTTCTGTTGTTGTACGTTGGTGTGACTGTGATGATCACGTTATTTGGCGTGGGAGTAGATGGCAGGGCTTCCATGGATCTAGTTGCTTAGAGCTTAAGATGTAGCTTTGGTTGAGGAGGTGACTGACAGGGTGTCTTTTGGGTTCTTTTGGATAGTCCTTTCATTCTCTTTTTTTATATGATGTATAGCCTGACCAGCTTTAGGGAGTGCATTTTGTATCCCTTCCCCGTACAGATGTATATAGTATGGTTGTGTAACACCCTGTTTTCTTAATGTGTAATTTAGTGTTTTGATAATTAAAAAGTGGAAAGTAATATGATACTGGTGGTTAAAATTAATAAATAAGTTGTGTTGTATGCATGTTGTTTTGTTTTGGCTATTTTGGAATTCCTGTCAAAATCTAGGGAACTGAGAAAAATGTTGTTCTTGAGCCAAAGTGAGTATGTTGTTGGTGATCATATGGGTTGTTGAGAGATACATAGTTGAGTTGAGCTGGTTGTGAGTAGTGAGAGATAGTTAGGTGGACCATGGGCTTTAGTGGGCCCGGAGCCGTGGTGTGGCCCAGGGAGGGTTTTATGACATGAAGAGCCCCTTTCCCTCATTATTGTCTCATTTTCTCATTCTCTCCTCTTACTCATCTCTCAAACTCTCTCATTCTCTCAACCTCTTCCAAGACCTACTTGGAGTATAGCAAGATTTCTAGCTTTGATCTTCATTTCCATTGTGCTAAGGAGAGTGGATTTCTTGTAGATTTGGCTCAAGAGTTCATTTTCTCTCATCTTCCTCCTTCCCCAAATTTGGATTCGGAACTCCTACGAGGTAAGGGAAGCTTACATTGGTTGAATACTTGTTGTATGAATGTTGTAATACGTATATGTTGTTATGGATTAGACTGAAATGTGTGATTTGACTGAGTTTCGGTTGAAATGTGCTGCAAATGGTTTTCCTTCGAATTTGATGATTTTCTGTTGAAATAATGTATGGATTGTTGCATGTGTTTACTATGTGGTTATGTGCTGTTGTGTGGTCACATTCGACCTTTGTGTAATCGATTTGGGATATGTATGAACTAAAAGTTTGGATTTTTGGGGTTTTTCGAAGAGAGTTCTGTCTTTACTGTCTACGATTCACTGAGCGAGTGCATGGCTCGTTGAGCGAGTGCTCTTGAATCGTGGTGATGGCTGTAGTGTAAGGGAGATTCATTGAGCGAAATTCTGTTCGTTGAGCGAGTGTTCATAGAAATTTAAAAATTTCCCATAAGAGAGTTTCACTAAGCGAGCGCAAAATCGCTAAGCGAATATGGGTATCCCAGAATACCTGGGAGCGATTCGTTGAGTGAATGTCGGATTTGTTGAGTGAATTGAGAGCCCTAGAGAGTGGTGTTCTCTGTTGCTAGAGGTTTGCTGAGCAAACAACATGTTCATTGAACGAGGAGCGTGTATGCAGATTTTGACTATTCTCTAGAATGGTTGTTCGCTGAGCAAGTAGATGACTCGCTGAGCGAAATGTGGTCAAGAAGATTTGGAGAAGGTCTCTAGAGTAGATTCACTGAGCGACTCCAATTGTTGCTGAGCGAGTGACCTTGATTTGCTAAGCGAGCGAGGGGTTTGCTGAACGAACATAGTGTTTTGTCTGTATTTAATGCTGATATGTAGTTGTGTAAGTTATGGTTAAGAAGGGCTCTTAGAGTGAGTCTAAGGGTAAGAATGTCGGAGAGGTCACTATGCCAAAAATGTGTTTATATGGCGTTTATTTTGCTTTTAGATGGTGCTTTTGAAGCGTCATCTATTTAGACGTTGAATATGTAAAGATGACACTTTTCAAAAAGTGCAATATCTGTGTTTGCAAATAGATGGCGCTTATTTAGGAAAGCGCTATATATTTGATTGTAAATAGATGACGCTTATTCAAGAAAGCATTGTATTTTTGTGCAAAATAGATGGCACTATTTCAAAAAAACACTGTATATTTATGTGAAATACACAACCCTTTTTCAAAAAAGTGTCATCTATTTTAGACACATATACAACGCTTTTTTGAAAAGCACCATCTATGTCCTCTTTTTTTTTTTCTTGTTTCATTCATTCTCATTTTTTCCAAACCTGTTCAAACAGAAACAGTCCAAGAACTATATAGATTGAATCTACCAAAATGCATTAAATGATCCTACCAAATGTGGTTCTATATATGACAAATACAAAAGGCTATTTTAACTATTTACAATCTAAACATTGCAAACAATGTAAACATGACATTAGCTACTTGAATTATTTACAATTAAATTAACTAACAAGTTTAGCTACTTTACAAAAGGCTACTTGAACTATTTACAATCTAAACATTGCAAACAATCTAAACATGACATTAGCTACTTGAACTATTTACAATTAAATTAACTAATAAGTTTAGCTATTTTAGAGCTATATTGCTGCATACTCCTGCAATGCAAGACAAAAAAAATTGATACTTTAGAGCTATTGCTGCATATTCCTGCAGTGCAAGGCAAAAAGTAACCAGTAAGTTTAACACTTAAATGCACAAAAATAATACTTTGAAAATGATTCTGCTGTCATAGAAATAGAAATAGGACAACAAGTTTATAATGATACTAAACATGCTTTTTTGTGAATATTTACATCCAAATCCTTTCGAACTTTTTCCTATATGGTCTTTAATGTTTAGGCATCCATTGTTAACATATTAAACATGATTTAAGCATAAAAACAGTGTCATTTATGCAAGAACAGATGGGTTGTACTGCAACCCGAAATTACTGTTCATATGGTAAGTTCAAGTGGCATAACTCACTCAAATGGTGTCCAAAGCTTACCAAATTTTGAAGGGATCTTACAGAAACCATAATGCATCAATTAAATAATTTTTCACTCAATAAAAACATTATTTTACAGTCCTAAAATGCTGCTGGTCTGGACTGCAGAATTATGCAGAAAAATGGACTCAATTCATGTCAAATTCACATAGTTATGCATGATTTGGCTCCATACAAGTAGGGTAATGACTTGGAAACTTTTGTAACATTAAATTACAGCAAAAAGCAAGTTAATTTCATGAATTTATACATGATTACAAGTCTGAAATAGTCACCACGAAATTGGCAGAATCATGGTTCTTAAATTACCAAATTCAAACAATTACAATACCCTAATGCACAAACAAGTTAAGGCTTCCATTGTTCATCATTTAGGGCATAAAATAGGAGTAATTTAAGATCATGAATCAATTTCAATTCACAAAAATAAGGGGTGTAGTCACTAATTTGATCCAACAAGGGGTTTCCATAGCAAAAACTACATAATATGCACAAATATGTCTTTCGTACACTTCCAAATTCAAAGAGACCAAGGGAGTAACTACACACATGCATTCTAATATAAATAATCAAGAACAAGAACCCTAACTTTCATTGCAATTGTGTTGGCTGGGGAGTGTAGGGCAGATAGAAGGTTTGGTTGCGTTGGTTGTGCAAAATCGGAAGATGGATGAGGAAGAGCACGAGGTGTATGGAGGAGATATCTCGGATGAGGGAGAGATGGAAGGAGACCTTGACATGTCCGCAGTCGACGATGACGCTGCCGTGAAGGAGCTCGACCAGATGAAACCCCGATTGAAGGAAATGGAAGAGGATGCCACCGCTCTTCGCGAGATGCAAGCCAACTCGTCGGACACAAGTAGCTTTGAAGTGAAGCTTGAGTGAAGAAGAGCGCATGAACTCAACGAAGAATAGTTGGAGACGAAGAACTCCACGAAAAACGAACTGCAGCATAATGAACAGTCCATGGGTGAAGCTCGATGAACATGACGAACACAAAGAGTGATGAAGAGCACGTGTGAACTCGACGTTTAGAGAGCTCCGTGAGACAGAGAGAAAGCCTTTAACTTGTTCATTTTTTAAAAAAAACCGACGCATATATGATGCTTCTTTAAATAAGCGCTATATATGTAAAAACATAGACGACGCCTTTTTAAAAAAGCCCCATATATTTGTTTTTAATTTAAAAAAAAAAAACAAAGTATATATGTACCTTTTTAATTTCTTTTTTTAAAAAAACAAACACATATACGACGCTTATTTAAATAAGCGTCGTATATGTGTACAAATATAGTTCGCCTATTTAGACAAGCGCCATATATTGGCTGTGCATTTTTTATTTGTTTTAAAACTGACACATATACGACGCTTATTTAAAGAAGCGCTGTATATGTATACCAATAGAGTGCGCATATTTAAACAAGCACCATATATTTACTCCGCATTTTTTTTAGCACGCCTATATTTGTAAGCGTTGTATAAACGACGTTGTATATACACATTTTTGGCGTAGTGGGTGGCAGGTTGCTTGGATAGGACCTCCACTTGATGTGAGAGTTGTTGTCTGGGGTTTTAACTATTGTGATGTAGGCTGCTCAGATAAGGCCCTAGAGTGGCGGATTGCTTAGATAGGACTTCCATTGGTTGTGAATGATTTGTTGTGAGAGATTTCTCACGAGGTGGGCTGCTTGGATAGGGCCTTACCTATTGAATATGTCGAGGCTGGTTTGGGTCTACACGATGTTGGTGGATGTTGTTTGGCCATGTGAGATAGCTGACTATGGACCTCAAGCCTTCAATTGTATTGATATACATATATAGATATGTTGTATGTTGTTTGGTTGTGGTTGAATGGATGTGGTGTATGATACATGCATGAGTTGGCAGCTGAGGTAGTTGACGATGGACCTTATGTCGTGGCGCGGGCAGGCACGTAAGGTGGATGGTTGACTAGAGCTGTAGCTTAGACAGGCCTCCAACTTAGTGCTAGATGAGACATGGGGCAGTTGACGATGGACTTTTGAGGATGAGTGGATGGGCAATTCCACAAGAGGCCAAGGCGGTGCAAGCCTTGTGTCACAGTAAGCCATAACCCACATAAACTCATCCTGACAAACCACTAAGCCTATCCATAGATTAGAGTTTGGCAATATCTGAATGGTGCTTAGATAGGTTACAGTAAGGGGTGAGACCTGGCTGATCACCCAAGATGTTGTAAATCTCTCCAGAGTCATGTTATCATGTATTGACATAGTAGTGGTGATAAAATTGTTATGATATGAGGCGTATAGTTGAAAATGCTTGCCATGTGGATGCCTGTATTATATATACATATGTGTGTATATGTATGTGAATGTAAATGTTGAGCATCCGTTGTCAATTATTGTAAACCTATACTGTATCGTTGTTTTAGTAAGTTTACCCTTGCCTTGTTTTGTTGTTATTGTTGGATATCCCGTTGCTGTTGTTGTGCTGGTATGATTGTGATGATCACGTCTTATGGCGTGGGAGTAGATGGCGATGCTTCCCTGGATCCAACATCTCAGAGTTGAGGATGGAGCCGAGAGTTGGAGATGTTTGGCTTGAAAAGCTAAGCCTTGGTTGTTTTATTGTATGTTCAGTTTTCTTTCAATGGATTTTTGTATAGGGTGACCAACTATAGGGAGTGAGTTTTTGTACCCCTCTCCCCCGATGATGTATATATTGACTCTCGTTTTGCTATGGCTTAGAGTTAATTTCCTTACCATTTTCTGTTGATTGTAGCTTTTGAGGTGATGAATGGTAAAGGAGAGATAGATGAGTCTCTCAATGATGTAATTAATTTACACATGAATGCATAGGATTTTATTCACCTGATATAAGGATAAGATGTAAGTTAGTAGGGTTGTTTAGTAGCAACAGTTGGGTCGTTACAGGTTGTATTCTTTTGGAGAGAACTTTGTATAGTCATGGATTGATACTTGTATATTGTTATTTCATGCTTTATGTTGAAAGATGAGGTGGTTGACCTCATTTATGTAATTAATTTACACATATGAATGCATAGGATTTTATTCACCTAATATAAGGATAAGATGTATGTTAGTAGGGTTGTTTAGTAGCAACAGTTGGGTCGTTACAGGTTGTATTCTTTTGGAGAGAACTTTGTATAGTCATGGATTGATACTTGTATATTGTTATTTCATGCTTTATGTTGAAGGATAAGGTGGTTGACCTCATTTATGATTATATATACATACATACATATATATATATATATATATATATATATATATATATATATATATATATATATTCTGTGTTTATGATCTTGCGATGAGCATATAAATGTATCTAGTGGTGGTAGTGTTGTTCAGTAGCAACAGTTGGGTCGTTACATTTGTAATTAATACTTAAATTTATTTCATTAATATTACATATAATAAAATATTTGTAAAATATGTTCAAAATCAATTTCTGTTAATTAAATTAATTTTTTACATTTCTAAAATTAAAAATTTTAAATATATTTATTACATGAAATAAAAAAAAAGTTACTAAAATGAGTAAATAATATAGTTAAATAAAAATTTTGCATTTAAAATATTTATAATGTCTATTCTTTAAATATAATTTAGATTACAGATTTTTTTTATTTTTAATTTGTAATTAAGTTTTTTTCATTTTTAATTACAAAATAATATTTATTAAATAGTTTTTGGATTATTTATTAAATACTGTTTAATACATATTGACAATATTGAATTTTTTTAAATAATTTTTTTTTATCTTCTAAAAATATTATTGAACAATAATACAAATTTTTTAAATAATACTTTTGTAATTAGTATTATATATAATAAATTATTTATAAATCAGATTTAAAATTAAATTTTATTAATTAAAATAGTTTCTAACATTTTTAAAATTAAAAATTTTAAATTTATATATTTTAATACATTTTGTATTTTGTTATATTATTAAAATAAATTTATGTTAACTAAATTAATTTTACATATTTGCAACTAAAAATTAACTTTACATAATATTTTTTTATTTTATCAATATATATATATATATATATATATATATATATAATTCTATTGAGTGAGACAATTAGTTTTAAGTAAATTTCAAATTTAAAATCTTTTACCAAACAACTTTCAGCTTAAATGGAGCTTTAAAACTAAAAAAGAATACCAAACAATTACTACTTTATTTTTAAAGTTCTTATTTTAAACTTTAAATTTAAAGTAACTTTTAAGCTAAAAAAAAGTTGGGTCAAACATAACCTTAAAGTAGTGTTTAAAATATAAAAAAAAAAACCTTATAATTTATAACTTATCAAGTTATCATTATTTTTTTTGTTCTTACCTTCAATATTTTAGTAAAATTCCTCATTTATTACCTTATTTAATATTGTATTATTTCTTTTGATATATTCCTTATTTAATATAACGGTATCCTTCACTTTTGATATACTCACTATTTATTTTAATTTTTTAATAAATATTTTATCTTTAAACATAGAGCTTAATTTTGATACAATGACAATGTAAAAAGTTATATACTGTCAACCAATTAAAAATCATGGTTGACATGATTTTTAAAGTAATTATTATAAAACTCAACAAACTTACTATACATGATGGATTGTAATTAGATAACAATGAAAAAATCATTTACACTATAAATACATACACTATTTTCTCTTGAACAAAAATTACAATTGTTTAGAATTAACTAAAAAAACCTAAAATTATAATACCTAAAAAAAATTGTCTATAAAATAAAAATATTATATAAACATATCTTTTTATGTAATTTTATATTTATTACTAGTTTTGTATTAAACATTTCTAATTTAGTCCTCTTGATCTCAAATATAAGTAAGAAAAAATAAAATAAAATTATGTGTGTTAGTCTCAAATATAAGCAAATTTTGACTAATTCTATCCTATTTAATGAGCCTATCCCCAAAATACCCTTTATTTAATTGGGATTGTATTTTTAATGATCATTTTTTATACTTGATATCAAGTTCCAATGAAGGACAATTTAAAAAAAAGTTTATTTTTACATGAAATTAATAAAATTAAATGATGTTAACTAATTTTTTTAATTAGTATAAATTAGTTTTTTTCTTGTCTATATTTGAGACCGAAGAGAGTAATAAATTAGCTTGATAACTTTCAACTAATTAATAACTTTTAATAAAAAAATAGTTGTTAACTTTTAGCTAACTTCTAACCTCTACTTTTATCAAAATAGTCTTAGAGTTTATGATCATGCACTAACAGTGTAAAGTAATTTTACACTGTCATCCAATCACAAACCACCATTTATTGTAAGTTTGTTGACATTTATAATAAATACTTTAAAAGTCATATTAACGGTGATTTCTGATTGGATGATAGTGTAAAATTTTTTACATTGATAGTTTATGACCATTAAACTCATAGTCTTAATACTTTTTTTTAAAAAAAAATTAATTACATATTTAGTCTCTTTATTTGTACCATTTGTATGTTTTGATCCCTGTATTTAGAAATTATCCATTTTAGTCCCTATACATATACTTTTGATATCGTTTTGTCCCTATTGTCTAGTGTGTCTTAACTCTATTAGGTAAAACTGTTACAAAATGGAAATTAACAGAATAAAACCACCACAAATTTTCTAATGGTTATTAAATTGCCACAAATTGGTCTCATAAAATAAAAATTGCATAAAATTTGTGGCAGTTTATACTACTAGAAAATTTATGGTTGTTTTACACTGTCAATCAATTTCTATTTTATGGCATTTTACCTAACGGAATTAAAATATACTTGATGGTAGGAACTAAAACAATATAAAAAATGCACATATAGAAACTAAAATAGATAGTTTCTATATATAAGAACCAAAGCATAAAAATAATGTAAGTATAAAGACAAGTAATTAAACCTAAAAAAATTTAATTAGCTTTAAAATTTATTTTGAGTAATCATACATATGCTGGATTCTAAAACAAGTAATACTTGTTTTAAATTCCGTATCACACATGCTAAGCTATTGGTCATTTGGATTTAACAACGGCGTATACAAGTAACGAGGCTACTTGATTTAAAATTTGATAAAATTGATTTTAATAAAATTAATTTGAAGCCGTTAAATGTCACTTAAGTAAACTAATAACATTTATGGTTAAAAATGTTAAAAAAATATAACCCAGAAAATTAATAACTTTTATTATTAAGAAATGTTACAAAATAATAGTGAACGTGTCTAAATTAATCTCAATTACGTGTTTTTTTATTGAAAAATGTAAAATTGACGCTAGAACAAAGAGACAAGTCTTGTGCCAGAAAGAGTGGAAAAACATATTTTATTTTATTTTTTTGTCTATGGCATCTTGTCGAGAGTGACTAATTTCTTAAAGTACGGAAGTTTATTTATAGAGCTTATTACTTCCAACAGATATTCTTTCTATACACAATCCTGAAGATGACACATTTTAAAGCAAGATGCTTTTAGAACCAACACTGATCATATCCTTAAATTCCTCATGAATAATTATATCAACTTTCTAGGACTCCTAATTAGTCCAGTTGCAGTTTACCATTCGAATCCACGAATGAGTGCAACTGAATTAATCATTTTTCTTTTTAGAAAATAGACAATGCATTAACAATGTAAAATAGTTTTATACTGTTATCCAATCATAATCTACCATATAAGTTGGTTAACTTTGACAATAATCACCTTAAAAGTCATACTAAAGCTGATTTTTGATTGTTTGACAATATGAAAGTTTTTACATTCTTTTTTCTTTTTGCACTTCTTTATCAAAAATATTTTCTTTGAGATCGCTATAATATTTTGAGTATATTTCCTCCAAACAGTTGCTCTTTTCGCTCTTCGAATTCTTTTTTTAAGGAGTACGACGTGCTCATCACTACATCCAATATTTATTGTTATTTTTTCTGTGTGTATAATGATGTCAACAAAGTTTGAACTTAAAATTTTGTATAAATTATCTAAATTTTCTATTTCTAAGCCAACCCTAGGTTTAATATTTTTTGTTACCGATATCTAAGTCAATGCCTTTCAATCGTAGATATATAAAAAAATGAAGATCACACAAAAAAAATTCTCTCATAAATTAACCCTTTCGGCACATGGTGAGGTGTATATTTACTCTTCCTGAAATCTCTCTCCTGTTGATTTACCTGTCTTATTTTCCGGTGCCAATTTTTTGGAATCATTTTGGTTTCTAACTTTTGTTTTTTTTCTTATAGTTTTGGTTTCTAGCCATCGTGTGAGTCAGAGCTGACAAAGAACTACAGTAATAATATTAATTAAATATATAGTTCCCAAAGCAAATAAAAATCCAGAGGGTAATTAATTAACGCAATTCTAATTTCTCACTAATTACAAAGCTAAAAGCTTTCGGTCTCACCTAATTGGGTGAGTCTTCCAGCTCCATCAACATCAATACAATAAACTTTTATTGTTTTTTTTTTTTTTACAATGATGACAATAAGGTTAAAACTTATGATTTTGTGTAAACTCAAGCCTTCCATCACTAAATCAATCCTAGTTTCATCAATAAAAATTTATTGATGAAAGCAATATTAATTGACGCATCATTTTTCATGTACTTATTTTACATCTTTTGAAATATCTAAGGTTTTAGTTAACAACATATATTAGTTTGATTGACATGTAATTGATTAGCGCGTAACAAAATTGATAAACAATAACATTTTTTTTCAAATTAAAACGTCACTATAAGACTACAGTCTATCAATGAATGAAGGAGGTCTCCCAAGGATATATGTACAGAACATAAGCTACATATGATGAAATGATAGCAAATTTTATCGACAAATTGATAAAAGGGAAACAAGACAAGAAAGAAGAAAGAAAAAAAAAATCTGAAATATAAAATGAACGTCGATATGAAAAAGTGTAAGAAAACTTTCTTATACATCAACAACAAGCCATCATGTGGCACAAATGCAAGTTAAAATTCATCAAATGACCAATAATGTGGTGATTTGAATTTCACTACAGGCCACTGTAAAATACCTATGTATACACGTTAGAATAGCCAATATTCTGCTCTCCCAGTCTCCCCACAATATATATATATATATATATATATATATAAATTAAAACAAGGCAGGATCTATTGTGTTGATAATGCATCGAAAATTATAATGATAAGACTAATTATGATGAGGTTAAAGAAAGAAATGACAAGAGTAAAAAAAAAGGTGAGTTAATTAGAATTGTAACAAAAGGGCACGTAATTTTATGATGGGAATGGTGGTGGGAGGTAATAAGTTACAAATCAGAGGGGGGTTGCCTGGCATTTGATCTTTGGGTTCACTATAGACGCTCTGTGGAAAAGAAGAAATGATGTTGTGTTCAACAGAGCTTATACATCGGATTATGGACTCCATGTGAAAATTTGCCATTTGGTAAATGATGTTTTGCAGGTGCAGAAAGATACTTCAGCAAATAGAGGTGTGATCCTCCAGATTCCTCAACTCACTTTCTCTTGGGAGCCACCTATAGAGGGTTACATCAAATTAAATTGCGATGGAGCCTTTTCACAATCTACAGGTTTTGCAGCTGCAGGGGGACTCTTAAGAGACTCAAATGGTCAATTCATCGCAGCCTTTGCCTGCAATTTAGGCAAATGTACCATCGTTAAAGCAGAATTATGGGCCATTCTTCATGCGGTAACATTGGCCTTGAGTAGAGGTTTCACAAATTTAATGGTTGAAAGCGGCTCCTCCACTGCTATCAGAATGCTAAAGTTTGGAGTGCATCAGCATCATCCTTGTTACCCCCTTTTCAGGGCTATCTCTTCCAATCTGAGAGCTGCCAATAATTTCATCTGCAACCATGTCTACAGAGAAGCCAATGCCTCAGCAGATGCTCTAGCTGGTTATGGGATGTCAATTGATACTGATATTAGGATTTTTGATTTTGTTCCCAATTTCCTCCGTCTTACTCTACAAGCTGATAATTCAGCTGTTTTCTTCGGGTAGTTTGTGTTTCTTTGGTCGTTAGGCCCTTCAGTCATAAAAAAAAACAGTGACGATGTCAAATGATTCCAAATGATTTGACAAGTTGAGAGTGCATGTGAAGGATGTGATGCAGACTTTTGAATTGACCTGTTGGAGAAAGGCTATGCTAAGAGAGCATTGGACAGATGTGAGAGTCAGACCCATACACGATGGGTTAGGCTTAGGAGGAGTAGCCTTTTCGCCCCCAAAACGATTAACATATTCGTACCATTCTCCTTATCCAAGGGCTCCTTGCTCTTCAATTGACTCCTCATCTTACCCATGCATCATTGCTATGTACACTTGTCCATAGCACATCCCACTCCTCCCTTTCCTGATTCTCCCTTTATATTGAATAGTTACTTACGCGCTGTCTTGCTGTGGACAAAGTATCATTTTGGGGTTTTTTTACCAAAATAATTCAAAAAAAAACATTATTTCTCAAACTACACTACCTCCAAACATTATTTCTCAATATACACCAAATTACTGTTCATTCTAAGAACACCCCCCAGGACTTGACTTCTCACCCCCATTTTTTTTTTGACCCGTTGGGAATTCGGGTCCCTAGGACCCGACTTCACAATGGGGTTTTTTTTTTTTTTTTACTTTTGTTAATTTTATTATTTTTGTTAAATATAAATTTAATTTAATTATTATTATAATTATGGGTTAAATAATACATTTAGAGGTTAATTAAAATAATTATACTTGACCAAAAATATTAAATATTAGACAATCGTATTAAACTAGTTGTTATATTTGGAAAATTAAGACACCAAATTAAAATTGTCATTCGTCATTAAAATAATTAGTTGGAAATAAAATGAATAAATATTACATAAGAGGCAGGAGACTTAATCTTCGTAATGGTGTTCAGATCCACACAATGGAGGTCGCCTTCTACACGGAGGATTTCAACGGATTTGTCTTTGTTGTCATACTACATTCTCCTCCTTATCAACAGTTGGCTAATAAGTTGCATGATGGTCGACATGTGGTGTTGACGAACTTCCAACAAGTTGATGGTAGGGGTGGCAATACGGGTTCGAGGGTGAGTAAGTGACTGAAACCCGCCAACCCGTTTCAACCCGCCCCGCCTAACTCGCCAACCTGCGGGTTAGGCAGGTCAACCCGCATCTGAAAACCTACCAGTATGCTAGTAATTTTTAATCCTATGTAACTTTTATTAATTTAATTCATTATTATTTTAATCCTTCCCTGTGTTTTTTTTTTAATTATTTGCTTATTCAACCACAATTACATTTTCCCATAAAATTACTACATTAGTAAAATTAAACATATTAATTATTTTAATTTGCCAAATATAACAACTAGTTTAATACGATTATCTAATATTTAATATTTTTGGTCAAGTATAATTATTTTAATTAACCGCTAAATGTATTATTTAACCATATTATTTAACCTGTAATTATAATAATAATTCCCAACAGGTCCAACAAAAAAGAAAAGAAAAATGGGAATAACCCTACACTACCCCAAACATTATTTCCCAATATACACCAAATTACTGTTCATTCTAAGAACACCCCCCAAGGACCCGACTTCTCGCCCCATTTTTCTTTTCTTTTTTGTTGGACCCGTTGGGAATTATTATTATAATTACAGGTTAAATAATATGGTTAAATAATACATTTAGCGGTTAATTAAAATAATTATACTTGACCAAAAATATTAAATATTAGATAATCGTATTAAACTAGTTGTTATATTTGGAAAATTAAAATAATTAATATGTTTAATTTTACTAATGTAGTAATTTTATGGGAAAATGTAATTGTGGTTGAATAAGCAAATAATTTAAAAAAAAAAAACACAGGGAAGGATTAAAATAATAATGAATTAAATTAATAAAAGTTACATAGGATTAAAAATTACTAGCATACTGGTAGGTTTTCAGATGTGGGTTGACCTGCCTAACCCGCAGGTTGGCGAGTTAGGCGGGGCAGGTTGAAACGGGTTGGCGAGTTTCAGTCACTTACTCACCCCGAACCCGTATTGCCACCCCTACCATCAACTTGTTGGAAGTTTGTCAACACCACATGTCGACCATCATGCAACTTATTAGCCAACTGTTGATAACGAGGAGAATGTAGTATGACAACAAAGACAAATTCGTCGAAATCCTCCGTGTAGAAGGCGACCTCCATTGTGTGGAACTGGACACCATTACGAAGATTAAGTCTCCTACCTCTTATGTAATATTTATTCATTTTATTTCCAACTAATTATTTTAATGACGAATGACAATTTTAATTTGGTGTCTTAATTTGCCAAATATAACAACTAGTTTAATACGATTGTCTAATATTTAATATTTTTGGTCAAGTATAATTATTTTAATTAACCTCTAAATGTATTATTTAACCCATAATTATAATAATAATTAAATTAAATTTATATTTAACAAAAATAATAAAATTAACAAAAGTAAAAAAAAAAAAAACCCCATTGTAAAGTCGGGTCCTAGGGACCCGAATTCCCAACGGGTCCAAAAAAAAAATGGGGGTGAGAAGTCAAGTCCTGGGAGGTGTTCTTAGAATGAACAGTAATTTGGTGTATATTGGGAAATAATGTTTGGAGGTAGTGTAGTTTGGGAAATAATGTTTTTTTTTGAATTATTTTGGTAAAAAAACCTCATTTTGGAGGATAGCATTTATATATGGAAAAAAAATAATTTAGGACACCTTTTGTTAATTATGATGCAATAAAATAAAAAGAGATATAGAAAAATAAAAAGTGTTAATTAAGTGTATATATTATGTGGATGTTCATATATCATTATTATATTGATAAGAAAAATGGTAAACATATACCATATTTTTTGGTGTATAGAAGAAAGAAAAAAAAAGATAAAAGAAAAAAATGATAGATGTGATGAAAAATAAATAAGAAAAAAAATAGAATAAAAATAAAATAAAACAGTATCTGTATAATAATAATAACTCATATATACATTTTTGTGTGTGTATAATGTTGACAACAAAATTTAAATTTAAAATATCATATAAATTACATAAACCACACACCACCAAGTGGACTTTAGAGAGTTATGTGTGTATGTGTGTGTCTCTGTGTGTGTGTAAGAGAGAGAGAGAGAAAGAAAAATAGAATTAAAAAAAATAGAAGAGTAACTGTATAATAATAATTCATATATGCATGTATTTTTGTGTATAATGTTGACAATGAAATTTAAATTTAAAATATTATATATTACATAAACCACATACCACCAAGTGGACTTTAGAGAGTTATCTCTTTATATGTGTGTGTGTGTGTAAGAAAAAGAAAAATAGAATAAAATTAAAACAAAAGAGTAATTATATAATAATAATAACTCATATATGCATGCTTTTTTGTGTATAATGATAACAATGAAATTTAAATTTAAAATATTATATAAATTATGTAAACCACACACCACCAAGTGAACTTCAAAGAATTATCTCTTTGTATGTGTGTGTGTATTTGTTCCTTTATCTTTTTTAGTAAAATTTGTTTTGGTCCTTTATTTTTTAAATTTGGCTCAATGTTTCCCTTCTGTTAGCTTGAAACTAATGCCATTAGTGTTTTATATAATAATTAATTTTAACATAGTGGTGGGGAGCAAAGTGTGTGGTGAAAGGTTCAGCATTTCGAACAAAAGAACTTTTTCTTGATTCATTATTTATCAAATTGATTGAGGGGTTTTGTTACCCTATGTGTTTTGATCAATATAGTGGAAAATCAAATGATTTCATTGAAGCATGTGTGAGAATTGAACAATTTCATGTTACACGTTATACAAAATCTAGTTTGTTTCGATTTTCTTTTTCATGCTTTAAGTCCACAGTTTTTGCAATTGATTGAGCGGGTTCAGGTTGCCTTTCCCATGTGAGCAACATATTCAAAAATTGTTTCATTGCGATCAAGAATGGAAGAGAACGAATTGGGTCAAGTTTTTAGGTTGGAGAAACTTGTTTCTTATAGTTGGGTGGGGAAGATGATCTCTTTTAGTAATTTTAATAAAATAAATTATTATAGTGGAGGTTAATGTAACATCGTGATTTTCATCCTTGTGATTAATTAAGTGATTGAGGATAATCATAAAAGAAATTGAAATTAATTTCCTGAGAAGATTTAATTAATTGATGTTACATGTTTTTCAATGAGGATTTTACTAAGGAAATCCTATCTGAGTTGGTTGAGCTATGTTGTGTCATTGTGAGTACACACTAGAGTAAATGACCAAACAGAGGTATACCATGAGCCAATGTCAAAGTGTCATTGACACATTTCCCTAGACAATTAACATGTTACCCAAGGATAATTATTTGTTAACTTATTGTTTATGGCTAAAAGCTTATCCTACCATTTATGGTTAATCATCTTACCATTTTTGGCAATAAATTCAAAAGAAATTTACCCACAAATAATAAAAGTTGCTAGCCACATCACTTGCCATATTTGTCTAAAGTTGATTTCCATTTTGGTGTAAAAACCTTGGATAATAAAACCCTTAATGACCCTTGTGCAAAACCCTTCCCTAATCTCTTTATAAATACCCAACTCAGCTGAAAAATAAGAGCTCTTAACCCCTTTTATGCTGTTGATTTTCGTGGACCAAGGAGAGCCCCTCTGTTGTTGAAGCCTCTTTATCCTTCTTGCTTGGAAAACCACTCCAAACGCTCTAAGTAAGTAAGCTTACTCTTTCTGTGTGTTATTTGTTTAAAACTATTATATGGTGCTTTAGAATGTTAGAGAACATGTTAAATAAGTATATTAATGTTTCAAATTTCAAGTATGGTTAAGTTTTGATGGTTGTTGTAAGTTGTATGAAAAATGCATGATTTCTTTGATTCCTTGTTTGCTGTTGATTTTGATGTTTACAACATGTTCTAGTAGTTATATAATGATGTTATGAACTATTTTGATGTATTTATATGTTGTTTATGCTAAAAATATGAAAAATCATATTTTGTGGTCATTGTGTTCGAACCCCCAAGCTCAGCAAGGAAAATGCGCATTAAGCGCGAATCAAAGATCTGAGTTTTGTTGAAGGCGCTCCAAACACAATGAATGCTTGCTAAGCGTGGATCATAAAACTAAGAACTTGATGAATGTGGGCTAAGCGCAACGAATGCACACTAACCACAACTTGAAAATTTGGAAAATGTTATAGAATCAATGATAATCACCATAAAGGTGCCCTGAGCACGAACAATAATGACTTAAAACACGTGTGAACCCTTATGATGGCACACTAAGCATAGAAATGTGATGCTAAATGCCAAAACTTAGATTTTAATGGAACAATATTCTCTCCAAAGGGTGTTAAGTGCATAACAGCATGCTAAGTGCTAGATAACCCCAAAAAAATTAACTTTCCGTAATGCGGCATGCTAAATGCAACTAAGGTTGCGCTAAGCGTCTTTAAGCCCTTGATAATTAACTCTCTGTAATAATGACCACTAAGTGCAATGGTAGTCGCACTAAGTGCCAGTTGTACTTGAGACTAATATAAGTCATAGCAAGTGGTGCGCTAAGTGCTACGGGGTCACACTAAATGTGGAACCCTCTCACTCCTAAAACCCAAAGAAATCTAAGAGGTTAGGAATGAATCTCTAGTTGATGATCCCTTACTTCTCCTTAAGGAACCTTAAAGGGATAAATATCTAACATTATTATGGGAAAACTTAGGAAAACCATGAATAGAAAAATAAGATTGAAAGTGAAACTTTAAAGCTTTTGTTAGCTTAGAAGACTAGAAAGCTTCCTATAGTTGAATGGTAATTTTTCATCAAACACCATAAATGGCTAATTATTGTAGATAATTTCCCAACCCTAGATATAACTATAAAAGTATTGGATGAGTTAAGAATAAAGAAGATTAATAAGACTTGAAAGTGGAACCTTAATTCTCAATTCATAAAACATAAATAACATGTGTCATCCATTAGCCAATGAGTTGATTACTTATGAATGGTTTGAGAAGCATTTTGTGAAATGATGACTTAAGTAGTGAGATGAGAACCCACGTTGTATGTTGAGAACTTAATGGTGAACCATAAGCTATTTGGTAATGAACTGTGAGAGTTTAGCAATGGACCCTGATTAACATGGAAGATGACCAATAAACATGTAATGGTAGGTTATGGTCAGTTTGGTAGTCTAATTGTGAAAATTTCAGGGAATCAAATCGGTATAGCAATCGACCGTGAGAATGGTTCAAATATCTGGATGATGTTAAGTTGTTCAATCTTAATAGATTAATTTGTTGTTGTTGTTGACAATGCTTAGGACCTTGAGGTTAACCATAGTTGAGATGGTGGGAGCAAAACTATTGTATCTAAAACCCCAAAGTATCTAAGTGCAACCATGTTGACATGTTGGTTGAGATTGTTGTAGAATTGTTGATGTTAGTGTTATATACATGCAGGAGTCTGCAATTGTGGCTACGTTGCAAGCAGGTGTGAAGCTCTCAACATAGTATTGGAAGGAAGAGTGAGGTCATGATTTGGGCCTTGAGGGTAGATATATTGGAAAATTCGACATGAGGTCAAGGTCCTTGCAAGCCTTATGTTGTGGTATGCCACTACCTACGTATATTTATCTTGACAAACCACTACCCACTTCCAAAGATTAGTTCACAAACAGCCCCAATAATGGTGTCTTGATAGGATTTGCATGTTCCTTATGACTATGGTGCTATGTTAAGGGATTCTCCATGATGATTGCTCGAACTGTTAAAAAATCTCCATGGAGTGAGTTTGCATACATTACATGACCGATGTAGTATTCTATATGTCGAATGTTGATTGATGAACTGTTGAATATGGATTATTGTTGATGTTTAATTATTTTTGTATTATTATCTGAATGTCTTAAATGTATGTACAATTGTGCATGTATTAGTTACTTTCTGTAAGCTTACCCTTGCACTGTTGGCAATGTGGTTATGATTGTGATGATCGTGCACATGTTCATTGGAGTAGATGGTCAGTCGTCGTCGATTGGGACTTTTTAGCATTTAGCTTGCATTGGTCGTCATTGGGCATGGCGATATATTGTAGATCGACTGGGAGGCATATGAGGCACTCTTCCAAGGCGTCTTGTTCGTTTGATATGTCCCTGTTGGTCTAATTGTTGCTACAATTCTTGTTGTTGTGATTGTAGATTTCAGTAAGCTACTTGATGGATCTTGACGTGCTCCTCTTTGCCCTTCTAGAGTTGTCAGACGTGCTTCTACCTATCATCTCATGTTTCATGGGGGATAGTGTTCCCGAGGAAGTACATATAGGATCAGAGAGTTAGATGAGGATGTCGCCTCGACATCTCCTCGCTATCTGTAGGTGTAGAACGTAATCATTATGACCAATTAGGGTTTGTGTGATGTTGTAGTTCCCCACTGATAAAGGACTATCCAAGGACTTTAAGAAAGAAGTGATAGACATGAAAGGTCTTATGACTAGAGAAAGGAGAGGGAAGATTCAAGAGGAACTTGGCAGGAAGCTTAACACATTCATGGGGGAGGAAGAAGAGAGCCTTGGAAGCTTGAAGATAATAAATTGGAGCCAAGTTTTAGATTAGGATTTCCTTACATTTTTTGAGCACTTTTATTTTGGGCCTTTGTTGGGCTTTAGTGGAGTTGTTAGCTTTTATTCTTTTTAGTTGACTATGTTTGGACCTATTATGACTTGTTTTGGGCTTGTTAGTATTTGGTCCTTATTTTTGGTGTTAGTGAAAATAGGTCCCTATGGGCACTTGGTAGACACTTTTGATGAATTAAGGAATTGATAGCATTTTTGCTAAGAGAGTGTTCTTTCTAAGTTCTTGGATTGAACCATTAGATTCTTATCAAAGAACAATTTCTTTGTGACAAATCCCCATTGACTCATCAATCATGAATTGATTCTGTTTTTGTGGATTTAATTTGGGAAAATTTGAGGTATTGAAAAGTAAGATCCACTTTGGGGTTTATCACCTACTCCCCTTTTGATGTATCTTTTTGTTGATGGGTACAAGGTCAGATGCATACGCCCCACCTTTTTAGCTACTTTGATGTGGTTGTAGTGCCATAAGGCACAATGTTCATATTTTGTATTTGATGACGTATGTATGGTTTATTTAGCAAGTTGTGTGTTTTATGTTACATCTTTATCCCCAAAGTTTCAAATTGACGAATGTAAAATGTCAAAGTGAAAAAAATTTACACATGATTTCATAAATAAATTAATAAAAGATTCTTTACTAAAATTGAATCTTTTTACAAAGTAAGTTGATTTGATGTCATATAGCGACAATGGATCGTTACAGTTAAAAATTGTCACTATGTTAAAAGCTTTACACCAAAAGACGATGATCTTGAGTCTATGCTTCAATCTACTCCTCCTTCCAAATGGGTCAGTTAGTGCTATAATTTATTTTTGAATTTGAGAAAATTTTCAATTTTCAATTTTCAATGGCATTTTATTGGGTTGGACAATGTTGATTGAATTTGTTGATGGCTTGGCTATTAATGAGTTATTGATCGTGTAGCAGATTTGGTGTTTTTCCAAAATGGAATGCTGGAATCATGGCTTGAGAGCAAAGGTTTGAATGATACAAACCAAGTGTTGGCATATTTTGCCATGTCAAAACTTGGAGAATCCCTTATTGATGGTAGGACTGATACCAATCCTGAAGGATTCAATACTGTATTTGGCAAGTGGGCTTTTGTCGTAGCTACAAGATTAAATGCCGGAGGCCTCTCGTACAAGGTATGCATAATATCTATCTTCCAATGTCTCTTCTTCTTTTTTATTTTTTTTAAAAATATTTGTGGGGGCTTTTTATAATTTTTGGCAGATTTAAGCATTTTGATTCTCACGTATTATGTTTTTGGTTTGCTCAGTGTTAAGATTGAAATTATACGATTTCCTTGTACAGTGTCAAAAGCAAAAGTTTACACATCTAATAATATATCACACGCTGATCTATGTCTCAAAAGCTAGGTTCTTGATAAGGAGGTGTTTCAAAAGCAGATGTTAGAGAAGCTTATATGTATTTGTTCTGTCATGCTCGTTGGAGCACGTCATGGAGGAATTTCTGTAAATGTCGTGGAAAAGGAATTTCGCAATGAAGTAAGATTTGCAATTGACATTTTCTCGATGTTAATTTGCCAATTCTATTAATGAATGACATTTTGTTTAATTACAAGACAATATAATAACAGGTACATAATTTGATTAAAATTGTCTATTTAATAGGATGGTTAATGATTGAAATTAGTTACCAATTACCATAATACGCGACAGAGAAAGGGAGCAAGAGAGATGCGAGAGAGAGGAGGAAAACAAAGAGGGAAAAGAGAGGAAGAGGAAAGAAAAAAAATGAGATTGTTTTGTGACAATTTTTAATTGTCATTATTTTAAAATTATTAACAATGTTTGTTTTAGGCTAACAGAAGCATAATATTGAGCCAAATTTAAAATATAAAGGATCAAAACGAAACTTTTAAAAAATAAATGACCAAAATGTGTTTTACTAAAGAGATTAAGGACCAAAAATATAATTTTTCCAATTTTTTTTGTTGGGTTTGTGGGGAGTCTGATATCATGCATGGCACTAACTCCCACATGCCATTCATCGATTTCTCTCTCTCTCTTTCTTGCATATTTATGGCCATATATCCATGATCCTAATCAAAGGGAGAGGTGAAGAAATTGGGATTCTTCATAAAAAAACAACAGAGAGAGGGGAGCGAAGTACCAAAATTATGTTTCATCATAGCATCATACATATGCTAATACGCATACTTAATCACATGTCTCTTATTAGCTCTTATCGTGTTAAAATCTCTCTTATTCCTTTTGCCCTTTACTTAACTACTTTGAAATTGTCATTGAGTTGAACCATCCCCCCTCTCTCTCTCTTACAGTTTTTGGTTTGTTCGATAACTTTTCTATAGAGATCACAGTGTTAATTACAGTCAAGACTTTGTAGTTATTGTCCACTACGTGCCAAATCTACTTATTAAAGAATATCTTTTACCTTCATTACCGTTTATTAGGGAACTCTTATTCTTATCAATCGAAAAGATAAATATGAATTTACCAATCAGAAGAGCTAAAGGAACTTTCTAACATTATTTTATTTTATTTTTTAAATTTGAATATTGATATTATAAACTTTTATAATCAGAATATATTCACGTTCACTTTTGAGTTTTTGTTATTTGTTGAGTACCCAATTGATTAACTCATACAATCTCAATGATACTCACATGAAAACAATCTAGTCTCCCAAATATAATTAATCTACACAATAATACTTTAAATAATATAATATTATTATATATTTTTTTGGGTGCCAGGGTTATCTTCAGCCGAGATCTATAGACTAATCCCTTCGAAATACAAAAATACATTTAAGTAACTAACTTCTCTAAATAAATATTCTTCTATACATAAAGAACTGGAATTACAACTTCTAATTTCGATCTGAGAACCCAATGGTTAACATTCATGTTGCATGGCACCAAACCACCATGATTTATTAGTTTTCCTTCAAAGTTAACTTCTATTATATTAAAGCTCACCTTTTTTAAATACATTAATGGCAAGAAAGAATAATTTTAAAGCAAATTCTAACTAGTACTTTTAAGACATTAGTTAAGAAAAGTAAAAATACCTTTAAGACATTTGTTAATAAGGCTCTAAATTTAAAGATTAGTATAAAATAATTATAAAATAATTAATTTAAGTTAATAAAATCCTCTCATTTATAAGTACATTTAATATGTATGATACTAAACTATTAAATAAATAATTTCCATGTACGTTTGATATGGATGACATCAACATAATAATAAAGAATTGATTTTCTGATACATTAATAAAGAACTAATTTAGGACAATTTAAAATTACATAAGTAATTTAAATACGTGTATTATTATTAGTAACTAAAATCAATTTATAAACCCCCAACAAGCTAGAGAAGTAAAGATACAATTTTGCATTTGACAAGATGAAGATGTAGGTATTGAGTTACTGATTTATCCACTGAATCATTGGCCAAACTGGTTGAATTTATAAAACAGAAAGCCCTACTTCAAAGTGTAGAATAATTTGTGTTGTCATATTCCTTAGATTTGATTATTTTATCTACAAAAATGTTAGCAACACACTTTTCTTTCTAATGTACTTTTTGGTTGAAGATTATTGAGATTCACAAAATTATATGAGAGAGTTATTAAATAAGAAAGAGACCCATATAATTTTTTGAGTTTCAATAACTTTTAATCAATAATAAATAATGTGTGACTAGCATTTTTCATCTATTTTTTGCATCAATTTTCTAACACATATGTTGTTATTCTATATTTTGTGTACTGTTAAGCTATTCTGATTTGAGCCTTCAGCCTTTTTGTGCTGATTGTTGGGCTTTGGCCCTTGCCTTTTGTGGCTCTTTCGCATTGACAAAAATATTCAATAGAATGTTCTCCTGATTTTCCAACGAAACCCAAAGGCCAAGGCAGCAAATAAATCTAATTACAAGATGACTATCAGTTGAGAAAACATGCAGTAATTACCTCTTTCCATTGGTACCCAAATCTTAGTGGGACGATAAATGGGGAGAGTTTTGTGGCTTTGCAATGGCTAAGGACAGGTAATTGGTTCAAGAGAAACAGGGTATAGAAACTTATAACTTTGTTAGAAGTTATAACTTGAATAGATCTGATTTAGCCTTGTTAAATTAGTAGTAATTTATTTGGCAGTTTTTAAGCTTACTGACTTGTCAATTCACTAGTTTTCATTAGAACGAGGTGAGTCACATTGGTTCATGCTCATTTGAAAGCTTGTCGAATTCATGTTGTTGCTTGGATCAATTACCGGCAGGTTCATTGGTCCACCTCCGCCTTGAATTTTATAACACTAGGTAAATATAAATTCTTTATAAATATTTTTTGAGTTCAAAAACTTTCTGTCTTAATTAGGGATTCTCTCACTTAAAATTTTCATGTAACAAAACATTTTGAAATTTTAAAATACAATACCTGACCTCGATAATATCAATAAATTGATCAATTCAATTGGTTTAAATCTTATATTTAATCACTCTATATATATACATTATAATGAAAATATCTGTAATTAAGTTAATCAATTTAAAATAAAATAAATTTCAATTAATGTCAATACATTGTTTAATTCAATTATTTTAAATGTTATAGATAAGGTAAATTATAATAAAAATGTAATTTTTATTATAATACGATTTTTATTATAATTCACCTTATCTATAATATAATGAGAATATTTGTAATCAAGTTGATCAAAATGAAATATAAGGAATTATAACTCGTATTAATATATTGTATAATTCAATTAGTTTAAGTCACACAATTACCACAATCATATAATTCAATTGAGTTGAACATTTTAGACAAATTAAATAACTTTGTATAGTTATTTTTCCCCGTAAAATAAAGGGAGATAAACATTAAATGGTAAACGTTGAAAAAAAAAATGAGATAACTTGCCTTCTTACACATCTCACTAAAAAACAAAATCACATAATTATTTTAAGAATAATTTTAGGTTGATTAACTTAAATTAAAAAAAATGCTGATTTTATATGTGAAAGAAATTTTAAAAACTCTTTAGCTATTTAATTCTTTATATTTTTAAAATTAAAATAATTTTTAATTAAGATAATAAGTGGAGGAAAACAAACAATACTTTAAGTTCAAAGAACAAAAATAAAATAAAAAGAGAGAAAAATATAGGAAAACATACTTCAAAGATGATAAATCTGATGCGCTAACTCATCCGTGAATCAAATGATGAAAAGTACCACAATTGTGCCTTAAACTTTATTTTGTTTTGTTAACTAAAATGACACAAACTTTATAATATGTTAAACCTAGACACCCTATCAAATTTTGGATCACAATACAGAAACAAAAGGGAGCTTCTATTTTTTATTTTTTTTAGAATAAAGATGAACTTAAAATCTAAATGCATTAACATATATCTTTCAAGAATTATTTTTTATTTTTTATTTTTTAAATAGAAAAGTTGCTAGCATTGGATTTTGACATTATCTCTTTTTTTTTTCCCTCAAAAAAAGAGAATAAGTAAAGTAAAACGCAACGAACATTTGTGAGAAACAACTAACTAAAAAAAAAGGGTGATTAATCAAAGTGGTATTTTTTTTATTAACTACTTACTAAAGTTGGTTTGTTTTGAAATAGATCACTATTTCAAAACAGATATGTGGACATATATGACCTTACACATGACTTGTGCACTCATTGCTTCAAACAACTTGGTAACAAAATGAGTAATTAAGTGTGGCTGACTCTACTTCCTGCATGAAGATGAATAAAAAAGGGACTAGAAGTCAAAAAGAATATTATAAAAGACAATTTAAGAAATAAAGGTAAATGAACAGATTCTAGAGCTGTAAAACAATTTCTAGGGTACATAAATAAATTGGTGTAGTTCAGTTGAGAGCTGATTCTAACTTTTGTCATTTTATTGTTTAAATAAATAATAACATGATGAAATGAAGGATTAATTTAAGAGAAGAAAAGACGTTGTTAGATATAGATTAAAAAGAAAGACATGGAGACATATTAAGAATAGAGTTAGTCATTATTAGTCTCACTAAATTGGTCATCATTATATTATGAATTATGGACTTTAGGCTTGCTGATAAAACGAGCTGAATAAGCCACCAAAACTAAATCCTTAATTGAACAAATCATTAGTGAACATGGTTGTTAGATAAAATTTCAGAATAATATATAGTAATCAAATAAGAAAACACACATACTCACAAAAACAATTGAAGAACAAGTATACATGAAAGAGGTATATGTGACAATTAATTGGAATTTGATCAAGATTCCAAACATGGTAATAGACTATCAAATCTCATTCATAAACATAGGAATAGAAAACCAAATCCACAAGGAAATTTGGCTCAAAATTAGATCCATGGATTAAATTCAAATGTTAAAATCAGGGAAGCCATCGCAAATAATATACCTCAAATCACAAAAAGCAAAAAACAAAAGAAGTCATCGGAAAGAAGTTTGTGAAGAGAAAAGCATAGAAGTTGCACAATGTCAATGGAGGAAATAACAAATATAGTTCAAATTGGCGATCCAAATGCATGTTCTTAATCTTTCCGTATTCACTAAAGGCGTTTTGGAAATTGTCCTCTAGCACTTCCTTGTGCACGCTGGTGACCAAAATGATCCATCCTTCAAAGCCAAACCCTAACTCTCGGTGGTGTGAGAGAGAAAGCATGTTGATGTTAGAGGAAAAGATAGCAACGGTGATAGCGGGTTTGAGATTAGGATGAGGAAAAGAAGACGTCGAGGCTCTAACCACACAGAAACATTATCATGTCAACATTAGTGTGTGAGAGAATTTAAAAAATATTTTAAAAAATTAAAGAATCTGCAGGAAAATTTGCAGGAAATACTTACTAATATTCTTGTAACTTTTAAAAAATTAAAAATCAATAAATAAATTCGTAAGAAAATTTATAGGAAAATTATTTTCGAATTTTCTTATGATTTTTTTAAAAATATTTAAAAATTTCCTGCAAATTTAAATTTGCAAGAAAATTCGCAAGAAATTTAAAAGTTTCTTGTGGAATTTTCTATGAATTCAATCCGCGGCAAGAAAAAATAAAATCGTATAATAGATAAATTTGCAGCAAAATTTGCATGAAATTCCTACAAAAACATTTCGCAAGAAAATTCATAGGAAATATGTGAATTTCTAGTAGGGATAGGCCTAATGAAAAATATTGGCAACTCAGGACCAAATATAAACCAAGAAAAAAAATTGAAATTTAATTGAAATTTAAGGTTGAACAAGAAAAAAAGTTGAGTAGCTCAAGGCCTAATGAAAAAGAACAAAAAAGATTAGTAGTTCAAACCAAAGATAGAAAAGAATGGGAAACTTAAATCCAAATAAAAGAAAAAGATTGATAACTGAAAGTCAATCATAAAGAGTTAGGTAATTTAAGGCATAGTAAAGAAAAAGGTTGCCAATTCAAGGACAAACTAAAAATATTTACACAACTTAAGACATAGTTAGGAAAAAAGATTGGCAATTTAGGGCTAAACATAAAAACAACTAAGCAACTCAAGGCTAAATGAAAAAGAGACTGGTAATTTAAGGTAAAATTTTAAAAAAAAAATTAGACAACTTAAGACATATATAATGAAAAAGAAGATTAACAACTCCAAACCAAATAAAGAAAATCTTGATATCTTAAGGGCTAAAGAAAAAAGGATTAGTGATTCAAGGCCAAACATAAAATAGCTAAGCTATTACAGTCCAAAACAAATGAAAAACCTCAGCAACCTATGGCCTTAATATGCCTAGAAAAACCTTTAAAATTTCCTTGGTAATTGTAACCCCCATCACATATCTATTCTAAATGTCTTTCTATTAGTGTAATAATATTTATTAAACAAGAATAAATTGGATTAAAGTAATTAATTTAAAATTTGTGGAACTAAATACGTATGAAGCATCCAACTCCTAAAAATGTTTTGATTTGATGATAACAATGACTATTAAAATTTATGATTGAACATAAAAAAGGTTTTATAACAATTAAACACATGCCTTTATAAAGAAAATCTCATTTCTAAAAAGAAGCATCCAAATAGCTCTTATAAAAATTGGCTTTTGCTATTTAATGACAAAGCATCCAATCCTTTCTTTTTGAGCATCCAAAATCTTTCTATAGTAAAGCATCCAACACACTTTATCACATAATATCTTATGTGTTGAAAAGGAACTTTTACACAACATTTTCTATTTTTTTTTTAAATTAACTAAGTATGACATGACATGACAAGATCATTTCTTGGGTTGATTATTCTTTTATAGCATATACGTATTACATATCATAGAAGAATATTCATTGTGCTTAATTCCTTTGAAGTCCTTAGAGACAAGTTAGACACACCTTTACAAAAGGATTACAAGAGGAATTCCATGCTGAGAAAGAGTTGCTTTTACCATTGCGCAGTAGCGTACCTTTTAACAACTTTTTTCTCTATCTTGCAAAAAAGACAATACTTGTCTGCTAAAATAAGGACTATATGAGTGCAACCTTGGTGCTAATTTTCATAATGTTACCTTTTCTCCTTAATGGTTATTTTCCCATAGCCTATATAATGGAGACCATCAAGGAAAAATACACACAAAAGAAGCAATAATGTTCCGTTAGACAATCTTTTAAGTTTTCATAAGCTTTGTTTATAAAGCTGCTCCACTTTTATTAAACTTTCATATCCTCACCTAGTGAGTTGTTTCGTGTTTACCTTAAGATCCTTTGATCTATTGAAAGCCTAGAGAGGCTTAATCTAAAAGAATACTTGGGTTGTTAGTAATCATGGTTGAAGATGACTAGTTGTTTGTGTAAGCTTGGAGAGGCAGTGAGAATACTTGATTTGTAACTTGGTAAAGATACTGGATATTCCTTTTGTAACACCTCTACCTTAGTTGCATTCAAAATTTCAAGAACTATTTGATTGTAATTTTTAATAACTTTTAAGTCGGGCCCTAAAGAAACAAAAAAATGACGATCACATCTTGATTTCTTAATATAAATGGTCAACATGCGAAAAAGGTTCAAATAATGCTAAAAATTCATTCTAAGATAGAAAATATGTCATATATATTAAAATATAATTTTAGAAATTTTTTAAAAAATTTTAGAAATTTTTGTGCAAAATAACCAAAATGCCCCTAATTAATTATAGAGCCAAACTAGTATTTGATTGATGTTCAAAAATAGTGAGAAAATTGTTTTAGGCTTATTTTCATGTGAGAAATTTATTTTTACAATTATCTTACCATTTTAGGATTTATTTAAATTAAAATATTTAATAGTAATTTTTGAATTAAAAATACAATTTAATTAATAAAAATTAGGAGAAAAATATATAAAATTATTTTTAATTTTTGGAAATAATCTACAACCTTAATTTTATATGTTTAAGAAGTATCAAGGTCAATTGCATTAGATTAGTATGTAAAACCAATTAAATTAATGAAATAGGATTTATTGATATTAGTTAATTTTGATAAATAAAAATTGAATAAAATATAGTGTGATCCTCACACTGAGCAACTCGTCTAGCTCTGGAAATTTAGGGTCTAAGTTAAAACTAATTTAATTAGGGCATGTACCAATTAAAAAAAAGAAAAGCAGATTTGATTTATTGCATCACACATTATGACATCATGGTATTAACATCACCCTCCATCTATTTAATTGAGATTTTTTCTTTTTCCCCATTTGTGGGTTTGTTGGCCGAAACTCATTCCAAACCCATTCCCTTCATCTAAAAATTTTTCTTCTTCTCCAAAGCTCCAAATCACCATCTCCCACCATCACCACAAAGAGGAGAGCTTAAAACCACCATTAACCTACCATCTCTACTTCATCTTCCTCACATTTTCTAAAGGTATAAGGGGGAGGGGGGGGGGGGGGTGTAACGACCCAACTGTCGCTACTAAACAACCTTACTAAACATACACCTCATCCACATATCAGGTGAAGAAAAAAAATCATAACATATCTGTACATAAGTCATACACACCAACTGAGAGATCCACCTATCTCTCTTGGTGCCATGCATGCATATCTGTTCAACTATCATCATGATATATACACAACTATGGGACAACACCAGCCCAGATCAACAATATCAAAATATACATCATCGGGGAAGAGGGATACAAAAGCTCACTCCCTATAGCTAGTCATCCTATACAATCCCATCAAAAGAAAGAAAACTGAAAATACAACAAAACAACCAAGAACTTGGCTCTACAAGCCAAACATCTCCAGCTTTCAGCTCCATACTCAGCTCTGAGATATCGGATCAACGGAAGCATTGCCATTTGCTCCCACGCCATAAGACGTGATCATGATAGGCACACTAGCACAAAAAGCATCAAGACAATCCAACAACAACAAAACAAGGCAAGGGTAAGCTTACTAAAACAATTGCATAGCATATGATTATGGAAATCATCAACAATTCACAATATTCAATCACGAGTATATGGCACACCATCATATATCTAGAGTTCTCAACATCTATATACATATATACATATATATAGCATTCATTCACATGGCAAAGAGTTCTCAGTCCAGAAATCCATATCATAACCATTCTGCCACAACTATGTCAATGCATGATGACATGATTCTTGAGAGATTTACTACATTCCAGAGGCACTAGATTTGGAGGCCCAACTAAGTATTAACTCTGGTCACCATCTAATTTGGAGGCCTAACTGAGCATTAACTCTGATCAGCATTCGTTTTGGAGGCCTAATTGAGTATTAACTTTGGTCACCATCCAATTTGGTTGCCTACTCGTACACGGCATGAGGCTCACACAATCTCAGCCAACAACATATGCATGAGATGCATGTACTCCAGTACCATAACCACTCAACCACCACCAAACAACATATGTTTGTGTAGCAACACAAAAATAGCATCACAACACCACGTGGGCCCGACCAGCACGACACGTGGTCCATAACCACTAGCAACACCATGCCGACCCATTCCAGCTTCAAGCATAGTCAACAGGTAAGGCCCTATCTAAGCAGCTCATACCTTGTGAGAAATCTCACACAACAACTCAGTCACAACTAGCAAAGGTCCTATCCAAGCAACTTTCACTTTGCAAACAGCCCAACAATCAACTACAAATTTTAAAACCAAGACCCCCTTTGAAAACCATTTGGAAGATCGGTAAATCTTAAGATTCACAAAATAAACCTTTGGAATAATTCACTTTCTTTAATTTAAAGCAATCATATTTAAGCTAGACAACTTTCCACCATTCTCAAATAAAACTTTTGAAAATGTATAATACCCTTTTTATATGTGTATATACATAATACTTCACATTTTGAAATGAAAAATTTAGAATTTGAAATAGTACATTCAGTTATGAAATAACAGATTAAGTATTGTAGTAACAAATTATATCAGTTTAGTTAAAATGCACCAGATTTCATTTTCTAGCGAGGATAATCGATTATTGTAGAACCAAAATCAAAAGAATTTTTTTTGAAACCTAGACAATCGATTATCAGAGTCCGTAATTGATTATTAGTGAGCCAAAATCACGAAAATAGCACCTGAAGCTCCAGATAATCAATTATGAAGCTCCCATAATCGATTATCTGCAACAGGACTGGAAAAACCATGATTTTTTGCAGCAAAACTCAAACTTTCACCACCCAAACTCATATTTTCGAATCAATGGGGTTCCAATATCATCAATCCACCCCAAACAAGCTCATACATAATAGATTATACAATCAATTCAACATTTGATCACACAATTCATGGATTTCTCATCAAAATCTTAGATTTTTCTCTAAAAACCCATTTTCATCCAAAATCTCACCACAACCAACATACAATCCAAATTTGGACCAACCCAAGGTGACATTCACACACAATCATGTTCATACATCACAAATCTAGCAAGTGTAAGCTTCCCTTACCTCTTGGAGTCTCCGAATTCGAGCTTGGGGAAGGGAAAACATGAGAAAGGCAAAGCCTTGAGCCAAATCTTCAAAGCAACCACTACTCTTCACCAAAAGGATGGAAAGGGGCTACAAATCTTGCCTCTACGTAGTGGGTTTGAGAGAATTTTGAGAGAGAGAGAGATGAAAGGAAGAGAGCGAGAGTCTAAGAGAGTGAGAAAAAAAGGGAGACGGGGAGAATGAGAGAAATGACAAGGGAAGGGGTCTTAAAACTCTCCCTGGGCCTCACAAAGGCTTCAGACCCACTAAAGTTCAAGGTCCGTCTATTCACTCTCCAAAACTCACAACGAGTCCAACTCAACTGTTTTTCTCTCAACAACCCAAACCAATATCAACAACACTCTTAATTTAGCTCAAGCACATTTTTCTCAGTTCCCTAAACTCAGATAGGAATTCCAAGACAGCAACATAAAATTAAAATCACACAACAACAATCAACAACAATAATTCTTTTATTTGTTTTAAACACCATGATCACGTATTAATTTCCACTTTTTAGTTATTAAACCACCAAACCATACATTAAGAAAAACACAATGTTACAAGGGGGGTGATTCTCTCATGGCTTTCACTTTTACATATGTGGTGGGAATATTTTGTCTCCCTAAAATCCTACTACCACTTGCTTTTGTTGATTTATATTATTTGTTGCATTGATTGTTTTTTATGCAAATGACTTGATGATGCATCTATTTTCATGACTTTGAACCTTGTGATTGTTGTTGTTTTGGTGATGGATTTTTGATCTCAAACTACCCCTTGACTGTTAATCTATGTTGGCTAATGGATGTTTTGGGTTCATGGATGTTGAAAAATGAAAAATTTTGGTATGTTGGTGGATGTAGGCCTCTCGGCCTTGAAGAGTTTTTTGGTGTTTTGATCAAAAATTTTCTTGGTTAATGATTGACCTTCAATATTTATTTGGCAAATGATTTTACTTTACTTGAGTATAAGTTGTTTTGGCAAAAGGAAAATGTTTTGAAAACATTTGTTCTAGGCACCTAGGACTCTCGACCTTGCTTGATTTTGGGTGTCCAATTTCAAAATTTTAATTGCCATTACTAGGTTTTAGTCTTTGTTTAAGCACCTAAGTTAAAGTGTTATAAGTTCTCTCGGTTGATAACTCAATTTGTATAGGAAAAGTTGTTTGAAAATTGGTTATTTGGACTTATATGACATTTGACCTTGATGACTCTCCAAGGAATCATGTGCACAAAATTCTTCCTAAACATGGTTTTGTAAACTTAGATGTTTAAGTCCAATTTCTAGCAACTTTTCTATACAAATGGTTTGAAAAACTTTAAAGCTTGGCCTTGATTTCTAGACATGGCCATTCGACCATTCATGTTTCAAACCAAGGAAAGAAAAAAAATTTAGTGTCCATGGTAAAGTTTCAAGAAAATGGTCTTATTTTGAATCAAGTAAAATAATTAATTTTGAATTAAAATAATGATTTTGGGAATTTCCTAAATTATTAATGATTTTAATTAGAAAACTTTGGTATTCAAACTTATGGTCAATTCAACCCCATTTTGAACACTTAAGTAAAATTTTGTTTTCTATAAATAATTAAAGGTTATGAATTAATAATTAGTTTATAAATAATTTCTAAGTTGTTTAAGAGACAATTGATTAATGTTGTATTGATGAATTGATAGAATTGAGGCTATGTGTGATGAGGCAGAGATAGTGGTGATGATGTACTAGTTCTCAAGTTTTAAGACCAGTATATCTTTGCTAAAAGAGATATGTCTGTGTTGTGATGAATTGATGTTAAACGAGCAATTAAGATGTGAGGGTCATGTTGTGAGCATGAATCCCTTAGTTAGGGAAGTCATAGTTTGGTACAACTGTGAGATGAAAGGCAACGACCATGTGATGAAGGTCTAAGGGGTATGATATTAAGTGGTGATAATCCTAATGGTCGGGGTAGTGCCCTAGAGCCGAGACAATCACATAACCATCTTGATAACCCTGATACCTGCTCAACATCACAAGGATTGATGTAGAGTATACCCCTGTGTAGGCAAGTATATTGTGAGCTTCTTCCAAAATCATTTTTCTTAATTCTTCACTTTCTGGTACACAGATTCTTCCTTGGAATCGAATGACTCCATTTAAATCCTGATCAAACTCCAATTCCTTTCCTTCAGTCCTTGGTTCTAACCTTTCTCGGAGATATTGATCAGTATTCTAGGCTTCTTGTATCTGTTCTAGAAATTCACTACTTATTTGAAGCATTCCAAAACTAATATTTCTTGGTTTTATCTCTATAGCCAAACCTAAATCTTTAAACTTCTCTATTATTTCCATCTTCTTGACCATCATCATTGAGACATGTAGGAATTTTTGACTTAGAGCGTCTGCTACAACGTTTGCTTTACCACGATGGTAATGCAATTTAAAGTCGTAATCCTTCAAGAATTCCATCCATCTACGTTGTCTTATATTTAGCTTTTTTTGGTCAAACAAATGCTTCAGACTTTTGTGGTCACTAAACACTTCAAACCTAACACCATAAAGATAGTGCCTCCAAATCTTCAAGGCAAAAACTACTATAGCCAATTCTAAATCATGAGTTGGACAATTAACCTCATGTGGTCTTAATTGCCTTGAAGCATAAGTTGCCATTCTCCCTTCTTGCATCAATACACATCCTAATCCTTGCCCAGATGCATCACAATATACTTCAAACTTTCCAGTAGGATTGGGCAAAATCAATACAGTGCAGTAGTTAACCTATTTTTCAACTCTTGGAAACTAGTCTCACAATCCTCTATTCAAACAAAAGGTTGTTAGAGATAAAGCTAGCTTCGAAAATCCTTTAATGAATTTTCGATAATATCTTGCCAATCCTAGAAAACTCCGTATTGCTATTATTGTGGTAGGTTGTTCTCAATGCAACACTGCTTCTACCTTGGCAGGATCTACTGAAATTCCTTCTTTTGAAATTACATGTCCTAGAAAACTTACTTGTTCTAACTAGAATTCACACTTTGAGAAATTGGCATACAACTACCTTTCTCGCAGTATTAGCAATACTATCCTTAGGTGTTCCTCATGCTCTTGGTGATTTTTAGAGTAAACCAGAATATCATCTATAAAGACTATCACGAATTTGTTCAAATATTGATGGAATATCCAGTTCATGTAGTCCATAAAGATTGTAGGAGCATTAGTTACACCAAAAGGCAATACCAAATACTCATAATGTCCATATCTTGTCCTAAAGACTGTATTTGGTATATCCTCAGTCTTGACTCTAATATGATGATAACTAGATTTTAAGTTAATCTTTGAAAATACTGCCACTTCTCTCAATTGGTCCATAAGATCATCTATTCTAGGTAATGGGTACTTGTTCTTGATAGTGATTTTGTTGAGTTGGTGATAGTCAACGCACAATCTTATGCTCCCATCTTTCTTTTTGACCAACAACACTGGAGCACCCCAAGGGGAAACACTAGGTCTAATAAATTGTTTTTCTAAGAGTTCTTCTATTTACTTTTTCAATTTTGCTAGCTCTAAAGGGAACATTGTATAAGGTGCTATGGATATGGGTCCTGTTCCTGGTACCAAATCTATAGTGAATTCTATCTCTCTTTCAGGAGGTAAACTAGGAATATCTTTAGGAAAGACGTTAGGAAAATCACAAATGATAGGTAGATTGTTAACTTTTAAATCTCCCTCAGTTTTTAGAGAAGATATTGTGACACCCTTTACCCCAAAGCTAATTATTAAATAAATATTACGAAAATATAACATACTTTTCATTTGTAAAATAAAACGATAGTTTATAATCTTTTTCTTCACACGATAAAGGACATCACATGCACAACTCACATTTACTAAAACTCCATAAGATGCTTTACTGATTAACCAAATGATGGTGGCCCATAGTTGACCATACAAGTACAAATAAAATAAAATAAACCAATTTAAAAGTAAAACTATTAGTCTAAAGTTTAAAAGCTAAAATAATAAATAACTGAGACCCCGATGTCACATTACTATCAGAGTTGACAAAACCGTAAAGAAACTGTAAAATAAACTGCAATGAGGCCAATGCCCCTACTCTAAGACTCCTCCTCAAGGTCTTGTTGGACATCACCTGTATATCACAGACACATACAGAAAACACCAGAAAACAAGGGGGTGAGATACATCTCACATCATGCTCAAAGTATGACAATGGAGACAGGTAGAATACACATCACATACATAATCAATTAACAGTAATTTGCAAAAAAACCAGAATGCACAAAAACATATGTAATGCAATACCTAGCTTCTACTTCTTATGCACATGTGGTACCAACTTAAACTTGTCGGAAAGTAGACTAGGAGTAAATGCACGGCCATAAGAAGCGTCATCGGTACCGATGCCTTCGGCTCTCGCACCCTCAACTAGTATGATATCCCCCGGCGACTAGTCAGGGTTACCCAGTTTTGCCAGTACGCCCCGGCTCCATGGGATCAGCATGGACCATTGGAGTTTTCCCAACCGGATAACCCCCAAGGCTAGAGTTAGACAACCCATCACGGCCTCCACCAGCCAGATTCCTACATACTTTCCTCATCACATAACTCAAATGTTATGATGCATGGTCACATACAATACTTACAGCTTTTCACAGGCTTTCGTCATGAAACATTAACACAATTTCATGTCATACTCAATTTTCTCAAAGTAAACAACAGTCGCACAATATAAACTTAACAAGGCATAAAAAGAAACAACAATGAGTTTAAAACTGCAAAAAAAGGAGTTCATAGGCACAAAGAACGAAATAGCCAAAATTGTATCCGCTCGTTGTGCCAGCAGCGAATCCTCTTGGCGGGCTATATATCCCGCCAGGCGGGTTTGCGCCGCAACCAACCCGCCCAGCGGGTTGTGAACCCCACCCAGTGTGTTCACGTCAGGACCCAACCCGCTCAGCGGATTGTTCATCTCGCCCGGCGCCAACGCAGAGTGTAGTTTTCAATGAAAGCTCGTCTAGCGGCTATTTAGCCCCGCCGGGCGGATCCAAGGTACAGATTTTAAAAAGACAATCCATGATAATCCATATAAATTAAACATAGAATTTTCATAAAGCATATTAATAATTTGGGGAAAATCGCATTCCCCTTTGCACGTATACAACCATATAAGTCACAAACAATTGGGGTCTAGGGCCAACCCCTCTACCCACGACCAAAGCCATACCCATGAGCGAGATAACTCACTCCCCCTTATCTTGAAAGAGGCGATCTCCAGCAAGAGGATGCGAACGGTGCAGCAGCGTCTTTCTAAGGTTCTTCACTTCTTGACTGCAAAGGCTCTGACGGCACGGTATCTCCAAGGAGGCACAAGCGAAAGAATAAGGAAAAAGGATTAGGTTTTCAAGAAACCTAAAGAATACTTAAAGCTAACTTTGGACTCATAAAACTAAGCCCAATAAAAGGGTTTTAAAACTTTTAAAAACATTCTAATTATAAAACCCCAGTTTAAAAGCCCAATATTTCTTTTTCTCAAAATATCATTTTATTAAAAACACGGCAAACGAATAATAATAATAATAATAATAATTAAAGGAAAACATTGGGGTGTTACAGATATGGTCATGTGCACTTGAGCTTTCTTTCTTTTAGAAGCATCTATATGGTTGACAGTTACCATCTCAAATCCCACAAAAGTCTCAGATTTTGATTCAAAGACTGGGGCTTTTTCATGACAGTTAAGAAGAACATGGTTGGAAGATAACCAGTCCATTCCTAACACTAGATCTAATTTAGTTAAAGGTAAACAGATCAAATTTATAGAAAAAATTATACCTTCTATAATAATTGGACAGTTTAAACATGCATGAGAAGTAACAACAGGGATATTGGTAGTGGTAGAAACAACAAGGTCATAAGGTAAAAGTGAAATAGTCAAATTCAAATTCTTCACACAATCATTGGAAATAAATGAATGAGTTGCACCTGAGTCATGTAGTATATGTAAGAGATTATTGTTTATGATGCACTTACACTAAATAAGGTCATCAGATATGGCCACTTCAGTTCTACTTATAGTAACGACTCTACCATTGGTTCGAGGTCTACCAGCTAAAGCCTTTCCATTATTGCCATTGCTCTATTCCTTCTTGGGCTTTGTACACATACTGTTGTAATGACCCTTCTCTCCATAATTGAAGCAGGTAATCACAAACTTGTCATAGTCTTGTTGATAGTGAGGCCCTCCACAGCGGTAGCATCGAATAGGAGTATTAGAACTCCCAACAACAATAGTCTTTTGGCCAGATGATCCGCCATTTGATCTAGGAGGGGCATTATATGACTTCCTTCTCTCTAGAAAATTCTACCTCTTGTTTCTCAAAGGTCTTCTGCTCTTCCATTGAGCTTGCCTTGCTTTCATATCATTATAACTTCTAAAGCGATTCACCAAGGTAGGAAATTGGGCTATCTCAAGATACCCTATTTCCTATTTGATATCTGGCCTTAATATGCTCTCAAATTTAGAGCATCGTGACCTTTCATCAACTCCGTTTTGAAAATACGGACAGTATTTTGATAATTTGTCAAATTTAGCAACATACTCCCCCCAACAGACATATTACCCTGCTTCGACTCAAGAAATTCTATTTCCCTTTTCCGCCTTAGGTCTTATAGGGAATACTTCCCAAGTTATTAGTGTAACACCTTAGAGGGTATTGCCGTAACTAGGTCTAGATTTCTAAGAACAAAAAGGAAAGACTTTAAAACATAGAAACATGTTAAAGTGACTCATAAATATAATTAAATATTATATACGAATAATACAATGAGAAAAATACACGCTTAATACAATTCATCTATCATCCGAAGGTGTTGAATAAAACAAAAAAAGGAATACAAGAAAACAATATAATCTAGACTATATCTTTTTGCACGTGAGTCCAAACTCCACCTGTATATGTCTTCACTTGTATTTTGAAAAAAAAAGAAAGGAAAACTTAAAAGAGTAAGACATAATGTCTCAATGAGTACTCTAAGGGTTCTACGGCTAGGTCAAACTCTTCTACTCGGACAACAATCATTACTTTTCTCTCATGGCTTTAGCCTCACTAAGCCTCTCATAATTCTCCATACCTATGGTCGAGTCTACACCTTTCAACAATCAATACTCCTTGTTAATTGCTCCCTCATTCTCACAACTATTATATTGGTTTACTATCTCATTCTTAACCTAAGAACTCATCCTCATTATTTATACTTTCTTACCCAAAACCCTATTTAGAATTTACTCTTCTTCCTTTTAATATTCAAAGCTGTCCTCTAGGGTCAAGTCTAAGGTTACAGACATCCTAAAATACTCTTATTTTATTCTCTCTTACTTGTCTTATACCTTTCTATTACGCCATAAGGGAATTCACCCTTTCTCTATCTTATTCACAACTATTATTATCCAACTAGAACTCTCATAACACTATCCTAAGGTCTAGCCTCTCATTTATCCTTAAGGTAGCAAACATAATTCCAATTACAAGCATATAATTATTTCACATTCTTTGTCTAGTAACTAGACATATACCTCGTTTTGTTTTATCAAACAGGAATGACATACGTGCAGGATATGATCACATGTCCACAACTTTAACATTTCATCACAAGGCACAATTACATTCTTACATAGAATTCACATAAATAGGGTTACATAGAATTCACATAATTACAACATAGCACACTCTAACATATCACATTATAACAAGATACATATGCGCGCTATGTTCCTAAACTACTACTCATGCACATGTGGTACCAACCTAAACTTTTCGAAAAGTAGACTAGGAGTAAATGCAGGCCATAAGAAACGTCATCGGTACCGATGCCTTCGGCTTTCGCATCCTCAACTAGCATGATATCCCTCAGTGACTAGTCAGGGTTACCCAGTTTTGCCAGAACGCCTCGGCTCCATGGGATTAGCATGGACCATTGGAGTTTTCCCAACCGGATAACCCCCAAGGCTAAGGTTAGACAACCCATCACGGCCTTTACCAACTAGATTCCTACATACTTTCCTCATCACATAACTCAAATGTTATGATGCATGGTCACAAATAATGCTTACAACTTTTTATAGACTTTTATCATGAAACATTGACACAATTTCATATCACACTCAATTTCTTTCAAGGTAAATAATAATCATACAATATAAACTCAACGAGGCATAAGAAAACAAACAGCAATGAGTTAAAAACTACAAAAAGGAGTTCAAAAACACAAAGAACGGAATAGTAAAAGTCGTATCTGCCAAGTAGGACGGAAGTCCTGCCTGGCGGTCCATCGAACCCGCCCAGCTGGTCCGCGTCAGAACCCAGCCCGCCCAACGGGTGTTTCACCCTGCCCAGCCAGTCTGTGCGCCTTGTGTCAACGCAGAATCCAATTTTTGAAGAAAAGTCGCCCAGGGGCTATCTAATCCTGCCAAGCAGATTCAAGGTACTAATTTTAATTTATTTTTCCTATTGTCTTTGGGTTCTAAATGCTTCAAGATAAATAATTAGATTCTTAATCACTCTTCTACATTGATAATTGGTCAATCTAATCTATAATTTCCTTACTCCCTCACAATCTCCTCAAAACCCATTAAATCCCTAAATTTAGGTATAAGGAGGGAAAAGATAAATAGATGAAAAAGAACAAGGAAGGACACGGGGGAGAACATTCACCTTTATGGACGTGCAAAACTGAGTTCTAGGGCTTGCATTCTCCGATTTCTATTCCTCCTTCTTCTCTTCCTCTTCTTCTTCCCTTTTCTCCTCATTCTCTCTAACTTTTTTCTTTTTCTATTTTGTGACGGCTAAACCTAACCGTCCTTCTCTATTCCATTCTTATAACATATGGGTAAGTATGTAGCTTAGTGGGCTTTAGTCCCAGATTGGGCCCTAGATGCTCTTTTGAGTTCTATGATAATATTCCTACTAATTTCTAATGCTAAGGTGTTAATAACAATAACACTAATAATAACAATAATAATAATATAATAACAACACCATAACAAAGAATTAATAATAATAACAACAACAATAACAACAATAAATATAATAACAACACAACACAATAATAATAATAATAATAATAGCAATAACAACAACAATAAATATAATAATGATAGGAACAATAATAAGAATAACAAGTAATCTAATAACAATAACTCTTAAAACGTTTTTTGTCTAATAACACATAGGAAGGGTCCTACTAAGAGCTACCTTGTGGTTTATTTCTAGTACTTGAAATTTGGGGTGTTACAATTAGTCTTCCTTCAATTTCTTCTTGCTGCTTAGCATACCTTCACCAATGTTCTGCCTCTTCAGATAACATAGAGGTGGCATAAGTCACCTTGTGTGCATTAGTGCACGCCATGGCAGTAAAGATGTTCTTGTGGAAAGTTGCAAGTCCTCGATATTTTGTTGGTTCAACATCTTGTCCTTGATTCATATTTTCAAGTACAGTAGCCATTCTTTCTAGTATCTATTGGGTCGTATCTTGTTGTGGTCTTCTAGCCATTGTTTGAAAAAGAGAATCAAGGTCTTAGTTCATTGCTTTGAATAAAACCATATGTTAGGTGAGTAAAAATAATATGTGAAATAGTACACCAAATAAATTCCTAGGAAAGATAGGTGGGTCACAATGGACACTCTTAAGTACCAAATCTTTCCTAGCCAGAACCTACCCAGACATGCACTAACCACTTCTACTAAACCCAACAACTAACATTGGGTTTATTCTTAGCAAAGTTTTCGATTGCGTGTGTAGACCACTTTTTGTAACAAAGTTGGACGTCCATAACGAATATAAGAACAAATAATTCATCTTTCATTCCTATTTTATCAACAATAAATGAAAGAACACACAGCACAAAGAATGGCCAAGGCTATACCCCAGGCTTTGACAGGACAGAACTGCTCTGATACCACTAAATGTAACACTCCTTTAATTTTAAATATAATTCATATTGATTTAATTATTAAGTTAAGTTGATGAAAATATGAGTAAATTCTTTTTGATTTTATAATTCTAAATTTAACAGAATTTGGAAATAGAAGTGAAATGATAAAAACTGCTTATGTGTGCATGTGTGTGTATGTATATATATATATATATATATATATATATATATATGTATATCATGGTTCGAGTAATACATAATAGTCAAAAAGAAAACAAAAGTACATCAAAAGATATATACTACCTAGCCCAATATATATATCAAAAAGATCCTATACAAAGTAGTATTTATCTACCTTATCCCTCTAGGAAAATATTATAAACTAGGTCTACAAATCTAGAGGAGTATCCTCTGACGCGTCCTTAGCATCATTAGGCTTTACTGCCATCTTTAACAATGGCGATTAATCATACAAGAAAGAAAAACAATGGAGTGATGTGATTTGTTCTAAAATCACTTACATATGTATGGTAGGAATCAAAACACAATTAATGTAGGGAACCTAGGGTTTATTCTAAGTTATACTTCACTACCCTTGATTTATTATGAATCCATACTTCCCATTAGTGAGTAATAGTGCTCAATAGAACCGAGAAGTGACTGGGAGTACATATACCTCATCAACATTATCACATGGTACAGTCCTCATCATCATAGAGGAAAAAAATAGTCAAGATATCTATTTATAGAGGTATACTCTCAAACCAATCCTAGAATGCTGAGCAGTTGTCGGGGTTATGGAGCTTGGTTAGGCGAATATTTCGGCTCGAGGGCGCTACCCTAGCCATTGGAACTTTCACCACTCGATGCCTCCCCCAAGATTGCCACAAGTGGGTCCCTGCCTTTCATTCCTCAACGTACCAAACTGTAGCTTCCTTAGCAAGGTGCCATGCCACAGCATGTTACTTGCTTTACATTACTCACTAATCTATCCACTTCTTACTTCTCAAACAGAGGTTTCCCTGGTCTCAATTAATTTGAGCACCAGTATAATCAATATTTCTGCCTTATATTGTAGAATTTGAACAATACCTAAAATTCTAATAGAATAACGACATAGTAATTATAGTTTAATTACTAAAATTTTGGCAGATTAACAACTAAATAAATATATTTTAATTTTCTAAATTTGAGCAGAGTAACAGCTTAGTAAGTGCATTTTAATGTTCTAAAATTGAGCAGAGTAAAACTTAATAAGTGCATTATAATTTTCTAAAATTGAGCAGAGTAATAGCTTAGCAATTATAATTTAATAATCTAAATTTAAGCATAGTAACAACTTAGCAAAAATTAAAATATAACAATAATAATAATAATAAAACTTAAGCCTAAATGGGTTTAGGGGAAAACCCTTCCTACTAACATGCAAAGTGACAATAATTTAGAACCAACCCCACTCCCCCTATTACCTCTAAGGTGATTGATGAAGATGATGAAATTGTTGATGCAAAGCTCCTAGGAAGAGAACTTTACTAGTTGTTGGAAAACTAGTAAAATTTTAGCATAAAAACTAAGTAGAAGAAATTTTTTTCTAGAGACAGAAGCTCTCTAAGAATTTGGTAGCTTGAGAGAGTGGAGGATGTGTGAAAAATGACCAAGAATGGGAGGTATTTATAGAGGAGGAACAAGTTTAGGTGTCCTACAAAATTACATCATCCATTATGTAAGCATTATGTCATAAATTCAATTTTTATTTATTTTTAATCCAATTTAGGGACACATACATCATTTGGGGTGGTGAATCACCCCTCCTAGGCTTGGGGACGTGCTATCTGAACTGTCCTCAAGCTCCTCATAGTAAATTTTATCTGTAGGTGAATTAACCGGTACCGATAAAAACGCCTAAACTTGAAAAAATAGCTTTTAATATCAAAATAATGCACTTTAATGAAAAACTGGACAAATACATTATTTTTCATCAAAAATAAATTTCTAATAATAAATTTTAATTTTTATTAATTTATTTCAAATTATAGTATTTATTTTGTATTTTAGGCTAGAAAATTCATAAAAAAATCCATTTTAATTCAACAAATACCAAAATTTTAATGAAAATTATAAAATTAAATATTTTACCCATAAATAAACTAAAAATACCATTTTCACCCTTTGTGGATGTCAAACCAATACTGGCTAGGCTTAATAGGCACACAGGGGCATTTTGGTCATTTTACATAGGAATTCCAGAAAATTTTCAAAATTATATTTTAATATATATGACATGATTCCAAGCTCAAATTGACATTTTAATGCCAATTGAATCTTTTTCTCATATCAGCTTTTAATGTTGAGAGATAGGGACAAAATTGTCATTTTCTAATTTTTTCTGGGTTTGGCTTGCAAAAATTATTAAAAATCACGATTAAGTTTCCCTTGAAATTCTGAGTGTAATGGTGGGGGATCAGAATTTTGAAATTCCTTTTCGATTTTTTTAGAATTATATTGTCAAATATTAGAAAAATAGTTGAAAAATTGAAATAGGATTATTATATTTTTCACTATTTTTCTTTCAAAATAAAACTTTTATAATGAAAGATACTTAGTATAAAATTTTCAAAATATTTTGAGGTCAAAAAGTCTCTGGTTGGTCTCCACAGTCAACCAAGGGTATTTTTGTCATTTTATAAAAATTATCTTAATAAATTTTTGAAAAATTTCTAAAATTATTATTAATTATTCTATGGACATTGATGACTAAAAATAAATCTTAAACAGTTCTATCTATTTTTGCCTATTAATTCTAGAAATAAATAATAATAATAAAATAGTTTAATAAGCAAAAATAGGGGTGTTACATAGGTCACCTCTTCTCCATCCTCTTCTTCTAGATTTGGTTCTCCACATAAGAGCCTAATGGTTAGGCATACCTTGCTATAGAGAATGCTTTGGAGGCAACAAAGGCAAATGAGGATCAGTAGGGCGTTAGGGTTACCCATTTTGCTTTTTGTAGATGGGGAGGGTGTAGATATATTAGCTTTGAAATAGAACCCTATTTTTGATGTATAAAAGGAGGGGAGGTAGATAGTTTTTGATTTATCTTTTGATGATTTCTTTGTATTGTTGTTCTCTTGATGTATGATCACAACTTCTGATGATGATGATGATGACGATGACGACTCATGTACAAACCTATGATGCACATAGTGATATACATATTCTGATGTTTTACTCTCATTTATAAATTCTATTTTACTTTTTGTTTTTCTATTTTATAATGGTGTAAGTAATCAAACTTAAAATCGAAAAATTTTTATTTATGTTTTCACTATCCAATAAATAATAACTAATTAAATAATAAATAAGCGGACATACGATAAGGTTTAGATTCAATCTGAACGATTGTCATACGTCTACTAAAAGGGCTGAACATAGCTTTAAGTTACAGAGTGAACCAATATAAATCTCCTATGTTCTTGCTTCCCATCTCTTATCTTTTATGTAACGTCCACAATTTTATTAAACTCGTTTTCAAAAAGCTTCCTTTGTAAACTTATAGTTGTTGCAAAAGTTTTTAGAAAAAGTCTTCAAAGACACTAACATATAATTTAACCCCCCCTTCTTGTGTGTTAACTTGTTTATTTTAGTTGGTATCAAAGCTTGACCTCTAAGGGTTGAACATCTAATAATACAGAGGTAGATCCTTCAGAAGTTATGGAAAACAAAGGTTATGCCATGAATAAACATCCTCTTTTCAATGGAGAGGACTATGATTATTGGTGGCAGAGGATGATCATTTTCTTTGATGCATGCCATATGGATATGTGGGACGTGGTAGAAAATGATAACTTTATTCCAAATGCTGAAAATGGAATAAATCTTCCTAGAGCAACACGGGATGAAAATGAAAGGGTCAGGTATCAACTAAACATTAAAGCTAAAAACTTTCTTATGTGTGCTATAACTAAATTTGAACATGAGAAAAAGCATAGTTGTAAAATTGCCAAGGCAATTTGTGATACTTTAACTCTTGCTCATGAAGGTACTTTTCAAGTTAAAGACTCTAAAATCAGCCTACTTATGCATCAATATGAATTATTTAAAATGCATGAGTCTATAGATCAAATGTTTGGATGATATCATGTTATTATCAATAAGCTGAGATCTCTATGTAAAACTTATGATAATTAAGATCACATAACTAAAATTCTTTGAGGTTTGCTTTGACAATGGAGACCACAGGTTATAGCCATAAGAACGTCCAAAGATTTGAAGACTTGACCTCTGGAAGAACTTCTTAGGATTCTTAAAGTTCATGAAATAGAACTTAAAGAAGAAGAAGGAGAAGGACACAAAAAAGGGAAGTCTATAACTCTTAAGGCTCAACAAGGATTATCATCCAAAGCTCTAAGAGTGAAAGAGTCATTAGAAGAGTTGGACAAGTCTAAACAAGATGGTTCTGATGAAAACAAACTTTCATTCATCTCTTGAAAGATTTATTCCTTGTAGAAGAAGAAAGAAGGAATTGGATGGAAGAACTAGGAGAAGAAAATGTCCAAGGATAATGAGGACAAGAGTTTAGTGATCTACTACGAGTGCAAAAAGCTTGAAGACTTCAAGTCAGAGTGCCCAACCTTGGAGAAAGAGAAAAAGAAACCATTCACAAAGAAAAAAGAAGAAAGGTCTCATGGCAAAATGGGAAGAAGAGGCCAACATATGTCTCATGGTAGACACAGCCTTAAAATTTGAACAAGAAGATAAGGTAAACTTTCATGATCCATTTAATTTACAAGAAGTAGATAATAAACTTTTATCAAACTCCTCCATTTTGTCTATTGGGTACAAAGAATTGAAAAAAAAAGTTTTTAAAATTATCCAAGGATTTTGAAGGTTTGAAAATGAAAACAAGGTACTTAGTAAAGAGAATGAAAGGTTGAAAGCTGAATTGTCAAAAAAACTTGATAAGACAACAAATTCAGATGAAGTTGAACAACTTCAAAAAGAATTATTGATCTTAAATAGAGTCTGTCCAACTTTGTTAATGGTACTAAAAACTTAGAAAAGATTTTGAAATTGAAGAGAAAACCATCTGACAAATCTAGTATTAGCTATAGTGAAAAGAAAAGTTCTAAAGGTTGTTTTTATTGTGGTATATGTGGAAAGGAAGGACAGATCGTTTAATTGTATACACAAACTTGGTAAATAAAAGGCATCCAAAGCCTTTAAAACTAACCATAAAGGACCCAAGTTCATTTGGGTACCTAAGAACATGGTTATTCCTATTATAGATGTGCTTGATAGTAGAAAGAGCACCCCAGTCATGGGTACCTAGATAGTGGTTGCTCATGACATATGACAGAAGAAAAGTCTATGTTCTAAGACCTCAAACCTAAAGTTAGTGGCTGGGTTACCTTTTGAGGTAACCAGAAAGGCAAGATTGTAGGCATAGGTATAATTGGTAAACATCTTTACCCTTCTATTAATAATGTTTAGTTTGTTAAAGGTCTTAGACACAATCAACATAGAATAATCAATTGTGTGATAGTGGATACAATGTCTCCTTCAACAAAGGCGAATGTATAATCAAAAACATTGATGGATCCACTTGGTGTTTAGCTAAAAGACAAAATAATCTTTACAAGATAAACTTGGGGGATCTATTAAATAAAATAAAAAAATGTCTAGTCTCTATTGAGAAAGATCATTGGATCTGATACAAGAAGCTTGATCATGCATGTGACACCCGTTCATATTAGACACAACTCATACTTGTTTATTTATTTAATTGGTTATTATTATTACTTAGTTGTGAGTAATTTTTGGTTTGTTTGTTTATGTTTGTCTCATATACATCATTTTTTTAAAATAGAAAAACATAAAGTAAAATAGAATTTGAAAATGAGAGTAAAAGATGAGTAAACAAGGTCTATATAATAAGTTCTACGTACATCATTGTTATAGCCAAATACATAAAAGTTGAATACATAGAAAGTCAACGGGATACATGGAAATATTCAAAATACACTACAAAAGACATTATCTACTATACAGCAAAAAAGGTCCTAAATCAGAGTAGTGTCTACTACCTATCCCACACCATATGCAACAAAAAAGAAAGCAAGATCCCTGGTCCTACAACTCTTCATTCATCTCGGTAGTCTCTGAATCGTTTTAAGCAGTATGAGGGCATGATCATTAGGCATCATTATCATAGCATATACGTCCATAAATAATATACATAGAAAGAAAAGGTAGAGGAGTGAGGTAATTTGTTCTTAAAATCACTTTCACATAAATGGTAGGAAATCTTACTGCCAAACACGAGATAAAACACAACTCAAGATTGCACTGCTCGATACCATATCCCCAAGACCTCTGCAAATGGGTCCTTACCTTTTGTTTCTTAACATACCAAATTGTGACTTTCCCTGTAGAGTTTCATGCTAACTGCATGTCCTTCGTAGCCCATTGCTCATCTAACTAATAATTTATTACTAATAGACTTATCTCTAAGCAGAAGTTTCCTTGGTCTTAGCAAGTCTGAGTACCAGTACTCTCATTCTCAATATCTCTACTTCACTATGTGGAGACTTAGTCTCTATTCACATAATACTTTTATATAGAAATATCTACTATAAATTATAAATTGAACAATTCAATTGTAAACTATTAGAAAGCATGCAATTAAATGATAAGGTAAACTTTAGGAAAATTAATCATGACCTAACAGAAATTATTAAGTATTTACTTATCAATTTTTATTTAACTACTTTAAGTACCTAATTTAAAGGCTGAAGTTACTTAGAAGAATTTCAAGGTTGGACACTTTATCAAAAGCAACTAACTTGAGATGATTAATTAACAATTTTAATTTTAAACTCTTAGGTACTTAATAAAAGATTAAACTAATTAATTATAAATTTAAAACTAAAATGTTATTAATCTTAGAACTTATAAAAACTGAATTGCATACATAGAGGAATTAATGTTCTAGACTTTATTTTAAGACATTGGTTATCTATTGAAATTATTCTAAGCTTATGATTTACCAAAACTTCTACTAAACCTTAGGTATTAGAATAGGATTTAAATTTAATGGTTGCTAAAATTTTACTAACACATTGACTATCATTTTTAGAGAAATAATTTAGATAAAATTTAGAAACTAGTTTGAAGCCAACAATAATTTTAATGAAAGAGGATAAAAACTTTGACTAAAATAGCAAACAATTTTCTTTTTCTTTTTCCAAATTTAGTGGCTCGGTTTGTTCCTCAAGGTTGAACAAATAAATGAATTTTATAAAATGTGATCCATAGCCTGTTGGAAAGATAATTTTGTATATTTTCTAAAACATCCAGGATCGCATTGAACAAAAATCTATAAGAAAAGATACAAAAATAACAAACCAACAAGGTCAAATAGAACCACTAGATGACTAGCAAACTATGTTTAGTTTTTTCTTGGTTGTTTTAGAACATTTAGTAGCAAAGTAAATTTTTTATCAAAAGTAAATTCAATAACTGTTCCAAATTGACCAAGATCATTAAAAACAAAGCTTTATATGATTTATAGTGATTTTTGAAATTGGCAGTTCTAGAAAATAATTTTGGCCAGAATCAATGTGTGACCAATAGTTTCAAAAAATTGTTAAAAATAGTAAAAGACCATAAAAATAAGCATATTATACATCGCTAGAAATCTTAAGAAGTATAGTTTTTAGTAGTTCAAGTAGGTTCACAAAATAACCAACCAAAAATCCCAGAATCACGAAAAGGCATACACTACTACTTTTGCGTTTTTAGACACCAATCTCAACTTTCAACAAGCATGAATTTTTTGTTTCTTAAATTTTTCAAGTGATTCTTGAGTCCTTTATGAAGAAAATTTTGTTTAATTTTATACAAAAAAAGCACTAAAAAATAATAACCACAACTCGAGTTATAAGCAAAAATGGAATAGATGTCAAATTTGAAAATTAGGATAGCAACATATGTAACACCCCAATGTTTTCCTTTTAATTAATATGTATTATTATTATTGTTGTTGTTGTTTTGTCTTGTTTTTAATAAAATGGTATTTTGGAAAAAAGAGATATTGGGCCTTTAAAATGGGGTTTTGTGATTAAAATGTTTTAAAAGTTTTAAGACCCTTGTGTTGGGCTTAGTTTTCATAAGCCCAAGGTTAGCTTTAAGAGTCTCTTAGGTTTCTTGAAAACCTAACCCTTTTCCTTATTTTCTCTTTTGCCTGTGTGGAGATACCGTGCCGTTGGAGCCACAACAATTAAAGAGTGAGGAACCATAGGAAGACGTTACTGCACCATTCGCATCCTTTTGCCAGAGATCGCCTTGTCTCTTTCAAGGTAAGGGGGGAGTGAGTTATCTTACTCATGGGTATGACTTTGGTTGTGGGTAGAGAGGTTGACCTTAGACCCCAATTGTTTGTGACTTGTGCGATTGTGTGTAAAGAGAAATGTGATTTTTCCCAATCATTGATGTGCTTTATAGCAAATTTTATGTTTGATTGTGTATGTAGACTGTCATGACTGCTTTTCCTTTTTCTCTTTTGTGTTTAAGTTAGGGATTTAATAGATTTTGGCGAGATTATGAGTGAGTGGAGAATTCATAGGATAGATTGACCAATAAGAAAGGTAATAGGAGAAATTAGGAGTTAATTAACATATTGGGATTGTTTGGAAACCGAAGAAAGTCGTGGGTTGCACATTCTACAAACCCTCATGATTTGCATAAATTGTAGTTAGCGCTAAGTGCTAGAATTTTGGTGTAGAGTGTGAGAGAGATAGAGAGTTCTTTAAAGGTTTGGCATTGAGCACCAAAAAATTGGCACTGAGCATTGTGGCACTAAGTGTAGGATTGGCGTTGAGTGTAGGAAGGCTGGGAGCAACCCTTAGTCCTTTGAAGGTTTGGTGCTGAGCACTAGAAAGTTAGCATTGAACGTGAGTAAGACAATGAATTTCCTATATGAGTGGCCCTAAGTGCCAGTCTTTTGGTACTAAGCATGGACCTACTAGAGAGTGGGTCTAGAAGTAAAGTGAAGTGGTGCTAAGCGCCAAGGGTTTGACGTTAAGCGTGACCCCTTGTGACACTAAAGATGATGTTGTTGACCTTTTATGCCTATTTCTTGTATGATTGTCATTGCGTGGATGCCTTGTTGAATTTACATCTTGTAATTGTTACTTACCTTGAGAAAATGTTCTATGATAAAAACCTATGAAATGTTGTGAGCATTGTATGTAACCATGCATCATGGCATTGAGTCATGTGGAGAAAGCAGATATGTAGGAATTTAGCTGGTGGAGGTTGGGATGGGTTGTCTAACCCTAGCCTTAGGGGTGGTACTTGGTGTGGAAACTCCAATGGCCCATGCTAATCCCATAGAGCTAAAGCATACTGGCAAAGCTAGGTAACCTTGACTGGTCATGAGGAAATATCATAGTAGTTGAGGGTGCAAAAGCTGAAGGCATCGATATCGATGGCACTTCTTATAGTCGTGCATTTACTCCTAGTCTACTTTTGAGATGAACTTCGATTGGTATCACATGTGCATAAGAAGTAGAAGTTAAGTGGCATTGCATTACATATGTTTGTGTGTTTTTAATCCTTGCAAACTAATGTTGTTTTGGTTTTGCATGTGTTGTGAATTCTACTTGTTTTTATTGTCTACTTTGAGCCTGATGTAAGATGTATTTGACTTCCTTGTCTTCTGGTATTTTTTTGTCTTTGTCTGTGATACACAAGTGATATCCAGTAGAACCTTGAGGAGGAGTCTTAAAGTAAAGGCATTGGCCTCGTTGTAGTTTGTTTTATTCTTGTTTGGGTTGGTATGCTTTGATATGATTGTGTCATCAGGGCTTGGTTTATTACTATTGTAAACCACGGGAACAACACGAGAAGGGGGTTGAATTATGTTGTTTAAAACGTTTTGTAAAACCTTTTCAAAGGGATATTTCATCTAAATGATAAAAGATAAATATTTTTTTAAAAGAGATTTGTGAAAATGAAAAGAATTATGGTTCGTCTCACCCCAGAGACTATGTCTAGCTCTTGGTAAACTACCAAGTCCCACTATAACTTAATCAAAGTTACAAGTATTCTTTTATCTAAGCCTCTTCGAGCTCAACCCAAGTAGTCTTTCACTTGTCTTTCCAAGCAAATACCCAAGTATTCTTTGATAGAAAGCCTCTTCAGGCTTCCACCAATTTCACAGAGAAATGATTGAGGGTAAGATATCACACTAAACTAGCATCTTATTAGACAAATATACAATGAAGCTCAGGAAATTGTTACAAGAAGAATTTGTTCAAGATTACAAATTTGAGAGAAAGGAGAATTTGCCAAAAGTTCTGTCCTTGTGACAATGATCTTTTCTTCTATTTATAGAGTTCTTCCAAAGTGTCTGTTGTGAGTGCTTTTGAAGACACCCTTCATCTGGCATTGTAAAAAGAAGAAAATAGTTGTTGGAGCATTAAATGCCGCATTTAATGCTTTTCACCAATCGGTTACTCTGATAAGATAAAGTAGTCTGCTTATCTAGCCTTTCTCATACTCAATTTTATTGCAATAGACATATTTTCCTTTCTATACTGACATTTGTACAAAAATTCCTTCTTTTTAGCATAAAGCTAAACCTTTTCAGAGATAGGTATGTAGATATCTTCTTTTTTGAGAGGGTTAGTTGGCCTAACATCTTTAATTTATAAATTATGCGTGAGCAGACGATAGTGAAAACATGCAATAAAAGCATGTGATCAAACGATTAAGCATAAGACTATTTGTTATTATCAAAACGAAATGATGGTCATAAATCCATCCTTTGTCTTAACAACTATTTTATGTCTGTAGCTTTTGAACTTAGCATTAATAGTTTTACTTCTTAATTTAGTTTATTTTCAAAGACTTGTAAGGCCAATTGTGGGCCAATATCTTTTCATTAATTAGTAAGATATTTTATGGAGTTTAAGTTGACGTGAGTTATACATGTGATGTCCTTTACCGTGTGAAGAGAAAGGGTTTAAATTACTGTTTTATTCCACAAATGAAAAGTACACTTTATTTTCCATAATATTTACTTAATAAATAGCTTAGGGGTAAAGGGTGTCTCAACATACAAATCAAGAAACTAATGGATTTTAGAGGCAAAACCCTCCTAGTATCCATGTGAAAATAATTAAAGCAAGAAAACCACCCCATTCCCCCCATTACCTCTTAGAATTGATGGAGAAAGTGAGGACAAATCGAGGTTGAAGTGGTGCTGTGATACTCCTTGATGGTGATAGCGATGGAGGTTGAAAATCTTTGGTGATGGACGCCTTGGAATGAAGAAAAAAATGAAAATGGAGAGGTGGAAGAGGTTTAGCCAGACCTTGGGCAAAGGAGAAATGTGTGGGAGCTTCACATATAGGATGTGTAACACCCTACGGGGTATTACCGCAACTAAGCCTAGCTTTCTAAGAACAAAAAAGAAAAACTTAAAAACATAGAAACATGTTAAAGTGACTCATAAATATAATTAAATATTATATATGAACAATACAATGAGAAAAAAATACACGTCTAATACAACTCATCTATCACCCGAAGGTGTCGAATAAAACATAAAAAGGAATACAAGAAAACAATATAAACTAGACTACATCTTCTTGCACGTGACTCCAAGCTCCACCTGTATATGTCTTCACTTGTATCCTAAAAAAAGGGAAACTTAAAGGAGTGAGACATAATGTCTTAGTGAGTGCTCTACGGGTTCTATGGCTATGTCAGACTCTTTTACTCGGACAACCTTCATTACTTATCTCTCATGGCTTTAGCCTCATTAGGCCTCTCATAATAATCCATACCTATGGTCGAGTCTACACCTTTCAATAATCAGTGATTCCTGTTAACTCCTCTCTCATTCTTACCATTGTTATACAATCTTACTATCTCATTCTTAACCTAAGAACTCTTTCTTACCCAATACCTTCTCTAGTATTTAAACCCTTCATGTTTAGATTTTACTCTCCTTCCTTTTTATATTTAAGGTTATTCTATAGGAGTCAAGTCTAAGGTCATAGATGTTTTAAAATACTTTTGACACTCCCTTAACACTCACCTTAATACCCTCATTTTGTTCTCTCTTACTTGTCTTATACCTTTCTATTACGTTATGTGAGGATTCACTCTTTCTCTATCTTATTCACAACTATTATTATCCAACTAGAACCCTCATAACACTATCCTAGGGCCTAGACTCTCACTTATCTTTAAGGTAACAAACACAATTTTAATTACAAGCATACATTTATTTCACATCTTTTGCCTAGTAATTAGACATATGCATCGTTTTGCTTCATCAAACAAGCATAACATACATTCATAACATAAGCACATATGCATAATCTCGACACTTCATCATAAGACACAATTACGTTTTCACATGTGTTCACATTACATCAATTGCTCATGAAGGTCGCACAGACTTCACATAATTACAATTGTAGCACACTTCAACATATCACACAATAACAAGATACATATGCATGTTATGTTCCTAAACCACTACTCATGCACATGTGGCACCAACCTAAACTTTTCAGAAAGTAGACTAGGAGTAAATGCAAGCCATAAGAAGCGTCATCAGTACCGATGCCTTTAGCTTTCGCACCCTTAACTAGCACAATATCCCCTGGTGACTAGTCAGGGTTACCCAGTTTTGCCAGTACGCCTCGGCTCCATGGGATCAGCATGGACCATTGGAGTTTTTCCAACTGGATAACCCCCAAGGCTAAGGTTAGACAACCCATCACGGCTTCCACCAGTCAGATTCGTACATACTTTCCTCATCACATAACTCAAATGTTATGATGCATGGTCACAAATAATGCTTACAACTTTTTATAGACTTTTATCATGAAACATTGACACAATTTCATATCACCCTCAATTTTTCAAGATAAATAATAATCATACAATATAAACTCAACAAGGCATAAGAAAACAAACAACAATGAGTTAAAAATTGCAAAAAGGAGTTCATAAACATAAAGAACGGAATAACAAAAGTCGTATCCGCCTAGTAGGATGGAAGTCCCACCCGACAGTCCAGCAAACCCGCCCAGTGAGTCCGCATCAGAACCCAACCCACCCAGCGGGTGTTTCACCTCGCCCAGCGGGTCCGCACGCTTAGCGTTAACACAAAATCTAGTTTTTGAAGGAAAGTTGCCCAGCGGCTATCTAATCCCGCCGGGTGGATCCGAGGTACTAATTTTAATTTATTTTTCCTATTGTCTCTGGGTTCTAAATGCTTCAAGATAAATAATTAGATTCTTAATCACTCTTCTACATTGATAATTTGTAAATCTAATCTATAATTTCCTTACTCCCTCACTATCCCTTCAAAACCCATCAAATCCCTAAATTTAGGTATAAGGAGGTAAAAAGATAAATAGATGAACAAGAACAACATAAAGGATGAGGAATGACACAGGGGAGAGCACTCACCTTTATGGTTATGCAAAGCTGAGTCCTAGGGTTTGGGTCCTCCAGTTTCTATTCCTCCTCTTTCTCTTCCTCTTCTTCTTCCCTTTTCTCCCATTCTCTCTAACTTCTTTCTTCTTCTATTTTGTGACGACTAAACCTAACCCTCATTCTCTATTCCCTTCTGATAACATGTGGGTGAGTGTGTAGCTTAGTGGGCTTTAGTCCCCTATTGGGCCCTAGATGCTCTTTGAGTTCTATGATAATATTCCTACTAATTTATAATACTAAGGTATTAATAACAACAACAATAATAATAATAAATATAATAAATCAACACAACACAATAATGGCAATAATAATAATAATAATAATAATAATAATAACTGCTATAACAATAACAATAAAAATAATATTAATAATAATAATAAATATAATAACCATAACTCTTAAGGCATCTTTTGTCTAATAACACATGGGAAGGGTTCTACTAAGAGCTACCTTGTGGTTTATTTCTAGTACTTGAAATTTGGGGTGTTACAGGATGGGTATTTATAGAAGAAAAAATGGGTAAGGTGACATTAGTGTGATGTTATTAAGGTGACAACACCTATGGTCATGTAATTCTTTTATGAAATGTGCTTCTTAAGGACGTTTCAATTTATTCCCTAGCCTGAATTCCCCTGTATTGCCTTGTAGAAGTTTCTTAAGTCTTCGTGCTTTGATTCAATTTTCTTGGGTAATCAACTATTATCGCTAAAACTTTAATTAGTTACTTTTTATACCAAATCAATGAATTTTTGTTTGAAACTTGAAAAACACTTTATTTTAAGGTTAAAAATAATTTTCAGAATCTAAAATTAATTTTTTATGATTTTTTCAAAATTTTAAATGATTATTTTGTATTTTTAGTTTAAAATTTTATATTAAATTTATTTTAATTCAATAAATTCCATAATTTTATGAAAATTATAAAATTAAATTCCTCACCTAAAAATAAACTAAGAATGAGATTTTTACTATTTCTAGAGGTTAAACTAATAGTAGTTTAACTCAGTAGTCAACCAGGTGCATTTTAGTCATTTTTTGCAAGAATTTTAGAAAATTTTTAGAAAATTTCTAAAATTATATTTTAATATATATAACATGTTTTTAGGCTCGAAATGACATTTTACTGTCATTTGAATCCTTTTCACATGTCAACCTTTTCTGTTGAGAAATCGAGATTTAATCGTCACTTTTTTTTTTCATTTCTCCAAGCCCTGGCTTGAAAATATTATTAAAAATTACAATTGATTAATTCTTGAAATTCTGATCACAACTATGGGAATTAGAATTTTGAGATTTGTTCCTGATTTTTCAGAAATAAAATCACAAATAATAGAAAAATAAGTATAAAAGAAGGTAGAGGTATTACAATACTTCCTTCTTTTTAAGAATTTCGTCCTCGAAATTCATTAGTCTTGTAAGGAAGTTGAGAATATAACTTTTTCATTCAACTTAACCTGATTATGACTATTTATCCTCTAAGCAAGCCCAAACTACTTAACAAGTAGTTTGTCTAAAGAAAATAGAGATGTGCTATAGAAATTCTTCTCTTGGTTCTTTATCTTCACAAGCGTTCAGCTGAATCCAAAGTGGTTTATTAATCATCACTTTCTCCCTTGTCAATTGCATTTCGTGGTCTTGATCTTCAATTGGAATTATTTGCAGTTGATAGACAAAACATATTAAATATATGGAAGAGAACTGTAGGTTAACTCTATCCATAAGTTTTACATTCGTTTTTGCCTTTTACTTTTCTGTGTGTCACATTGCTTTGAGTTAGTCAATCTCAAAATTACACTAAAGTCACCTGTAGCAGCTTAGGCATGCTTAGGGATTATGTTCAACAGTTAGAAATCCAATCTAACATATAATAACTTTGGTCCTAGGAAAAAGAACCATTGTTGTTTGGATAGCATGTTGAGGTACAAGAAGAATTTTCGACCTAATAAAATTTAGAGATCAAAGATTAAGGAATAAGGGAATACTCGAGAAAGTAACTTAATCTAAATCGATATAAGTGGTTAGTAAAGCATTCTAAATGAAGAGTCAAAAATAAGGTGAAAGATATTCAGTGTGAATCCTATCATGATTATTAAGATAAAGAAAGAAACAATTGTAAGGATTTAATGAATATATACATACATATACACACACACACACACACACACACACACACACACACACACACACACACACACACACACACACACACACACACACACACACACACATATATATATATATATATATATATATATATTTGAAAGTCTTAATAAATTTGAATTGTTGAGGAATGACTTAGCTTGACATAACTAATAATTGATAGAATTTCATTCAAACTTATCAAGTGTAGTTGGCAAAGAAACATTTAAATGATTTGAGATATGAAAAAGCTATTGATACATCATTGAGCTTTAGAAAGGACATCGAAGGATTGATTTGATTGATGACGAGTACTCAATTCTCAACAAATTAGAGTACTTATTGAGAAAATAATTGAACTAATGTATAGCCGAATAACTTTAAATCAATATTGTTTATAGGGAAAATAGTTGAATACCAGACAATTTTAAAGGGTATCATCATTGTCCGAATGACATATGTATATACAAAAAGTTTTCTAAGTTTGGGATCATTGAAAGGAATGATTAGATAGTAAGACAAGTTGTAACATCCCAGGCACCGACGAGGGCAGGGAGTGATTGCTGGTGCAAAAGTGATAAGGCATGAACAAGGAGCGACTCCTGGCAAGCTTCCAAAGGAAGGGGCACATGAATGAATCGAATACATACTGGAATGAGAAGGATCCAGAGGCTGTGCAGGTATGAGACTATATAGTTGAGGATAGCTTAAAGGAATTAATAAGTACTACCTATACCAATAAGATGCATATACTTTTTGGTAGCTTATCACTTAAGAACTTCACTGTAACGACCTTCTATCGCCACAGTACTACAAACAAACCCCTATATATATATATATATATACATAATAATAACAACCAATCCATAAGTTACTCTAAAACATATAAGGTATGAAAGAATATTATATATAGGTCCATTATCATATATATACAATACCAAGGGAGAAATACAAAACCAAAACTCCCTATAGCTGGTCAACTATACAACATATATGATCAAAATCCAAAAATAAATAAAAAGAGCTTCTAGAAAAGCTCCACCTAAAAGGGACTCCAAAATCTCCATTTGAGACCTTCTCCATTAGCTCTGAGATACTAGATCTGTAGGCGTCTCTCCCTTTGCTCCCATGCCAAAATGACGTGATCATCACAGTCACAGCAACACAACAACAGCAACAAGATATCCAACCAACGATAGAACAAGGCAAGGGTTACGAAACAAAGATTAACATATAATGTTTAATCCAACATATTTAAAATCATTAATCACACTAATATGGAAACTAAATCATCAAATAAATGGGTCTACATACATTACAGTGCATCACACACCACATTACATACTATGCTATCAACCCTATATGTCAATGTATGAATGACATGACTCTAGAGAGATTTCTGCATTTTGGGTGATCAGCTAGGTCTTATCCCCTACCATGGCCATACACCATTCAGGGATTGCCAAAACTCTAATTAGTTAGATAAGCTTATGGTTGTCAGGATAAGTGAATGTGGGTGGTGCTATACCGCGACATAAGGCCTGCACTGCCTTGGCCCTCTACGGGATTTACCCATCCACTCATCTCCTAGGCCTAGCTTTCAGACCCCACTTCTCATCTAGGCACTAGGTTGGAGGCCCATCTGAGCCGCAGCTCCGTTTACCCCCAACTTCCATGCCTACCCGCATATGACATGAGGCTTATACTACCTCAGCCAACAACATATGTATGTATGCATGAGCCACAATACCACAACAAAACAAATTATATATGTGTATCAACACAACAACAGCATCACACAACCACATGGTCTACTCAGCACCACCTGTGGTCCAACAACGATTATCAACACCATGTAGGCCCATTCCAGCCTCCAACATAGTCAATAATATCATACACCACAAGTGGAGGTCCTATTTAAGTAACCTTCCACTTCACAACCAATCCAACAATCAATTACAATTTAAAAATCAAAACCTTCTTTGAAAACCATTTGGAAAATAAGTAAATCTGGAGATTTGTAAAAACCTTCGAAACAATTCGTTTCTTTATTCTAAAGAAAATAGTATCCTAACTTGCCAACTCTCCATTTTTCTCAAATAGAGCTTTTGAAAATGTATAATACTCTTTTTATATGTGTATATACAAAATACTTCACATTTTGAAATGAAAATTGTGAAATCTTAAATGGTACATTCAGTTCTGAAATAACAGATTATGTATTGTAGTAACAGATTATATTCATTTAGTAAAATGCCCCAGATTTTATTTTTCAGCAGAGATAATCGATTATGGGCTTCCATAATCAATTATTTCCTAACCAAAATGCATTAGATTTCATTTTTTAACAGAGATAATTGATTATGGGCTTCCATAATCGATTATTTCCGAACCAAAACCAGAAGAAATTTTTCTGAAACCTAGATAATTGATTATCAAAGGCCATAATCAATTATTTCTGTAACAAAAATTATGAAAACAGTTTCTGAAGCTCCAGATAATCGATTATGTGATCCCCATAATCGATTATCTACGACAATTTTTCGAAAAAAACGTGATTTTCTACAAGGAAACTCAAACTTTTTAACCAAATAACTCAAATTTTTGAATCAATGGTATTCCAACAACATTAATCCACCTCAACCAAGTTCATACACATCAGATTACACAACAAATTCAACATTTCATCACAAAATCATCAATTTCTCATCCAAATCTCAAAATTTTCCCTAAAACCCATTTTCAACCAAAACCAACGAAAATGGCAACATCCACAGAGATTCAATCTATTACCAAGGAAGAAATCAACATACCAATAGTTATTAACACAAAACAACCGATTTGGAAGCTTCCCTTACCTCTTCTCAAAATTTGAATTTTGGTTCTTTGAGAAACATGTGTCTTAAGCCAAAACCTTCTACAGATTGATCTTCCTTCCACAACAACACTAGACTGGGCTTAATTCCTCTTAACACCCGTAGTAACCTTAGATTTTTAGAGAGAGATTGAGAAAGAATTGAAGATAGAGAAAGAAAATGAGAGAATGAGGGGAAATCCCTCCTTTTCCCTTATATATTCGACCTCCCCAAAGCTCTCACACGGACTTTGCCCAATTGAGGCCTAAATCTCACCAAGCCACTTTCCTTATCTTAAAACTAGTCTAACTTATTTGTTTTCTCTCAAAACCCCAAAATCACTGTCACAACATATCCAAATTGGCTCAAGCACATATCTCAAATTTCCTAAATTCAAATTAGAATTTCAAACCAACAACATCAAATCATCACTACATGCAACATACCATACATAACAACAATCAATTTATTTATTTCAATCACCTAGATTATATATCACATTCCCACTTTTTAGTTATTAAAACACTTAATCACGCATTAGGAAAAACAAGATGTTACATTCATAGTTAAGTGTGCTTAACTTGGAGCAATTCTGGGATGGGTGACCTCCTGGGAAGTTTTCCCAAAAAGCGTGTGAGTGAGGACAAAGCACGCTGAAAAGTCTTGTGTTGGTTTGTGGGGATAGTCTTCAATCTTGAAATACACAAGTGATCTAGAACGATCCTCATCCTTATCAACATATTGAAAGGAATCATGATAGATGGGTTTTTAAAGAAAGAAATATCAGTAATCAAATTAGTGAGTTTATTCTTTGAGAAACAGAATAAGATGATAAAGGAATAATGAGAAATGGTGAATCAACTTGGAATAAATTTAGAAAATTTCATTACTGTCTCAAGACACAAAGTCTTACACAACATAGAAGGATTTGATGATTCAAAAGAAAATAAAGGAAATATATTTGAATGCTTGACTAAGGATAACAAAATTTTTACCACATTATAACCTAGGATGAAAGAATAACTTAGCCTAAAGTAATAATTCCGTCTAAGGGTCATCTTGGTCGAATGGTGATAGCACTACCTACTGTAAATACTTGTCTTATGCTGTCATTGCTCTTCAACTTGAGATTTGTTTTTGCTATTTCTTCGATTAGTATTGCTAGGTTTTTCCCTTTATCCCTTACAATTTGTACTATAGTGTCCTTCTCGTAATTAAAACAAGTTACAATTTTCTGCCCATAATCTCTTTGCCAGATAAGGTCCCTTAAATTAGAAGTAATAGTATTTCTACTTTTGAAATTTAAATTTCTAGTGGCGTGATTTTTCTATTCAGAGGTATTCTCGGAGAATTAAGATGGAAAATAGAAATGCTTCTTCTTATCATAAAACTCTTTTTGCTTAGTATTCTTCCATTATGCATGTTTCATCTTATGACTCTAATATCGATGTCGACGTTGTTAGCGATTTCTCTGAAATACTGTACTAGGTTTCGAATATTTGGTACCCCACTCATCAAATGAAGAAACTTCATATACTGGAGGTGGTTGTTAAAGAAGTGTGGTGGTCAGTTGATGAATAACTTTCGCCTGTTGAGTTACTGTCACAACTAACTCGTGAAGAACTTGTACTATATCTTACATTATACTTTCTCTAGTTTGAGTATCATTGACAGCCATAAGTTCTTATCAACATACTTAATTAGGATTCACAAGAAAAGGACTAGTGTTCTTTAATCATTTTGTTATTGAATAATCATAGGAAGAATACTTTAGTTGAGAAAACAAATAACGATTTTCTCGTAAAAATAGTTATATAGGAAGCCATTCAATCTTAGTAAGCAATAGTCATTCCCTTGTGGAAATAACTTCACAGCAATCATTATCTCGCTAGTTTTCCAAAAATCTTCTCAATCTCTTAAATCCAAGGTTAAGCTCTATTTGGGTCAAAGCCTCCCTTTAACTGAGGTGACTCATTCCTTCTAAAGGATGTCAAACTTCAATACTTAGGCTCAACATTCCTTTCTTAGTTTAAGACAACAATCATCCTTCCAAGTTGTGTAGCATCATTAGTTCTTGGTCTCTTAGCATCTTCTTTTGAAAAGAAAACATTTGTTCAGACTCTCCGTGAATTATACCATGTACTAGAGGAGTAACTGTAGATTTGTGAATTAGTACACTAGATAAGTTTCTAGGAAAGAAAGGTGGGTCACAATAGATATTCTTAAATACCAAGTCTTTCCTTAGCCAATACTTGTCATAGATATACATTTTCACACTACTGTACTTTGTAACCAACAATATGAATATTCTTATTGATGTTCTTTTACTGGGTTTGTAGGTTGTTTCTAACTATTCGTCTAAAGCGAGCAGGATATGTTAGACGTTTGCTACCTTTCTTATACGATATTCTTTTTATGCTTATTACTAGTAAGATTTATGTCATACTTATGTTTATTAAAAGTGAATGTAAGAACAAACATTTCATCTTATATCCTTGTTCTATCAATAGTGAATGCAAGAACACACAACATAGAGAAAGTTAATGCCATACCCTAGGCTTGATAGGAAAAAACTACTCTAATACCATTAAATGTAACACCTGTTCACATTGGACACAATCTGTACTTGTTTATTTTTTTAATTAGTTATTGTTATTACTTAGTTGTGAGTATTTTTGTTTGTTTGTTTATGTTTGACTTGCATACATCACTTTTTAAAATAGAAAAACATAAAGTAAAATAAAGTTTGGAAATAGGAGTAAAAGATGAGTAAACAAAATCTATATAATAAGTTCTAAGTACATCATTATTACTGCCAAATACATAAAAACTAAATACATAGAAAATCAATGGGATATAGAGAAATATTCAAAATACATTGCAAAAAACACTACCTCCCCCACTATATACAACAAAATGGGTCCTAAATCAGAGTAGTATCTACTACCTATTCCATCCTGTATACAACCAAAAAGAAAGCAGGCTCCTTAGTCCTATAGCTCCTCGTTCGTCTCGGTGTCTCTAAATTGTTTCAAGCAGTGTGAGAGGTGTGATCATTAGGCATCACTGCCACCTTTGCACATCCATCCATAAATAACATACATAAAAAGAAAAGGTAGTAAACTGAGGTGATTTGTTTTCAAAATTACTTTCACATAGATGGTTGGAAATCCTATAGTCAAACACGAGGTAAAACACAGCTAACAATCATAAAAAGGGAACCTAGGGTTTTTATGTAAGTTACATAGTCTACCCTTTACTATGTATGCATCAATACTTCTTATTGATGAACAATGCATCATTCCAGAACTAAGAAATGATTGGGAGTACATATATCTCTTTCTCATATCATCATCATCATCATCAAGGAACAGAGCAATCTTTCAGCTCGGGACATCTACTGTCCACACAAAGGTATACTCTTGCATTAATCCTAGAATGCTAAGCAGTTGTCGTGGTTATCAAACTCAGTTATCTAGCTCAAGAGCGTCGCTACCTTGGCCATTGGGACTTCCATCGCTCAATACCATACCCCCAAGACCCCCGCAAGTGGGTCCCTATCTTTTATTGCTCAGCATACTAAACTGTGACTTCCCCTATAGAGTTTCATGCCAACTGTATGTCTCTCACAGCCCATTGCTCATCTAACTAATAATTCATTACTAATAGACTTATCTTTGAGCAAAGGTTTTCTTAGTCTTAGCAAGTTTGAGCATCAGTACTCTTATTCTGAATGTCTTTGCTTCATTATGCAAAGATTTAGTCTCTATTCACATAATAGTATAATAGTTTCTAATATATACATTTATATAGAAATATCTACTATAAATTATAAATTGAACAATTTAATTGTAAATTATTAGAAAGCATGTAATTAAATGATAAGATAAACTTTAGGGGAATTAATCATGATCTAATAGAAATTAGTAGGAATTTACTTATCAATTTTTATTTGAGTACCTAATTTAAATACTAAAGTTATTTAGAAGAATTTCAAGGTTGGATACTTTGTCAAAACTAAGTTAGTTGAGATGATTAATTAACAATTCAAATTTTAAACTATAGGTCTGAGGTACTTAATAAAAGATTAAACTAATTAATAAAAATTTAAAACTTAAATTTAATTAATCTTAGAACTTATAAAAACTGAATTGCATACTTAGAGGAATTAAAGTTCTAGACTTTATTTTAAGACATTGGATATCTACTGAAATTATTTTAAGCTTAAGATTTACCAAAACTTCTACTAAACCTTAGGTACTAGAATAGGATTTAAAATTAATGTCATTAAAATTTTACTAACACATTGACTAATCATTTTTAGAGAAATAATTTAGATAAAATTTAGAAACTAGGTTGAGGCCAACAATAACTTTAATGAAATAGGTTGAAAACTTTGATTAAAATAGCAAACAAAATTTCTTTCTTTTTCTAGATTTAGTGGCTCAATTTGATCTTCATGTTTGAACGATTAAATATTTTTTTATAAATTGTTGTCCATAGCTTGTCGGAAAGATAATTTTGTCTATTTTATAAAACATTCAGGATCACATGGAACAAAAATAATAATCTAGTAAGATCAAACAAAACCACTGGATGACTAGCAAACTATTTTTAGTTTTTCTTAGTTGTCTTAAAACATTTAGTAGCAGATTAAAATTTTTCTTAGAATTAAATTCAATAAGATTTCCAAATTGACCAAGATCATTAAAAACAAAGCTTTATACGATTTGTAGTGCTTTTTGAAATTGGCAGTTCTAGCAAACAATTTTGGCCAGAATCAGTGCATGACCAACAGTTTCAAAAAATTGTTAAAAATAGAAAACGACCATAAAAATAATCATATTATATATGAATAGAAATATTAAGAAGTATAGTTTTTAATTGTTCAAGTAGGTTCACTAAATAACCAACCAAAAATTCTAGAATCACGAAAAAGCATACACTGCGAGTTTCTCTTTTTTAGACAGCAACCTCAACTTTCAACAAACATAACCTTTTCATTTTTTAACTTTTGCAAGTGATTTTTGAGTCCATTATAAAGCAAATTTTGTCTAGTTTCATACAGAAAAAAAAAAGAACTCAAAAATAATAACCATAACTTGAGTTATAAGCAAAAACAAGAATATATGTCAAATCTATAAATTAGGACAGCAACATATAGATCAAGAAACTAATGGATTTTGGGGGCAAAACCCTCCTAGCATCCATGTGAAAATAATTAAAGCAAGAGAATCACCCGACTCCCCCATTACCTCTCAGAGTTGATGGAGAAAGCGAGGAGAAATGAAGGTTGAAGTGGTGCTTTGATGCTCCTTTGATGGTGGATGGTGATGGAGGTTTGGGAGGGGTATTTATAGAAAAAAAAAGGTAGGTGAGGTGGCATTAGTGTGATGTCATTATGGTGACATCACTTATGGTGATGTCATTCTTTTATGACATGTTTTTTTTTAAGGAGGTTTCAATTTAATCCCTAGCTTAAATTCCTCTACATTGCCCTGCAAAGGATTCTCAGGTTTCTACGCCTGATTCGATTTTTTTGGGTAATCGACCGCTATTGCTAAAATTTTAATTAGTTACTTTTTATATCTAATCAATGAATTTTTGTTTGAAATTTGGTAAACACATTGTTTTAGGGTTAAAAATAATTTTTAGAATTCAAAATTAATTTTTTATAATTTTTTTGAAATTTTAAATGATTATTTGTATTTTTAGGTTAAAATTTGTTGTTAAATTCATTTCATATCAAGAAATTCCAAAATTTTTATGAAAGTTATAAAATTAAATTCCTTACCTAAAAAAAACTAAGAATGAGGTTTTCATTATTTCTAGATGTCAAACCAATATTGGTTTGACTTAGTAGTCATCCAGCGACATTTTGGTCTTTTCTTGCACAAATTTTAGAAAGTTTTTAGAAAATTTCTAAAATTATATTTGAATATATATAACATGTTTCCAGGCTTAGAATAACATTTTACTATTACTTGAACCCTTTTTACATGTCAGCCATTTTTGTTGAGAAATTAGAATGTAATCATAACTTTTTATTCATTTCTCCAAGCTCTTCAAAGTTCAAAAGCCAAAGGCATAAAATAGTAAATAACCAAAATCTCGATGTCACATTACTATCACAGCTGACAAAACCCAAAGAAACTATAAATAACTACAACGAGGTCAATGCCTCAACTCTAAGACTTTTCCTCAGGGTCCTGCTGGACATCACCCATGTATCACATAATAGACAGAAAAACACCAAAAAACAAGGAAGTGAGATACATCTCACCATACTCAAAGTATGACAATGGAAATAGGTAGAATACACAACACATGCATATTCAGAATAACATTAATTTGGAAGGATTAAAAACTAATAAACATATGTAATGCAATCTCACTTAGCTTCTACTTCTTATGCATATATGGTACCAATCTAAGTTCTTCTTGAAAGTAGACTAGGAGTAAGTGCACATCCATACGAAGCATCATCGGTACCAATACCTTTGATTTTCGCACTTCAACTAGTATAATATTCCCCGGTGACTAGTCAGGGTTATCTAGTCTTGCTAGTACGCACCGGCTCCTTGGGACTAGCATGGGCCATTTGAGTTTCCCAACTGAGTATCACCTCCAAGGCTGGGGTTAGACTACCCATCCTGGCCTCCACCAGCCGAATTCCTACATGCTTTCTTTCTTCACATGACTCAACATCATGATGCATGGTTATATACAATGCTCATAGCATTTCATAGGTTTTTATCACAGAACATTAACACAAATTCATATCATACTCAATTTTCTTAAGGTAAGTAACACTCACAAGATGTAAATTTGATAAGGCATCCAAGTAATGGCAATCATACAATGAGTAGGCATAGAAGGTCAATAACATCAACTTTAGTGTCTCAATGGGTCATGCTTAGCACTGAACTCTTGGCACTTAGCACCACTTCCCTTTACTTCTAGATCCACTCTCTGGTAGGTCCATACTTAACACCAAAAGATTAGCACTTAGTGCCACTAATATATGGAATTCTTGGTCATACTCATGCTTAACGCCAACTTTCTGGGGTTTAATGCCACCATGCTTAACGCCAAAGTTTTGGCACTTAGTGCTTCTAGAGGACCAAGGGTTGCCCCTACCTCTTCCACGCTTAATGCCAATTCTGGCACTTAGAACCTAAGTTCTAACACTTAGCATGATGGAGATCAAGGAAGGCCTTCAAGAGAAAACGGAACAGCTAAGGAGAGGGAAAGCCTAATTGGGCTAGGAGGCCTAATAGCTAGGGCAAGAGCAAGGACAACAAAGGACATCTTACTTGAAAAAGAGATCAATAAGTACAAGCTCAAGCCCAAAGTAGGAAAGAAGTACTCAAGATGTTGCATTTGATTCAAGTGGAAGAAGGTCCAACCTAATACACCAACTATGGGCTTTCAACCTAATTCTTTATTAGCTTTTATTTAAGTATTTGGGTATATTTTTTTATAATAAATGGGCTGGTTTGATACTAAATTAGAAGCCTAATTTCTAATCCTAGATCAGGTTTCTTTTAAGTTTAAAAATAAGTTGTAATTTGGGTCTTAAGCTTTCTTGGGCCTTTGCATATGTTTCTTTAGAATTAGAGTTAGACTCCTTAGAATAAACTTTATAAATAGAGATGTAATCCCTCTCATTTTGTAAAGTTGAATAATATTGAGGCTTACTCATTTGTGAGTGTGAGTAGAGCATTGGCTCCTCTTTGGGGTTCTTAGATTGAACCTCTCTTGATTCCTATCAAAGGTTTCTATACCTTTGTGGCAAATCTTCACTGGACTTATCACTCTCTAAAAAGTGTGGCGTCTTCTACCATCTTCTTTTCTATTTCACTTTTCTTTAGTTTATTAATCATTTTCATTTTCTTGTCTTTTTCCATTTTGTCATTTTGATCCTCTTGTTATTTTTGTGTGTGCAACATTTACTTAATTCTTTTATGTGTTTGCACAAGTCTCATCTTCTACCTTTCTTCCTTTCTTTTATTTCTACAATCCTTATTACAAGATAACCAACTCAAGGACGATCAGTAAAAATAGTATTACTCCTCCCAAGATCATGTCATAGCACCAATTGTGAATTTTGTAGATCGCAAGGGTTCGCAAAATGTTAAACCCATGATTTTTGTGGCTTCCAAACACTCCAAAATAGATTGATCAATTCCTAATTTCTTCTATTAGCTTTCTTATTGGTCAATTAATACTATGAACTCCTCACTTAGAACGACCCAACTGTGGCTACTAAACAACCCTACTAAACATGCACCTCATCCACCTATCGGGTGAATAAAATCAATTCAAATCATGTCTGTATATAGGTCATACACATCAATTGAGAGATCCACCTATCTCTCTTGGTACCATACATGCATATCTATATATCTGTCATCACCATGTCATACACAACAATGGGATAACACCAGCCTATATCAAACATATAAAAAATATATATATCAGGGAAGCGGGATACAAAAACTAAAACTCCTTATAGCTGGTCATCCTATACAATCCCATTAAAAGAAAAAAAAACTGAAAATACAACAAAAACAACCAAGAACTTGGCTCTACAAGCCAAACATCTCCAGCTCTCAACTTCATCCTCAGCTCTGAGACGCCGGATCAACGGAAGCATCGCCATCTGCTCCCATGCCATAAGACGTGATCATCACAGGCACACCAGCACAACAACAGCATCAAGACAATCCAACAACATACAAAACAAGACAAGGGTAAGCTTACTACAACAATGGCATAGCATATGATTATGGAAATCATCAATAATTCACAATATTCAATCACAAATATATGGCACACCATCATATATCCATAGTTCTTAACATTTACATACAGATGTACATATGTAAAACATTCATTTACATGGCGAAGAGTTCTCAATCTAGAACTCTATATCACCACCAATCTGTCACAACTATGTTAATGCATGATGACACGACTCTCGAGAGATTTACAACATATCGAGTGATCAGCTAGGTCTCACCCCTACTGTGGCCTATCTAAGCACTATTTAGGGATTGCCAAACTCTGATATGTAGATAAGCTTAGTAGTTTGTCAGGATAAGTGTATATGGGTGGGGGCTTACCACGACACAAGGCCTGCATTGCCTTGGCCTCCTGCGGAGTCGCCCATCCACTCATCCCTGAAGGCCCATCGTTAGCTGCCCCACGTCTTATCCAGCACTAGGTTAGAGGCCCATCTGGGTTCCAATTCTGGTCACCATCCAATTTACGTGCCTACCCACACCACGACATGAGGTCCATCGTCAGCTACCTCAGCTGCCAATTATGCATGAATGCATGTACTACACACCTCAACCACTCAACCACAACCAATAAACGTACGACATATATATATGTATACCAATACAACTAGTGGCAAAGAGGTCCATCCTCAGCTACCTCGCACGACCACTCAACATCTATCAACACCATACTGGCCCCAATCCGGCCTTAATCAAGATCAACAGGTAAGACCCTATCTAAGCAGCCCTCCACGTGAGAAACAATATCATACATAACAAGCGGAGGTCCTATCTAAGCAACCTTCCACTTCACAGCCAAATCCAACAATCAACTAAAATTTGAAAACCAAACCTTCTTTGAAAACCATTTGGAAGATTAGCAAATCTTGAAATTCATAAAATTTCACAATTTGAGATGAAAACTTTAAAATCTAAAATAATACATTCAGTTCTGAAATAACATATTATGTACTGTAGTGACAAATTATGTACTGTAGCAACAAATTATGCACTATAGCAAAAATGCATTATATTTCATTTTTTAGTAGAGATAATCGATTATGGGTTTCCATAATTGATTATTTCTGAAGCAAAGGCAGAAATAATTTCTTTTTGAACAGTAAATAATCGATTGTCAGATGCCCATAATTGATTATTTCCGAACCAAATCCAATTTTTTTTTCTGAACAGTAGATAATCGATTGTCAGAGGCAATAATCGATTATCATAGAGCCAAAATAATGAAAACAGCACCTGAAGCTCCATATAATCGATTATGAAGCTCCCATAATCAATTATCTACGACAGGACTGCAAAAAACCCCCAATTTTCTGTAAAAAAACTTGAACTTTCACCACCCAAACTCAAATTTTCGATTCAATGAGGTTCCAATAACATCAATCCACCCCGATCAAGCTCATACACAACAGATTATAGAATCAATTCAACATTTCATCACATAATTCATAGATTTCTCATCAAATCTCATATTTTTCTCTAAAAACCCATTTTCATCCAAAATCTCACCACAACCAACATTTAATCCAAATTTGGACCAACCCAAGGTGATATTCATACACAATCATGCTCATACATGACAAATCTAGCAAGTGTAAGCTTCCCTTACCTCTTGGAGCTTCCGAATCTGAGCTTAGGGAAGGGAAAAATGTGAGAAAAATCAACTCTTGAGCCAAACCTTCAGAGCAACCACTACTCCTCACCAAAAGGATGGAAAGGGGCTACGAATCTTGCCTCTACGCAGTGGGTTTGAGAGAATTTTGAGAAAGTGAGAGAAGAGAGATGTGAGAGACGAGAGAATGAGAGAATCCGAGAATGTGAGAGGAGAGAAATGGGAAACAAAAGGGGTTTTAAAACTTCCCCTGGCCTCACAAAGGCTTCAGGTCCACTAAAGCTTAGGGTCCATCCATTCACTCTCCAAAACTCACAATGGGTCTAACTTAATTGTTTTTCTCTCAACAACCCAAACCAAAACCAACAACACTTTCAATTTGGCTCAAGCACATTTGTCTCAGTTCCTTAAACTTAGATAGGAATTCCAAGTCAACAACATAAAACTAACACCACACAACAACAATCAACAACAATCTATTTATTTATTTGTTTTAACACCATAATCACGTATTAATTTTCACTTTTAGTCATTAAACCACTAAATCATGCATTAAGAAAAACACGGCGTTACATCACTCACTCACAAACCCCTCAAAACTGATTAATTCCCTTACTTAGACACAAGGGGAAAAAGGCAAGAACAGTCATGACAGTCTATATTCATAATTAAACATGAAATTGCTATAAAACCCACTAATGATTGGGGAAAATCACATTTCTCTTTACACAATCATACAATTCACAAACAATTAGGGTCGAGGGCCAACCTCTCTCTACCTAGGACCAAAGCTATACCCATGAGCAAGATAACTTACCCCCCTTTACCTCGAAAAAGATGATTTCCAACAAAAGGATGCAAGCGATGTAACAATACTTCTTCAATCTTCCCCTTCATAACTGCAACGACTCTAATGACATAGTTTCCAAAAGAGGTAAAAGACGAGGGAAATAGGGGTAGGTCTTTAAGAAACCTAAGTGGCTCTTAAAGCTAACTTAGGCTTATGGAGGCTAAGTCCAACACAAGGGTCTTAAAACATTTTAATTACAAAACCCCATTTTAAAGGCCCAAATCTCTTTTTTCCAAAAACACCATTTTATTAAAAACAAAGAAAAATAGAAAATAATGATAATACTAATAATAATACATATTAATTAGAAGGAAAACATTAGGGTGTTACATCCTACAGATGGATCCTCTCTAGTGTCCTCCTTAGCAATTGACTTCTCTTCGTCCAAATCATAAGTGTAATCACTATTGCCACTCCATAAGTTGTCTCTCAGAGCATGTATATATAACATGGATGAACTTAAAGACCTCTCAGGGTCATAAAAATGAACTGATCATTATCAATGATGTAGTCTAATGGAACATAATCATAGGACAAAGGTGGAGAATGCGAAGCTCTAATGTAGCCATGAATAGTCAGAATAACCAGTGGCAAATGTGACACCCTTTACCCCAAGCTAATTATTAAGTAAATATTATGGAAATATAATATACTTTTCATTTGCAGAATACAATGGTAATTTAAAATCTTTCTCTTCACATGATAAAGGACATCACATGCATAACTCGCATAAACTTAAGCTCTATAAATTACTTTACTAATTAATAAAAGATAGTGGCCCACAGTTGGCCTTATAAGTCTTTGGGATAAAACCAATTTAAAGATATAAAACTACTAATTCAAAGTTCAAAAGCTAAAGATTGAAAACGACAAATAACCAAAACTCTAATGTTACATTACTTTCAAAGTTGACAAAACCCTAAGAAATTGTAAATAACTACAAATGAGGTCCAAGCCTCTACTTTAAGACTCTTCCTTAGGGTCCTACTAAATATCACTTGTATATCATAGATATAAACAAAAAACACAAGAAACAAGAGAGTAAGATATATTTCACGTCATGCTCAAAGTATGACAATGAAAATAGGAAGAATACACAACACATATATAATCCAAATAACATTAATTTGCAAGGATTAAAAACACACAAACATATGTAATGCAATGCCATTTAGCTTTTACTTCTCATGAACATGTGGCACCAATCTAAGTTCATCTTGAAAGTAGATTAGGAGTATATGCATTACTATAAGAAGCATTACCGATACCGATGCCTTCGGCTTTCGCATCCTCAACTAGTATGATATTCCCTGGTGACTAGTTAGGGTTACCCAATTTTGCCAGTATACTCTGGCTCCATGGGATTAGCATGGGCCATTGGAGTTTTCCAATCAGATAGCACCCCCATGGCTAGGGTTAAACTACACATCCCAGCCTTCACCAGTCGAAATCCTACATACTTTATTTCTCCATATGACTCAATGTCATGATGCATGGTCATATACAATGCTCACAACATTTCATAGGTTTTTTATCATAGAGCATTAACGCAAGTCAACAACATACACATTTTCTCAAGGCAAGTATTGACCATAAGTCTAACAAGACATCCAAGTAATGATAATCATATAGAAAATAAGCATAGAAAGCAACTACATAACTTACAATCCCTACCTTTAGCTAAGACATTAACCTTAATGTTTTGGAGGATCACGCTTAGTGCCACTTCACTTTACTTCCAGACCAACTCACTGGTAGGTCCACGCTTAGCGCCAAAAGATTGGCGCTTAGTGCCATTTATATAGGGAATTCACTGGTACACTCACGCTTAGCGTCAAACTTCCAGGAGATTCTGTATCTCTTTCACGCTTAGTGCCAAATTCTAGTACCTAGCATCAACTGTGATTTCTACAGATCATGAGGGTTTGCAAAACATGCAACCCATAATTTTTCTTGGCTTTCAAACAAATTAATCAATTCCTAATCACTTCTTTTTACCTTTATAATTGGTCAATCTATTCTATAAACGCCTTACTCACTCATAATCCCCTTAAACCTATTAAATCCCTAACTTAGGCACCAAGGGGAAAAAAGCAAGAATAGTCATGACAATCCACACACAATTAAAGATGAAATTGCTATAAAAAGCATCAATGATTGGGAAAATCGCATTCGCCTTTACATAATCATACAATTCACAAACAATTGATGTTTAGGGCTAACCATTCTACACACGACCAAAGTCATACTCATGAGCGAGATAACTCACTCGCCCTTACCTCGAAAGAGATGATCTTCGATAAGAGGACGCGAAGGTGCAGCGATGTCTTCCTACGTCTCCCCACTCCCTGACTGTAGCGGCTCCAACGACATGATATCTCCAAAGAGGTAAAAAGAAAGAATGAGGGAAAAGGTTAGGTTTTCAAGAAACTTAAGAGACTCTTAAAGCTGATTTTGGGCTTATGAAAACTAAACCAACACCAGGGTCTTAAAACTTTTAAAGACATTTTAATTACAAAACCCCATTTTAAAGGCCCAATTACATTCCCTTTTACACATAATCATACAATTCACAAATAATTGGGGTCTAGGGCCAACCTCTCTACCCATAACCAAAGTCATACACATGAGCAAGATAACTCACTCCTCCTTACCTCGAAGGAGACGATCTCCAACAAGAGGATGCAAATGGTGCAACGACATCTTCCTATGACTCCTTACTCCTTAACTAAAATGGCTCTAACAACATAGTGTCTCCAAAAATGCAAAAGAGAGAATGAGTGAAAGGGTTAGGTTTACAAGAAACCAAAGAGGTTTTAAAGCTAACTTTAGGCTTATGAAAACTATGCCCAACGTAAAGGTCTTAAAACTTTAAATAACATTTTAATAACAAAACCCTATTTTGACGGCCTAATATCTCTTTTTCTCAAAATACCATTTTATTAAAACCAAAGCAAAACAAAAAGAAGTAGTAGTAATAGTAATAATAATAATAATACATATTAATTAGAAGGAAAACATTTGGGTGTTACAACAAAGGTGGGGAATAATTGACATACATCTAAATATAACAAACCCCCAAAATGTGTCATCCTCAAAATACAAATTATGAATCCACTCCCCCTCCTTTGAGAATTGTAGTGAAATCTCGCCTAACACTAGTATCTCCACAATATTAGCCAACTATTAGCAACAACATCATCCCACGTACATACACACATAACAAGAAAGAAATAGAAGAAGTAAGCTGCTTTAATCCTTAAATAACAAATCATAAATGTATTCTTAGGATAACCTATGCACACAAATCATAACAAAACAATAAGCCCATACTCCACTTGATGATGATCATCAAGACATAACTTTGGGAAGCGATTGGGGGCTCGTATTCCTTGCCACAACAGTACCATCATTTTTGTTCTCGAGAATTAAGCCACACCAAAGCTTTTCCTAAAGGAATACACTTAACCAATCCCAGTGAAGCTGAGTAGGTGTTAAGGTTATCAAGTTGATTTTTGCAATCATCCTAGCTCTACTTTGTAGCTTGTCTATTGGGATTCTCATAACTCGATATGAAACATCCCAAGTTTTAACCCTTGGAAGAGAACCACGATCAAGTGTTTTGTGCCTTATTTTTAGAGCTTGCACCATTACAAGTTTATATGGGTGCATACACATACATGCTTTCATAACATCCTAGGTGTTGACGAGGGTAGGGAGTGATCACTGGTACAAAAGAGATGAGGCATGGATAAGGAGCGACTCTTGGCAGACTTTCAGTGGGAGGGACACATGAATGAATTGAATACACACCGAATTGAGAGGAATCCAAAGGCGGTGTAGGTATAAGACTATACAGTTGAAGATAGCTTAAAGGAATTAATAAGTACTATCTATACCAACAAGAAGCATATACTTTTTGGTAGCTTATCACTTAAGAGCTCCACAATTAAGTGTGCTTGACTTGGAACAATGTTGGGATGGGTGACCACCTAGGAAGTTTCCTAGGAAGCATGTGAGTGAGGATAAAGCACGCTGAAAAGTCTTGTGTTGATTTGTACGGATAGTCATTGATCCTGAAAGCGACCAAGCATTACAAAGTGGTATCAAAGCTTCTTATTGATGTCTCAAAAAAAGCTACCTACGGAGGCTTTTGATTGATGGAGGGTTCTGACCTAAGAGGAAGTTGAGTGAAGTGTTACCGAGTAAAGTGTCGTAGAGTGTGAGTCACCGAGAAGTCAACTCTCAAGGGTGGTTCTATGATACAAACTTTGGTATTATGTGGTGTCACAACTTTGACCTAGGTTTTAATTTCACAAACATGACTTAACTATGTTTTTGAGAAGTAAAAAATGGGTTTCCAAGATATTATGATTTCCATTCTTATATCATGCTTAGTTTTAAACTATTTATTTAAATTCCCAGTTTTATGCCTGAATTGAAAGGTTGTTCTTTTAAAAAACTTTATGAAGAGCAATGGCTCATGGTTTGAGCAAAATCTATTCAATGGCCTTTGAGCTATTAAAGCTTTGGTTTTTCTAAATCATGAATAAATTACTTATGTTTTCTAAAAAAAGAAGAATAATATTCCAGTTATGGATACTTTCATTTTATTAGCTTATGTTTAATAAGTCCAGATTTTAAAATTAGAACCTTCTTTAGACCCATATTTTTAATATGTTAAAGATGTTGCTGTAGTAAGCTATAATTAATAAAACAACTATTTTATGACATATAAATTATAGATATATTTCCCACTATAGCTTATGTAATCATTTAAGGGTTAAACCAAGGTATTTATCTTGGAAGTGTGTGTTTATCTAAATTAAAATATCCTTTTCCAACTACACACACAAATACACACACACACATATAATGTTATAGCAATTTAATTTATGAGATTAAGTAAAAGCTTTTGAAATTGATTTTTTTAAGTTAAATTAATTTGCTATAAGGTTTTTCCAAAATAAGTTCTCTTAAAACAAGTATTTTAAGTTATAAATATAAGTTCGTACATATTTATGTATTTTGCTATATAAAGGTTTTAAATAAAATACACACATGATCATACAGTATGATTATTTGTGTTATAGCTATAGTTAGTGAGTTATTTCACTAACTACCCCTAAGGGGATCCGATGCTTTCAAAGCTTCCCCTGAGCCAAAGTGATCAACCCAACGCCTTCCTCTAGATCCAATCCTATCCTTTAACCCACACACAGTTGCTATATGGCCAACATCTTATCAACTTCATCTTAAACTCATGCCTAAACACTCAAACTCAACACCACCCACGACCTCACCCTCCTCCCTTTATATATATGTGAAACCCCCTCACCTCCTCTTCATTTTGGCCATGTAACACCCCAAATTTTTGGCACTAGAAATAAATCACGAGGTAGCTCTTATTAGGACCCTTCCTATGTGCTATTGGATAAAAGACGCCTGTTATTGTTATTGTTATATTATTATTATATCTCTTATTATTATTGTTGTTCCTATTGTTGTTATTATTATATTTATTGTTGTTGTTATTGCTATTATTATTATTATTATAATTATTCCTGTGTTATGTTGTTGTTATTTTTATTGTTATTGTTATTGATGCCCTAGTGTTAGAAATTAGTAGGAATATTATAATAGAACCGAAAAGAGCATCTAAGTCCCAATAGGGAACTAAAGCCCATTAAGCCACATACCCACCCATATGTTATAAGAAAGGAATAGAGAAAGTGAGTTAGGTTTAGCTGTTAGAAAATACAAGAAGAAAGGAGTTAGAGAGAATGAGGAGAAAAGGAAGAAGAAAAGGAAGAAGAGAAAGAAAAGGAATAGAGGCTGAAGAACCCAAGCCCTGGATCTCAGCTCTACGTGTCCCTAAAGGTTTCCCCTGCATCCTTCCTTACCTTTTAAGTTATGATTTGTATATCTATTTACCTTTTCCCCCTTCATTGTGCCTAAGTTAGGGATTTGATGAGTTTTGAGGGGATTATGAGTGAGTGAGGACTTTATAAAATAGATTAACTAATTAGAAAGGTAATAGGAGAAATTAGGAGTTAGTTAACCTATTTGAAGTTTTTGGAAATGAAGAAAAGTTGTGGGTTGTATGTTCTGCAAACCCTTGTGATTTGTAAAAATCGCAGTTGGCACTAGCATGAAAGAGACACAGAGTTCTTTGGAGGCTTGGCGTTAAGTGTTACAAATTGGCGCTGAGCATGGGCAAGGCAAGGGACAACCCCTAGTACTCTGAAGGTTTGGAGTTGAGCGCTAGAAAATTGGTGCTGAGCAAGAGTATGACAATGAATGCCCTGTACAAGTGACGCTAAGCGCTAAGGGTTTGGCGCTAAGCGTGACCCCCTATGACACTAAAGATGATGTTGTTGATCTTTTATGGCTATTTCTTGTATGATTGTCATTGCTCCGGTGCTTTGTTGAATTTACATCTTGTGTTTGTTACTTACCTTGAGAAGAACTGAGTGTGATATGAATTGTGTTAATGTTTTATGATAAAAACCTATGAAAAGCTATGAGCATTATATGTGACCATGCATCATGACATTGAGTCATGTGGAGAAAGAAAGTATGCAAGAATTCGGCTGGTGAAGGCCGAGATGGGTTGTTTAACCCTTGCCTTGGGGGTGGTACCTAGTGTGAAAACTCCAATGGCCTATGTTGATCCCATGGAGCCAGAGTGTACTAGCAAAGTTGGGTAACCCTAACTACTCACCAAGGAATATCATACTAGTTAAGGGTGCGAAAGCTAAAGGCATTGATACCGATGACGCTTCTTATGGTCGTGCGCTTACTCCTAGTCTACTTTCCTACAGGTTTAAGTTGGTACCACATTTGAATGAGTAGAGATTTAGGGACTGATAAACCCCAAGTAGGATCCATATTTTCAGCAACTCAATTTTTCCTAAATTGAATCCACAAAAACAAAATTTGAAGAAAAGAGAAAATGGAAAAGAAAAGGAATGGAGGAGATGCCACAATTAATTTGTGATTGATGAGTCAATGAGGATTCGTATAAAGAAATTGTTCTTTGATAGGAATCTAATAGTTTAATCCAAGAACCTAGAGAGAACACTCTCTTAGCAAAAATGGTATCAATTTCTTAATTTATCAAAAGTGTCTACAAAGTGCCCATATAGTCCTATTTATACTAACACAAAAAAATAAGGCCTAAATACTAACAAGCCCAAAACAAGTCATAATAGGTCCAAACATAGTCAACTAAAAAATAAGAGCTAACAATTCCATTAAAGCCCAACAAAGGCCCAATATAAAAGTGCTAAAAAATGTAAGGAAATCCTAATCTAAAACTTGGCTCCAATTCATTATCTTTAAGCTTCCAAGGCCCTCTTCTTCCTTCTCCATGAATGTGTTATGCCTCTTGCCAAGTTCTTCTTGAATCTTCCTTCTCCTTCCTCTAGTCATAGGGCCTTCCATGTTTATCTCTTCTTCCTTGAAGTCCTTGGATAGTCCTCTATCAGAGACATAGCATGCATATGCATCCTGTTGTAGTGTGATATGTTGAAGTGTGCTACGTTGTAACTATGTGAAGTCTATGTGACCTTATTCATGAGTAATTGATGTAATGTGTATGTAACACCTTAAGGGGTATTACCGTAACTGGGTCTAGATTTCTAAGAACGAAAAAAAAACAAACTTAAAAAGGTAGAAACAACATACAAATGCTACTCATAAATATAATTAAATATTATATACGAACAATACAATAAAAAAAGTACACATGCCTAATACAACTCATCTATCACCCGAAGGTGTCATACAAAATATAAAGAAGAATACAAAAACATAATGTAAACTAGGCTACGTCTTCTTGCATGTGACTCCAAGCTCCATCTGCATATATCTTCACCTGTATCCTGAAAAAGGGAAAACTTAAAGGAGTGAGACATAATGTCTCAGTGAGTGCTCTAAGGGTTCTACGGCTAAGTCAGACTCTTCTACTTGGACAACCTTCATCACTTATCTCTCATAGCTTTAGCCTCACTAGGTCTCTCATAATTCTCCATACCTATGGTCGAGTCCACACCTTTCAACAACAATACTTCTTGTTAACTTTTCTCTCATTCTCACAACTATTATACAAGCTTACTATCTAATTCTTAACCTAAGAACTCATCCTCATTACTTATATTTTCTTACCCAAAACCCTCTCTAGTATTTAAACCCTTCATATTTATATTTTACTCTTCTTTCTTTTGATATTCAGAGTTGTCTCTAGGGGTCAAGTCTAAGGCTATAGACATTCTAAAATACCTTTGACACTCCATTAACACTTACATTGATACTCTCATTTTGTTCTCTATTACTAGTCTCATACCTTTCTATTACGCCGTATGAGAATTCACCGTTTTTCTATCTTTGTCACAACTATTATTATCCAACTATAACCCTTATAATACTATCCTAGGGTCTAGCCTCTCACATATCCATAAGGTAGCAAGACAAACCTAATTACAAGCATACATTTATTTCACATCCTTTGCCTAGTAACTAGACATACACCACATTTTGTTTTATGGAACAGGAACAATAGACGTGCATAATATGATCGCATATCCATAACTTTGACATTTGATCACAAGAAACAATTACATTTTCACACACTACGTCAATCGCTTATGAAGAAGGTTGTAACGACCCATTGTCACCACAGTACTACAAACAACCTTGCTAAATATACACCTTATCCACATATCAGGTGAATAAAATCAAATCATAACATATCCGTGTATAAGTCATACACATCAACTGAGAGATCCACCTATCTCTCCTAGTGCCATACATGCATATCTGTTCAACTCAAATCATCATACATACATAACAAATGGGATAACACTAGCCCATATTAACAATATCAAAATATACATCACCAGGGAAGAGGGATACAAAAACTCACTCCCTATAGCTGGTCACTCAATACAATCCCATCAGAAGAATATAATACAAAACAGCACATCCAAAAAGAAACAAAAAGAGCTTATAGAAAGCTTCACCCAAAAAGGGCCTCCAAAAGCCTCCATCTGAGACCTCCTTCATCAGCTCTGAGACGCTGGATCTGTAGACGTCTCTCCTTCTACTCCCATGCCAAAATGACGTGATCATCACAATCACAACAACAGCAACAAGACATCCAACCAACAATAATACAAGGCAAGGGTAAGCTTATGAAACAAAGATCAACATATAATATTTAATCCAACATAATCAAAATCATTATTCACATCAATATAGAAACCAAATTATCAAATAAATAGGTCTATATACATTACAATATATCACACACAACATCACATACTATGTTGTCAATCCCATATGTTAATGTATGAATGACACGACTCTCGAGAGATTTCTACATTTCGGGTGATTAGTCAGGTCTTATCCCTTACCATGGCCATCTAGCACCATTCAGGGATTGCCAAAACTCTAATCAGTTGGATAAGCTTATGGTTGTCAGGATACGTGTATGTGGGTGGTGGCTTATCGCGACACAAGGCCTGCACTGCCTTGGCCCCCTACGGAATTACCCATCTACTCATCCCCTATGCCCAGCTTTAAGACCCCATTTCTTATCCAGGAACTAGGTTGGAGGCCTATCTGAGTACCAACTTTAGTCACCATCCACCTTACATGCCTGCCCGTACATGGCTTAAGGCCCACACAACCTCAGCCAACAACATATGCATGCCAATGCATGTATTACCACAAAAACCAACTCTACCAAACAATCATTATATTATATATATTTGTATCAACATAGCAACACAACCACAACAGTCATCGTAACATATGTATGTATCAACATAACACCACGTGGCCTACTCAGTACCACATATGGTCCAACAGTCACCATCAATCCCATGCACGCCCAATTTGGCCTCTTGCATGGTCAACAGGTAAGGCCCTATCCAAGCAGCCCATCTCATGAGAAACCTCATACAATAATATCATACACATCAAGTGGAGGTCTTATCTAAGCAACCTTCCACTTCACAACCAAATCCAACAATCAACTAAAATTTGAAAACCAAACCTTCATTGAAAACCATTTGGAAGATTAACAAATCTTGAAATTCATAAAATTTCACAATTTGAGATGAAAACTTTAAAATCTGAAAAAATACATTCAGTTCTGGAATAACATATTATGTACTGTAGCAAAAATGCATCAGATTTCATGTTTTTAGCAGAGATAATCGATTATGGGCTTCCATAATCAATTATTTCCGAAGCAAACCAATTTTTTTTTTGAACAATAGATAATTGATTATCCAACTGCATAATCTATTATTTCCAAAGCAAATCACCAAAACACTTTCTGAAACTCCAGATAATCGATTATGTGACTCCCATAATCGATTATCTTTGATAATTTAAAAAAAAACGTGATTTTCTATAGAGAAATTCAAACTTTTTGACCAAATAACATAGATTTTCAAACCAATGGTGTTCCAACAACCTCAATCCACCTCAACCAAGTTGATACAAATCAAATCATACAATCAATTCAACATTTCATCACAAAATCATCAATTTCTCATCCAAATCTCAAAATTTCTCCCCCAAAACCCATTTTCACCCAAATCCAACAAAATGACAACATCAAAAGAGATTCAATCGATTATAAGACAAAAAATTTGCATACCAATAGTTATTAACACAAAACAACCGATTTGTAAGCTTCCCTTACCTCTAAAAGTTCCTAAATCTGAATTTAGGTTCTTTGAGAATTCGGTGTTCTTTAGCCAAAATCTAGCTAGGATCGTTCCTTTCCTTACCATAATTGTTAAATCAAGCTCAAACCTTGTTTATACTCCTATAAACTCAACAATTTCTAGACAGAGATTGAGAGAGAATTGAAGAGAGAGAAAGAGTAGAGCGAGAAAGAAATGAGAGAATGAAAGGGAAATCCCTCTTTCCTTCCTTATATACATCTGACCTCCCTAAAGCTCTCACCTGAACTTTTGGCCAACTGAGGCCCAAACCTCACCAAGCCACTTCCTTTATCTCAAAACTGGTCTAACTTAACTGTTTTCTCTCAAAAGGCCAAAATCACTCTCACAACATATCCAAATTGGCTCAAGCACATATCTCAAGTTTCCTAAATTCAAATTAGAAATTCAAACTAACAACATCGGACCATCACTACATGCAACATACCATACATAACAATAATTCATTTATCTCTTTTAATCAGCTAGATTACATATCAAATTTCCACTTTTTAGTTATTAAAACACTTAATTATACATTAAGAAAAACACAGTGTTACAAAGGTCACACAGACTTCACATAGTTACAAAGGCTAGGGTTAGACAACCCATCACAGTCTCCATCAGCCAGATTCCTACATACTTTCCTCATCACATAACCCAAATGTTATGATGCATGGTCACATACAATGCTTATGACTTTTCAGAGGCTTTAATCATGAAACATTAGTACAATTTCATATCATAGTCAGTTTTCTCAAGGTAAATAATAATTACACAATATAAACTCAACAAGGCATAAAGAAAGAAGCAACAATGAGTTAAAAACTATAAAAGGAGTTCACAAGCACAAAAATGGAATAGCCAAGGTCGTGCCCGCCCGGTGGGTTTCGTATCTCGCCCGGCAGCTAAGCACGCCTACACGGAGTCCAGTTTTCCAAAAAAGTCGCCCAACGACTATCTAATCCTGCTAGGTGGATCCGAGGTATGAATTTTGATTTATTTTTCTTATTTGTCTTTGGTTTCTAACTGCTCCAAAATAAATAATTAAATTCTTAATCACTTCTTCTACCTTAATAATTAGTCAATCTAATCTATAAACTCCTCATTCACTCACAATCCCTTCAAAACCCATCAAATTCCTAAACTTAGGCATAAGGAGGAGGAAAAGATAAATAGATAAACAAGCACAACATAAAGGATGAGGAAGGACCTAGGGGAGAGCACTCACCTTTAGGGACATGCAAAGCTAAGTTCTAGGGCTTGGGTTATCCAGTTTTTATTCCTCCCATTTCTCTTCCTCTTCTTCTTCTTTTTCTCCTCATTCTCTCTACCTTCTTTCTTCTTCTATTTTGTGATGGCTAAACCTAATTCTCTTTCCCTATGCCGTTCTTATAACATGTGGGTGGGTATGTAGCTTAGTGGGCTTTAGTCTCCTATTGGGCCCTAGATGCTATTTTGGGTTCTATGATAACATTCTTATTAATTTTTAATACTTAAGGTGTTAATAACAATAACAATAATAATAATAATCACAATAGTAATAATAATAATAACAATAACTCTTAAGGCGTCTTTTATCCAATAACATATAATACTAAGAGCTATCTCGTGGTTTTTTTCTAATCCCTGAAATTTAGGCTGTTACAGTGTACACATGTGAAAATGTAATTATGTTTGATGATGAAATGTCAAGGTTTTAGATATGTGATCATAATATGCATGTGTGTTATTTCGGTTTAACAAAACAAAATGAGGTGTATGTCTAGTTACTAGGCAAAGGATGTGAAAAAAACATATGTTTGTAATTAGGACTGTCTTTGCTACCTTAAAGATATGTGAAAGGATAGACCCTAGGATAGTGTTATGGGATTCTAGTTGGATAATAATTGTTGTGAATGAGATAGCGAAAGGTTGAATTCCCACACGGCGTAATAGAAAGGTATAAGACAAATAAGAGGGAATAAATTGAGAGTATTAAGATAAGTGTTAAAGGAGTGTCAAGAGTATTCCAGGGTATCTGTAGCCTTAAACTTGACCCCTAGAGGACAACTTTAAATATCAAAAGAAAGAAGGGTAAAAATCTAAACACAGGGTTTACATACTAGAAAGGGTTGTGGTAAGAAAGTATGAGTAATGAGGATGAGTTTTTAGGTTGAGAATGAGATAGTAAACTAGTATAATAGTTGTAAAAATGAGAGAGGAGTTAAAGTATTAATGATTGAAAGGTGTAGACCCAACTATAGGTATGGAAAATTATGAGAGACCTAGTGAGGCTAAAACCATGAGAGATAAGTGATGAAGGTTGTTTGAGCAGAAGAGTCTAACCTAGCCGTAGAGTCCTTAGAGCACTCACTAAGACATTATGTCTCACTCCTTTAAGTTTTTTCTTTTTCAGGATACAGGTAAAGACATGTGTAGATGGAGCTTGGAGTCATGTGCAAGAAGACATAGCGTAGTTTACATTATTTCATTATATATCTCTTTATGTTTTGTATGACACCTTCGGGAGATAAATGAATTGTATTAAGCATGTATGGTATTTTACTATATTATTCTTATATAAAAATCCAATTATATTTATGAGTAGATTTGGCATGTTGTTTCTATGTTTTAATGTTTTTTTTTTCATTCTTAGAAATCTAGGCTTAATCATAGTAATACCCCCTAGGGTGTTACATTAGTGGTATCAGAGCAAGTTGATCTTTCTTGCCTATGTGTTATGTGTCTTCTTTGTTTCCTATGTGTACTCTGAGAAATTGTTTGACGTTATTTGAGTTACACTGAGTGTTTTTGATTGTTTGCTATGCCATAAATCCTAACTGCCTGGTCATGGGATATTGAGATTGGCCACCTCAATACTTCGTGCAATGTAGGTGGGAAATATGGCGAGTAAAAATTGAGTTTAAGGACAGTTACCCTTGAATCCCCTAGTAGGAACCTCACCTAGCTAACCTAACTCTAAGTAAGGAACCTTAGAAAGGCTAGAGAGTAGTTGAAGAAAACCAACTGTAGAGACCTGGAATTCAAGATTTGTTAAAACTTGAATAAGTCAACCACCATTCCTTAGAGATCATTTGTTTTACCCCTGTTTGTTTTTGCACTTACAGCAAATATTAATATGCCCAATAAAGTAGCCTTCAGAATAAGGTGCAATTAACATATAATGCAAGATTGCCAAAATTAAGGAGTTTAATGGCGCAGAATTAAGAGAATCAAATTGCACAAAATAAAGACAATTATGACATAATTATAACAGTTATGATAATTATGACACAATTATGACAATTATAGCAATTAATGACACAATGATGACGATTATGACAATTCAACAATGGTGCAATAATGAATAAAGAACAAGAACACTACCAACTCTAGGATTTGGCTTCTAGATACCACATGATATGATCCTGATTAGAAGTCATATTATTTTTACAGATCATCCTTGAGTTGGTTATCTTGTAACAAGAATTATAGAAATAAAATAAAAGAAGAAAGGTACAAGATAAAACTTGCGCAAACAGATAGGAGAATTAAGTAAATGGTGCATAACAAGTAAGCAAGAGAATTAAAATGACCAAATAGAAAAGACAAGAAAATTGAAGAAGATAGATAAAACAACAAAATGTGGAATAGAAAATAAATGGAAAAGAAGGCGCCACACTCTAGGAGAGTGATAAGCCAAGTGAGGATTTGCCACAAAGGTATGGAAACCTTTGATAAAAATCAAAAGGTTCTAATCCAAGAACCAAAAAAAGGAGCCAATGCTCTACTCACACTCACAAATAAGTAAAAACTTCAATCTTATTCAACTTGTGAAATGAAAGGGATTACATCTTTATTTATAGAGTTTATTCCAAGGAGGCTAACCCTGATTCTAAAGACTATAAGCAAAGGCCCAAGAAAGCTTAAGGCTTAAATTATAACTTAAATTGAAATCAAAAGAAACCTAATCTAGGATTGAAACTTGGGCTTCTAATTAGAATCAAACCAGCCCATTTATTATAATCAAAATAGGTCCAAAAACATTTAAATAAATGAAATGAAATTCTAGTTGCAAGCCCATGGTTGGTGCATTATTAAGTCTTTTAGGTTAGGCCTTCTACTTGAATCAAGTGCACTCCATCTTGGGCTATTTTCTTCCACTTTGGGCTTGATCTTGTAGTGTGTTGATCACCTCTAAATGCTCCATAAGTCTCTTTACTTTACTTCTTAGAGGTATTCCTAACCCAATTATATGATCTTCCCTTTAGTTTGTCCTTTCTTTGGTCCTTTTGACCCAACTAAGGGTTCTTTCCTTTTAGTTTTTCCTTCTCCTCTTGAATGCCCTTCTTGATCTTCATCATTCCCTCCTTCTTTAGGGAAATTCGTCCTCGAATTTAATTCTTCATTGCCTACATCAAAAAGTCTTAGATTAGTCACTTTAAATGTTTCATTAAGTTTGTACTTACCTAGTATTTCATCTTTGTAGTCTTCTTCATGATTAAAGACATTCATTTTCCAAGGTGGACCACAATACAACGGGCCATTAGGAATGAGATCAACTAAAGGCTTAACCCTTTCCAATGAAGCATCCTGTGACAAGGTGCCTTGGTTGTGCGACCTTCTTGAGTAAGTACCTCTTATGTCCTGCAAAAGAGAGTTATCAAGACTAGATAAAATTTTAGAGTTAGTATCCAAACAAGTTTCCTTACTCAAATAACTATGACTCTTTTATTTTACCCAACAAACTCTCTTATTCTCTTTTTCTTCTTGTCTCAAGTCATTTTCCTCTTTCTTTTTTTCTTCCATTTTTAAATTTTCCCTTTCTTCTTCCTGAACACATGATGCATCTAAAATCTCTACTTTTAAGTGAAAGAGTAGAGGTGGAAGGATTATCACTAAAGTTAGTACTCAAGGTTGCTTTAGACTTTAAAAAGGAACCCTCCTTCTTTTGCTTGGTCTTCCAACTTGATTTTTCATGTCTCTCATTGTCATTTTCTTTTCTATCTGTTTCCTTACTTCTTCTCTCATGACTTCTTCTTTTTCTCTCCAAGTTGTCAAACATCTTGTGAAAATTTTCCTTTTCTCTTTGAAAGATCCTCTCTAAATGCCTTGATAGGCCTTGCAGTTGGAGATCCACTTCTATAGCCATGCTTCAAAGAAAAGAAGTTAATAGACATAAAAATGAAGGACCTCACCACTCTTCTCATGTGTTTACACTCTTAAGATGATTCCACTCATATTTCAAACAATTTGGCTCTTGATTAATAAAAAAAACCCTTTCCATTTACCACTCAACTCCTCTTTTACAAGTTCATAAATAGAACATAAGCATAAATCAATTATCAAAAGCACATACACTTGTAAATGAGCCTCACAAAAGTTATCATTCAGAAGTCCAAGAGAGAGAAATGCTCTAAACAATAAGTATGAGAAACCCAATAAGGCTAAAGCCATGAGAGATAAGTAATGAAGGTTGTCCGAATAGAAGAGTCTAACCCAGCCGTAGAGTCCTTAGAGCACTCACTGAGACATTATGTCTCATTCCTTTAAGTTTTCCCTTTTGCAGGATACAGGTGAAGACACGCGTAGATGGAGCTTGGAGTCACGTGCCAGAAAACGTAGTCTAGTTTATATTATGTTTTTGTATTCTTGTTTATATTTTGTACGATACCTTCAGGTGATAGATGAGTTATATTTGGCATGTATGTTTTTTTTATTGTATCGTTCATATATAATATTCAATTATATTTATGAGTAGTATTTGTATGTTGTTTCTACCTTTCTCAGTTTGTTTTTTTAAAATCTAGACCTAGTTACGGTAATGCCCCTTAGGGTATTACAAAACACACCAAAACTTGCTTACTACAACTATTTCTCCATTCTCACTCAACCATTAGAGTTTATAAGGCCTAGGGTGAGGGGTGGTTTTTAGGCCAAGTTTCTTGATATAACCCTCAAAATGGATCACAAATTTCAGTACCAAAGAGTAACAAATTGGAACCAAAAAGTGAAGAAAATAAAAAAAAACGGATAAGATGAGAAATGATAGAACGACGCCACAATCCGAGGATTGATAAGTCGAGGAGGATTTGCCACAAAGAATAGAATTCTTTGATAAAAATCTAAGGTTCCAAGCAAGAACCAATAGGAACAACCCTTTCTTAGCATAAAGCTAATCACATTCAATAATGCCAAAATGTTTCTTACATGAGGTCCTAAGTGCCCTTCATTAACTTGGATTAATTGGACCATCTTGAGTGCTTTTCCTTCTAAATTTGACTTAAGTGAGAGAAGGTTATTCACTTCATCTAAAACTTCCTTGGCCTTCTTTACTTTTGACCTTGTCATAGGCCCACCACATCCTTGTAGTGCTTCTTCAAGCTTTGCTCCTTTTGGACCTCCAATTGGGCCTCCCTAATCTCCATCAAGAAGTGCATGAAAAGGTTCAAAAATGACAAAGTTACACTTTTCAAAAGTTATAGTTACTTTTCTAAAAATGATAATTGGTAGTGCGTACAAAAAAGTGATTTTCGAACATTATGTTGTGTTTTATTCAAGACTTCTTGAACGAATAGAAATTAGACTCAATAAGCTTTCCAAGCATATATAGTTTTCCTATATTCATTTTTGTTTACTATTTTAACAAATTTTAGAATCTGAAAGTGATACACTTTCTGCTGGGAATGCCTTTTGACAACTGTAAACTTTGAAAAATCACCATAAACCGGACAGATCTTGGTTTTAGGAGTTCTTAGACTTTTTGGAAAGGATTTTCAATATAATTTTTGAATAATTGGCTTGGTTGTTGAGAAATTGAGATGAGATACAAAAATAGCAAAAGAGAGTCACTAGTCCTCTAGTAGGGTCTTTTGACTTCTCTGTCTTATTATTTTTGTAGATTTTTGGTTGAGATGATCCTTGAACTAGACAAAAATACCTTTCCAAAAAAATATGGATAATGTAAAATAAAAATCATTTATCCATCTAAATTGAATTCAAAATCAAGGCACAAAACTGCTACCTTTAAAGTTTGTTTTAAAGTGTATGATACCTTTTCTAGTTTGTAAAATACCATTTTTTGTGCACTTAGAACTTAATGGTAAACCTCTTTAATAAAAGTTAAAAAAAAAATTCCTTAAGAAATATAACATTTCTATTTTTATTCAATTTATAAAGAGTCCTCATAAATTGATTTTAAAGGTTTATTTTTGGTACAAAATAAATAATTTGGTCTAACTAATTCTATTTGAATCATGGCTAACTACCAAAGTTTAACATTGATAAAATGAATTAATGATGGCATTTAGAACCCTAGGTAATTCGATCCTTAGGATGTAAGATCAATTACATACTAAATCTTAAATAGATTGCTAAATTCCCCTTTGTACTCTCTTGATTTCTTAAATGTATACTTAGCTTTCTATAGATCCCCATGTATTATACTATGATAAGACACGACCTTTGCATTAAGAGTGTAACACCCTGTTTCTCCTAATACCTGATTAAGTGTTTTAATGACTAAAAGCAAGAACTTAGATATGTAATCTAGGTGATTAAAAAGAAGAAATGAATTGTTATTCTGTATGGTTTGTTGTATGTAGTGAAAGTGGTGAATTATCTATTTGAATTCAGGTTTGATTTTAGGAAATTTGAGATATGTACTTAAGCCTATGTGGATGTGTTGACAGTGTGATTTTGGACTTTTGAGAGAAAACAGTTGAGTTAAATCAGTTTTGGGATAAGAGCAGTGGTTTGGTGAGATTTAGGCCTCAGTTGGGCAAAAGTCCGTGTGAGAGCTCTGACGGGCTCGGTTATAAAAGGAGGAGAAGGGGGGGAGACCCTTATTCTCCTTCTCTCTCTTCACTTTCTCCCTCATCCCTTCTCTCTCTTTTCTTCATCTCTCTCTATTTCTCTCGAGATTTCTCGAGTTAGTTAGGGGTGTTAGAGGTTTCTCAACCCCGATTTCGTGTTCTTGAGTGCGGAGGGTGGATTTCTTGGAAGATTAGCTTAAGAGTCTTTTCTCTCATATTCTTATCTTCCCAACTTTCAAATTTGGAAGCTTTTAAGGTAAGGGAAGCTTACTATTGCTTGATTCCATGTTTATGGTCATTGATACGTCGATTTAAACCTCTGAAATCAGTTGGTTTGGTGATTATTTGTGTGTTTATAGATTGTGATAAAATGGGTTTTAAAAAAGGGTTTCCAAATTCATGGACGATTTGTGGGAGAAATCAGCATGTAATCAGTTAGAAATATATCAAATGTGTCTATAATTGTTTTGTGATGCTTGGAATGGATTAATTTTGGTAGAAATCTTGAGTATGGTAGTTTTGATATAAAATGGGTTTTAAGAAGAGATTTTGAGAATTGAGGTTGTTTTGTGGTTAAAATTGTTGTATAATTGGTTAAAAGTGAATTAAAAGTGTTTACAATTGATTTGGAATGATTGTATAGCAATTAGAATTCATGGAATTGAAGAATCGAAGTCCAAATACCCTATTCGCAACGCAGGCAACACCGGGCGACGGCCCTTCCTACTGGGCGAGGTTCTTCTCGAGCCCAGAAGGTGGCTTGTGGAAGAATTTCGCCGGGTGACCTTTTTGTCTCGCCAGGCGACAAAACTACTGGGCAGATTTCGGGACCCGCTGGGCAGGCGGCTCTCACCAGGCGACAATATGGTGCTGCCAAGCGGCAGTATGGCTGTGAGCTTTGTTATTGTTGGGACGTATTGTGGTTGAGTTGATTGTTGTGATGATACATATATTTTGAATGCATATATTGTTGGCTGAGGTTAAATGGGCCTCAAGCTATTGTGGTGTGATGGTGTGACATATAAATAAATATGCGTGTGGATATGGATGAATAATTTCAGTTGAGTTGTTGTTGTTGGGTATGTGTTGACGTGGAAGGTTGCTTAGATAGGACCTCCACATGTTGTTATTCTTCCAAACTTGGTTCTTGGTTTTCTTTATTATTGTTGTGAATTGGTTTGATAAAATGTGGAAAAATGGTAATTGAGTGGAAGGTTGCTCAAGTAGAGCCTCCACTAGTCGTAATATGTTGTGATGGTGAGATATCTTACTTGTTAACCATGCAAGAGGCTGGATTAGGCATGGGGTTGATGGGAATTGGTGGACCACAGGTGGTGTTAAGTAGGCCACATGGTGATAGGTTGATACATATATGTATGATATGTTGATTGTTGTTGTTGAGTGGATGGTTGTGATGATACATTGATATATATATGTACCTATGGATATTATGAATGGTTATGGTTGAGTTGATTGTTGTGGTGATACATGCATTGACATGCATATGTTGTTGGCTGAGGTTATATGGGCATTATACCATATGCGGGTAGGCATGGAAGTTGGGGGTAAATAGAGCTGTAGCTTAGACGGGCCTCCAACCTAGTGCCTAGATGAGAAGTGGGGTCTGAAAGATGGGCCTAGGGGATAAGTGGATAGGTAATCCCACAATGGGGCCAAGGCAGTGCAGGCCTTGTGTCACGATATACCACCACCCATATTCACTTATCCTGACAATTATAAGCTTATCCAACTGATCAGAGTTTGGCAATCCCTGAATAGTGCTTGGAAGGCCATGGTAGGGGATAAGACCTGGCTGATTGCCCGATATGTAGAAATCTCTTGAGAGTAATGTCTTCATGCATTAGTATGGTGATTGATATCACTACGGAAGGATGTGACTATATATCATGAAATTTTATTTGAATTTTTATATATAAGTGAAGTTTTCATTTATAACTAATGATGTTGGTGGTGGTAATGGTAGTGTTGTTGTTGTTGTCATGATTACTTGGTAATTGTGGTTGTTTATTGTCGTGGTTGTTATTATGGCTGGAGATGATGATAGAGGTGTGAATGATGCCATGTTGTTGATGTTGTTTCTATTTTTTATTTGATTATTGATGTGGAATAAGGGGATTTTTCTATTATTTTACTTTTAAAATATACGTTTTATTATTCAAGTAAGCTTACCCTTGCATTGTTTGCACTTGTGGCTCATGCCTGTGATGATCACGTCGTTTGGCGTGGGAGCAGAAGGAGAGGTGTCTATAGATCCAGCTTCTCGAAGCTGATGGAGGAGGTCTTAGATGAAGACTTTTGGAGACCTTTTTGGGCAGAGCTCTTCTAGAAGCTCATTTCTTTTGTTTTGGTTTCGATGTAAAATTGTTATATAGTTGACCAGCTATAGGAAGTTATGTTATTATATTGTAACCTTAATTGTACATGATATCTTTGGATTTGCATAAATTTTATACTTATGAATGGTGGTGTAATTAGGTTTTGTTAATGATTAAACCTATGGTCAAAAGATGAGGAATTGAGTAGTATTGTAGCGTCAGAGGGTTGTTACAAAGAGATAGAGATATTAAGGAGACACTTGCTAATGCCCAGATGTATTAAGGCTAGGGAAACCTCTGTTTGAATTATAAGTGTTAGGAAGAGATAGTGATTAGTAAAGTAATGTGATGCGAGGAACATACACTGGCATGGTACCCTACATAGGAAGTTATAGTTGGATCGTTGAGGAATGAAAGGCAAGGACCCACTTGTAGAGGTCTTGGGGGTAAGGTGTCAAGTGGTGAAGGTCCCAATGACCAAGGTAGCGCTCTTAATTCGGGATATTCACCTGACCAAGCTTGACAACCTTGACAACTGCTTAGCATTAACTTTGTCACAAGAAAACTCGATTAACACAGTCGGGATTCATTTTTAATTTTCTATTATGAAAGCTCTCTTATTAATTTGTTATGAAAAAGGGTGGGAATTTATCACAATTTTAAAATATGCTTCTCTAATACTAAAGCCAACTTAGAATAGAAATAATAATCTACATCAATGAGCATGAAATAAAGAGATCTCATAATCATGAAAATGTCAACACTACATGTATATAAGAAATCAAACTACTCTAAGGTGAAGTGTATACCAATACAGGTGGCTAACCTACAAATACAGCTTGAGAAGGGGAGAAGGATTATACATATGAACACTCCCTAATCAAAGTTGGTAACAATAACTAACTCACATAACAAAACAAGAATGACCCGATATGGATATTATCTATATAACAGAGGCTCTAGATACACGGCTAGTGGTATAGCTTGGGTTGCCTTTACCACCTCCATGAACATAGGCCTCTTGCATCTAGGGGCATCCGGCGACGCCAAACCAAAGAAGTTATAAGGTCACCGAAAGGATTGAAAAGTAACTCCTCCAAGCTCTATAGGGGCGTCGAGATTTGACATATATGTGAAGACGACTCCTCCGTCTTATTGTCCATTGACTGTGGTGAGATCTAGAAGGCGTCATCCTTCGGTACAAATATGCACTCCCAAAAGGAAAAAGAGAACTCAGGGTCTAGGAAGATCTCTGTCCATTTGCTCCCGCGATAACAAGTTATCGTGATCATCATAGCCATACACACACAAAACACACAAGCAAGGACAAGCTACCCAAATGAAAACATAAATGTACAATAGAAATATATGCAAAGAAAATAATCAGAATGAAATATCATAGCAATAGCATAGTCAATAATTCATATTTTTTCATCACAAATTAAGCAAAAGAAATCAAATAGATAGGTATAACTGAATGTGTTTGGTATGCAATGTCATGAAACATAACAACCGCTCCATGGAGACTACAACATCAAGTGACCAAGCTAGAATAATCCCTTAATCATGATAGAATAAACAACACCCATCTGGGTAAGAAATGGCATGTGCTAAGACCATTTGGGGGATACCGAAACTGATCTGTGGAAGCAATGTAGTGGTCATGTCAGGATAGATATATGTGGATAGTGGCTTTATCATGACACGGGATTCATGAGTATCCTGGTCTACATGTAGGATTCACCCGTCTACTTATCCCCAAGGAAACCCATCCTCTACTAACTCTTCTCGCACTAGGTATGTGGCCCAACCAAACGACCATCAACTTATGTGCGTACTCGCCAACACAGCATAAGCTACTACAACACATCTAAAGCTACTACAACACAACTGAAGCTGTAGAATCATGCATGTATGCATGACATAACCATTCACCAACACATAAACAATAATGGCACCATATATTATAAACAAATCATTATACACATAATTTAGTCATTAATGTTATCACCATTATTCCCATCATCGATGCATTACACTTATCCTCAAGAATAACATCTTCATGTGCCATTGTATTAGGCCTTAATCCATCATAAGCCCATTATCATGTATCACAACACAGAGCCCCAACCATCGTTGGCTCTACAACAATAAGATCCTATCTATAGCGATCCCTAGTTAAGGATAAGCAGAGATTCTACACAAAGTAACCTCAGAACACAAAGTCCTTATACAGAGCAACTTTGCCTACAACAAGTTGAAACTCTACTTAGAGTGATTTAAACCCAACCGTAAAAGTTATTCAGAAAAAATATAACTCAATTAACTTCAATTAGATAATTTAAGTAAGCCATCATAAGATTTTGAAATATTGAGGATGCCTTAAGAGTATGAAAAAGGCAAACCAAATCAACTTTATTTAAAAGATTAGGTTTTCATAAAACTTGACTTTATAACTTAGAGTTATTCTTTACAATGAAATCATTTAAAATACTTTTCAAAATATATTTAAAATATGTAAAATAGTTAATAATATATTTTATTGAAATTCATATTTAACTTTTATTTTAAAAGATCCACCACTATGTTTTTAGCACAAAAGATAGGGTTTTTATAAAGTTACACAAAGTTATTAAAACTTATTTCTAAAACAATTTCCAGTAGCTTTTAGATTTCAACCTCTACTTTGAAAACTATTTTGGGATAGTAAACGATTTTTGCTTAACATGATCTATGTATGGTTGGAAAGGAAATTTTGTCTATTTTCTAAAACCATAAAGATAACCTCAAGAAAAAAATCTACAATAAAAGATACAAAAAATAACAAGGCAGTGAGGTCAGGGTGACCCGTTGGAGGACCAACGAACATGTCTTGCCATTTTTCATATCTAGACGAAACTTTACAGAGTCCAAACTTTTATTTTCCAAAAGTACACTTAAAAAACTTTTCAAAATGACCAATAGCACCAAAAACCAAGTCCACACGATTCTATATGATTTTTGAAAGTTCACAATTCTTAAAACCACTTTCAGTTAGAAAACAAGTACAACCTTCAGTTTCCAAAAATCATTAAAAATAGAAAACTGAATCAAATATAGGAAAATCATATATGCTAGGAAAGATTTTTGTGTCTAATTTTTTTTCATTCAAAGAGTTTCAACATTTACACAACAAATTCTTCCAGAATCACATTTTACCACACATTGTCAGACTAGCATTTTCAGGAATCAAGCACAATTTTCAAAGGGCTTAAATTTTTTGTTTCTTAACCTTCTAACATATTTATTGAGTCCATTTTGGATCAAATTTTCTCTGGTTAACAAAAAAAAATAAGAAGTCAAAAAAAGTAACCATAGCTCTAGATATTGCAAAAATAGTGAACCATGCTCAGACAGGAAAACGAAACAACATCAGGAACATATTATACTCAAGCACGAAAATGTTTCCTTTCATCAAGTTTGCAACTTTTAAAAGTGTCAACAACATTTTTAAGCAACAACCACATCCAAAAACAGAAAAACCACAGTCCAAACACAAAGAAAAGGGTTAGCTTTCCTTACCATCAAAAACAACCAAAGTTGCAAACAAGCTTAAACTTGAGTTTTGGGTTCACTTCCTTCATAAAGCTTTGACCTTTGCACTATCCATCACAATGAATGGTCAATGTATGAGATGAACACAAGAAAAGAACAAGGTTTAGAACCATAGAAGTAAAAAGGATGATTTAGACCACTTCAGTCTTGATAGAAAAGGATGGATGAAAAGAGAAGAGGATGAAAAGGATGAAACTTACCTAAACAACCATCTTGAATACTTGGAGCTCCCAACTCACACTCTATCACTTAGGAAATTTTGGAACAAGAAAGGAGAACTCTCTCAATGCTCACGGTTTTAGGGAGAAATAAGGAGGGGAAGTTTTTGTTTTATGCCACTTATAAGACAACTCAAAGGAGGGTGTAAGGGTAAATAGCAAAATGAAGGGACTTTGGGTAATCAAATGAAAAATCACTCAACTTCTCCTAGAAGATAAGGGGGATATCCAAGAAGGGGAAAAACGAGGGGTAGAAGTGGTTTTGGGTACACTTAAGTACAAGTGATGGGAAAATGTGTAGAACTAATGAAGAGATATCTAGTTAGGTTGCAACTAATCTAGTATTTCTAGGAACTAATAGTTAGCTTAGTTGGGTTGGGCTTGGGGAACGCGTGGGTCTTAGGTCTAAGCGATAGAAATTTTAATTTCTTACACTGATAGAGAAAACATTATCAAATACCAAAATTTAGCGAATTAGGTTTAAGGTTTTTGGCATTCAAACTAATTAAGATAATTTAATTGGAATCAAAATATCAATGAGTTTATGACTCACTAATATATCTCAAGGCATATTTGATCTGCCTCTATAGCAGTCAGACAGTCAGTTCTCTTTATCTAACAGGTTTCTTGATAAACGATCCTGAATGGCAATAGAGAAAAACCCAATGTTTTAAACCCTTTGGGTAAGGAAAGCTATCAAAATAAATAGAATTTAATCATAATTAATTTAAAGTTAATTATAATTAAATTCCATGGTCTTGTATTGCTCATCAACTATACAGATAAATACTGGCTCAACAGATATCATCACAACTAGATTCTTGTAGAAATCTTTGCAGAATCTCATACAAGAACAATTTGTAATTTTTTTAATCTATTTTTCATTAGAAAATAAATTTAATTCCTCTTGGTAGTTATTCAATCACTTAATTAGGGATCAACATGCAGCAGATCTTACACTGTCAGCCTTCACAGTGTATCTTTGCATTGCTGGAATCCGCACAGGCTTAATTTTTGTGCAAAACTCTATAGAAATTTTCACAACAAATATTATTAATTATTCACTTATACTAAATTTAAATTTAATTACTCTTTTTAGATTATCAACCACTTATGCACAAATTATAAAAGACAGTTCTTACAATATACCTTTGGAAGGATTGTGAATGTCTTAAGCTGTTGCTTTGTTCCTCAATGATGATGAGGACTGTATTATGATGAGAATTTTGGAGAGGTATATGTTTTCCCAACCACTTCACGATTTTGTGGGAAGTATGGATCCATACAATGTCAAGGGTAATAGTTATAACTTAAACAAACCATATGTTCCCTTTTTTTGTATTATTAGCTGTGTTTTATCTATGAGTGATAGTAGGATACCCTACTATCTATGCAAAAATGATTTTAAGAACAAAATTGCCTCACTACTCTATTCATTTTTTGAGGCATGACTATCATGGTTGGTACTTGAAGATGGTAGCGTTCCCGATCTTGCTCAACATGCACATTGACTATACTAATATGGGGATATGGTTCTATGACGAGACAATTGATTATTTGACTTTTCGAGGCCTCATTACGATCACCTTTCTATCCCCTATTCTGGGAGCACATATGCCTCCCATGTCGTGGACCTTCCCTATCTTCGTTTCTTCTTCACCACCCCCACATTTCAAGTACATCCCTCTTGTGCCGTCATCGCCGCCCGAGGACCCTACAATGCCTTTCATGGCCTTTTAGTTGGACTTCACATCATTTGCTGAATAGCTGCCCCTGGATTTACCACCTATCGTACAACTTGTGCTAGAGGACCTCAAGTGATCTCCCATGGAGGTCATTTTAGCTAAGTCACTTGTAGATTCCCCTATGGTGGAATATTAGGTGGGCATGGCTAATGGATGGCATTCCTTACCTTTAACAGCTCCATCTAACACTGGGTCACCTCAAGGGTTACCCAATAGACATGCTTAGTAGCCAACCTCTGACGACTCTGAGGAGACTTGGACAGATGAGGAGTTATAGTTTAGGGGTTGTATTTCCTTTTTGTACACAAGGATTGGGAGTGGATTTATAGACACTACTTTGATTAGGATTTTTTGTGTATATGTAGTTGGGGATGGTAGTGTCTTTTGATGTACTTTTCCCCCCCTGTATTTCATGATTTTAGTTGTATTTCAATTTCTGATATATTCAACTTCACATGTACTTTAGAAACCTATACATACATGGTTCTGATTATGACTATCTTTATTTTATCTTTTACTTACAATTTATTTACTTTAAAGAGGCTTTGTAAGACAATCACATGTAAAATAAAATACAAAAAAATTTCTCATATTTTTGTTAGTGTGAAATTAAATAACTAAATAATTAATTCAAACAAACATGGGTTGTGTTCAATGTTAATCAATGTCACACTTTAGGTCCACTTACATGTGATTCAAAAGACTAGGTACAATTGTTTAGTTATGCCTCATGTCAACTTATAAGTGATTCAAGAGGCCTAAGTACAATCGTCGAGTTGTGCTTTAGGTCCACTTACACAAGATTTGAAAGACAAGTTCAATTATTGAGTTGTGTCTCGTGTCATCTTACATGTGATACAAAAAACTTAGGTACAATCATTGAGTTGTGCCTCGTGTCGGCTTACATGTGATTCAAAAGACTTAGGTACAATCATTGAGTTGTGCCTCATGTCGACTTACACACAAAATTTGAAAGACTTGGTATGATCGTTAAGTCGTACCATAGGATATGTCGGCACAAAAACGATTGGGCAACTTAGCTCTTTTTCTCAACTTAGCCTTTTTACCAAAGTTTAACTTACGTTGTTTGAGGGTGATGTTAAGGTCAGCACAAAAATGATTGGCTAACTTAGCTCTTTTACTCAACTTAGCCCTTTTTTACTAAAGTTTAACTTACGTTGTTTGAGGGTGATGTTAAGGTCGGCACAAAAATGATTGGCTAACTTAGCTCTTTTTCTCAACTTAGCCTTTTTACTTAAGTTTAACTTACATTGTTTGAGGGTGACATTAAGGTCAACACAAAAACAATTGACCAACTTAGCTCTTTTTCCTAACTTAGCCTTTTTTATCAAAGTTTAACTTACGTTGTTTGATTGGTTTACAACCTTTTTTCTCATAAGTTTAGCTTACGTTGCTCGAGTGTGATGCTGAGTTCGGTACAAAAATGATTGCCTAACTTAGTTCTTTTTCCCAAGTTTAACTTTCGTTGTTAACTCACGTTGTTAGCATGCAATGTTGCATTCGAACTTTGAATGATTCATTGACATTTTTTCTCCAAGTTTAATTCACATTATTAGTGTGCGATTTAAGATCCAGTATTAAAGAAAAAGTGGGAACAACATAGAAAAGAATAACTTAAAGTGAAAATTGTGACTTACATTAACAAAAGGAAAAAGTTTAAAGCGCTCTTAACAACAATTAAAGGCCAACCCCCTAAGACTAGCAGTTTTCGAAAGAAAAAAAAAACATTAACAACATTAACATCAATAGAATATTTAAAGTCAAGCTGGATGTGGTTATGGACGAGACCCTCAAAATGAAAGGTAATGATAGGAGTGTAGTTCTTCATTCTACTCGAGAAGGTCAACGACATCCTTGGCTTTGTCGGGATCAATCAATTTCCCGTTTATGATCTCCTTGAAATAGCCCATTTTGGTGAGGTAGGCTTGTGGCTAGAGGAATTTGACTTGAGCAACTACTGTGTCAAACCCTTCAACAAACTGTGCAATTATTGCCTCTTTAGCGAACTCCACCAAGATGTTCAATTTCTCGATAGCCTCATCTACGGACTTAAGTTGGATGTTCTGAATGTCGACTTTGTCTGTTGCTTCATCACACTCCTTACAAAGCTTGTCCATCTCGTCCTTCATTGTTCTTTCTGCTTTAGCCAACCTTTCTTTTTCTTCCTTCAGTTTTGCTTGATCTTGCTCAAGTTTTTCTTCTACTGTAGCAAATTTTTTCACTTCCACTTTTAGCTTGGTGACTTGTTCCTTCAACATCTTGTTCTCTCAATCCAAAATTTTCTTGGCTTTGGCAATTTCTTTCATCTTGTCCTTGGTCGCCATTGTGACGACCCACAAATCAACCATTACGAGTCATCACATTTTAAAACGCAATCGGAAAAGAAAATGCGCTAACTAACCGTCTAGATTGATTTTAAGTTCAATTTGAAAAACTCTTTTAATTACTTGCTTGTGAAAATAAGGGTAAGGATTTTTTTTTTTTGTCGGCTTATCGTAAACGCGCAACATGAAAAAAAAGTGCATCAACAAGGAAATATAGGACAAGAAATATAGACAAACATAGGATATCATTTCCAACATACATCGTACGGAATCCACAACCGAATACAGTCAAGCATAAACTGAAAATACTACATAAGATAGTGGGAGAGATGTGTGACAATGAACCCAATCATACAACTGAAATAGGGGAGGGGATACATAAGTCACTTCCTAATCTGGCCACCTCTACTCAAAAAAAGATACATCAAGAATTGCATTACCTTCTAAAGGCAATAAGGAGAGGTAGAGGGTGTGTTATCATCATCGTCGTCACCTCCCGTAAAAGAAACTCGACCAAAACCTCGACCACATCCGTACCCACGAGAAGCTCAAGTGCTAAACAACCTCCGGTATTCACGAGCATTTCCTACTCGACGAGGAGCAAGAACGCATGTAGGAAAAGCAGGCGGGGGATGAAGTACCTCACGAGCAAACTTTGAAAAATCCACCCGAATCGTGACCGGAGTCGTGGAGTTCAAAGCATCACATGCCGTGTAACGAGTAAGGAGCAGGCCATCAAAACGTGCTTGAAAGGCGTCCGCATCGATAGTCCAACCATCCCGCCCATCTTGGATGGTGGGTATCAGCTCCATGCTAAAGGCATCGCTCCTCGGGGGAAACGCCATCTGCTCTCGCGATCAAGGCAATCACGATCATCACAGTCACGCACACACAAAACATACAAGTAAGGATAAGCTACCCGAAAGGAATTAAACACAGCATTCTAGACACGTAACATACACTCGATAGAACAAGCACATAATCAGTCAATGTACATATACAACAATTCTTTTATTTATTATTCTTATTTAAAGTGTGACCGAGAATGCAATGTAGACTATGAGTCTTAAACTCTCCATGGAAATCTAAAAACATGAGCGACCAGCTCGGATATTCCTTAATCATGGTATAATAAACACATATACCCTCACCAGGGTTCTCAAAGCGGCACGTGCCTAAACCATTTGGGGAATACTTGCAACTGATCATGGGAACTAGTGCTCTTTGTCAAGATTTTCGTATGGGGGTACCGCCACCACGACACAAGGTTTGTAAGGCCCTGGCCTCTTGTGGAATCGTGCCATCCATAGTCCTTAAGCTTTCACACCTGGCTAGCACCACGATCCTGTGAATACCGACACCTTCGGTACTGCATGCTCATGCACCAATGCATGTATGCATGGCAATCAATTCATCATACACAGACAATGATGACAATATGCATTAATGTCCACCTATCGTTCTTACCTAGATAGGCATTTTATCACTTATCTTTCACACCCAGATAAACTTTTTGGTTAACGAGTTTATAACATAGTTATCATGCCATTGAAGTCATAACATCCACTGAGTCATGCCCTTAATAATCTCTACTAGGAAACTCATCAAATCAAATACTTACCAAGCACTATATATATATATATATATATATATATATATATATATATATATAATTAGAATAACCAAGTATGAATGTTAATAAGAAAACACTTTTATGAAATTATCGAGTCCAAACTTAGGTCTTAGGTCTTTTGAAATACATAGCTTTATAACTTTACAAAACTATTTTTTCATTAGATTACCAAATATGTTCTTAAATTTTGCAAAACTTTAAAAATATATTATAAAATAATTTCCATATTTAATTCTTCATTTTCAAGGAATCCACCATTAAATTCTATCACAAAAGATAAAATTATTAAGGGTTATGCATAAGTTATTATATTTATTTCCTAAAATCGTTTTCCAGCAACTTCCAGATTTTTATCTCTATCTTTAAAAATCATTTTGAAATAGTAAACGATTTTTGCTTAACATGACCTATACATGGTTGCAAAGAGAATTTTGTCAATTTTCTAAAGCAGTAGATATTACTTAAATCAAAAATCTACAAAAAAAGATAAAAAAAATGACAAGACAGGAAGGTTTGTGTGGCCTACTGGAAGACCAACAAACATGTTTTTCCATTTTTCACTTACAGAGAAAACTTTTAAGAGACCAAGTCCATTCCTTTCTGAAAGTACACTTAAATTTTTTTTCAAAAAGCCCAAGAATACAAAAAACCAAGGTCTACACAATTTTATATGATTTTTGAAAGTTCACAGTTTTCAAAACTTCTTCTAGACAAAAAGTAAGCATAGCTTTTAGTTTCCAAAAATCATTAAAAATAGTAAAATGAACCAAATATAGGCAAACCATATATGCTTGGAAATATTTTTGTGTCTAATTTTCATTCATTCAAATAGTTTTCCCAATAACAAAACCTATTTTTCCATAATCATGTTTTTCTGCCCACTATCGGGTCAGCATTTTGAGACAGTGCACTCAACTTTCAAAAAGCTTAAATTTTTAGTTTCTTAATCTGTTGGTACGTTTCTTGTGTCCATTTTGAAGAACATTTTGTCTAGTTTACAACCAAACAACAAGCACACGAAAATATTCACTACAACTCCAGTTATCATAAAAACAGCACAACATATCCACACAGAAAGCCAAACAGCACCAAGAACATATCTTATACTTGCACGAAAATGTGATCTCTCATCAAGTTTAATACTTTAGAAAAAAATCAACAACATTTTTAACAACAAGGCACATCCAAACATGTCAATCACAGATTTAAACACATAAGCAAAAGAGTGAGCTTTCCTTATAATGTGTTAAGACTCCTTCTAGCTTGCAAGAGGTTTGGAGCAAATAGGTGACTTCCTTCCAACCTTGAGGAGGTAAACCATCAATCAATCACCCAAAATGGTTGATTTGGAACATAAACATGAAAAGAAACAAACTTTAGAACCAAGAGTGTAAAGAGCCTAAGACAACTTTGGTCTTGATAGGAAAGGAGAAGATGGAGAAAGAAGAACATAAAGAGGGTGCAGTTTGCTTACCTAGCACCCTTCCTTTGGAAACCCTAGCTTCTTCCCTCACCACCAACACTCAAGAACTTGAACCAACTCTCCCTATCTTCTCTCTAAGTCCCACGACCAAGAGGAGGAGAAATGGAAGGATTGTTGCATTTTGGAAACTTAATATAGAACACATTTAGGAGGGGTAAATGAGTAACTTGCAAAATGAGAAGTGTAATTTGAATTTAAATAAAACCAAAAATCTTTCTCCTCTCCCCTAGGTGGTGGACGGCCAAGCAATGGGAAACCATGGGAGCAAATTGTTTTTCAAGTGCTTTTAGTACACTTGAAATGACTAGTAGTAGGATTTTATGAAAGGATGTTTAGTTAGGTTATAACTAATTTGGTTTGCTTAGGACAATTGGTTACTTTTAGTTTAGTTGGGCTTGGGGGACGTGCTTTTGAGGTTTGGGAGGGGAATACTGAAATTTCTCACATTGTCAACAAAGAACGCAGCCAAACATTGAGTCTTGTGAGATTAAGTTTTAAATTTCTAGCACTTGAATCAATTAAAACAATTTAATTGACATTGGAGTCTAAATGAGTCTATGACTCTTTTAGAATTTCTCTAGTCATGATTGAATTGACTTTGTCCTAATCAGACAGCTGAATTCACTTTATCTGACAGGGTTTTAGACAGACTTTTCAACAGTCGGGAAAAAGTTTTAGCTTGGTAGTAAGGAAAGCCACTAACTTGTCTAGAATTTAATTATAATTAAATTTAATTAACTATAATTAAATTCTTTAACCCTACACTGCCCATCAACATTCCACAGATATATCTCTGCTTATTTGTCAGCAGTGCAAATCCAATTCTTGCAGAATTATCCACGGGAACTCACACAAGCACCAAACAAAAGTTTTAATTAACTCTTTTTAAGGGAAATTAAATTAAATTTTCTCTTTTTGATTATTCAACACTTATTCACAGATTATCAAGAAACAGGCATTACAGCCACAAATAGAAAGGACATTCTGGTTGCTAGTGCCTCCAAACTCTAGTAGAGGGACAAGGGGCTAAGTTGCTCAACAGCCTCCAGATCAGTCGAAAAACTCAAATGCTTTCAAATAAGTACCAAGTGTAAAAAGTGAAGCATCCCACAATGAAGTTGTTCAACTCTCTGTATCCCCCTTATTAGCCTCCCAATTGTTTCCAAGCATGGTGGTTGGTCCACAACCATATAATTCACCTTCACCCTTGCCATGCTTGGTGGTAGCTATGATTTCCTACAAGTTGTCGATAGAGGTGTCCAAGTCAACGACATCACGCTCTTCTCATCCTTGCCAAAACAATTTGTAATGCTGCAGATCTATTTGTGTGATCTTTTTGGTGGCTGACGGGTCCACCAAAAGAAAGCTCCTTATGAGTGCTTTCCCCAAGTTGCTCCTTTTCTCCTTTGCTTCTTTTGCCATTTTTTTTTCCACGCCTTCGCTATTTCGTGATTTGTCATGGATACCATTTTCTCTATAAAACATATATGAATAAAGGGATATAAGTATAAATTTTCTTGAAGTTTCTTGAATTTCATGTTCCCTCCCAATATTTTGTGCTTAGTGTGAATTTTCTTGAAGTTTTTTGTGCGTAATCAAAGATATATCAATATGTTTCTTAAGTTCTACTTCTTTAAATTCCAGTTCTAGCAACTTCCCACTATTGAATAATATGTCCAGCCCTTCTAAGGTCACCACATCAACCTGGTCACCCTCGAATGAATTTTCCATATTTAGGTTACTACATGCCACTAGGTTCCACGTCTAGTATAAAGGGAACCCCTCCAACAAATTTGAATTTGTATCCATGGGTCGTATTCAAAAAAAATAATTTGATTTGAAACCTTATAAGATGATTGGTAAAGGAGAAGCAATCATTTGTTAGACACGTTGTTTATGGATACCCACCCTTTCTTTTTCAACAATTTGTTCTTGAAGAAATAAAAAAACTTTCCCACTATCGGTTCAATTTTGAGGCCCTTGCACAAGATCTCAAACGCCTGTACAAAGCTATTTGGGTGGATTGTGTGGAGGCCACATTTATCGTCACCAACACCCCTCGCTCAAAATCCTTTAATGGAAACCTAACCCCCAACCTTGTTATAAGAGTCTCGTAGAAAAATGTAAGGTGTTCCTCACCCTTTTGCCAATGACTACAAGTGAGTTCCCCCTCTAAGCATGGCCTAACAATTAGCTTCTCATCATCCCCATCTCTAGTGAAAACCACTTCTTGTTTTAGGTTTGTAATAGCCGACCATTCTGTGTATAGAAATGTTGCTTTGATCACGTTAGCCCTCGCTAGCTAAAAACAACCACATAATCGATCTTCATTGCAATAGGTCCTCAAAAACTTTCCTAAAACCCTCTCCCAAAATCAAACCTTAAGTATAAGGGGAAGATATGGAGGGAGGGCGTACCTTTGAGTGTTGCATTGGTCCAAGTTAATGGCAACCCTTCAAGCATGCAGCGTCTCTCTTAAAGATTCTAGTGGCTTCTTGAAGTTTCTGACATCGCTTACAGTGGCACACGAGAGAAATTTTGAGAAAGGTAGGAACAATTTTGGGTGAGTGCCACTAGCTCACGGTGCCACCCTATTTATAGGGTGTAAAAGGGTGCGCGTGGAGTGCCCCATCAGGCACTGAACGACCGTGACTATTCACACCCCATGAAACCCCAAACAACACATTAAATGCACCAAAAACTCGTCATTCATATGGTGACATATGGCCACTTGCACAAGTACCCAAAGGATGCGACGTTTTATTAGCACAACATTTAATGCTGTTTTAGCCTCTAAGTAAAATGCTCAGGATTCAACTATTGACCACCGTGTCCCTAGATGCCTTTTAGTCTGTTTGCCTTCTAGGCTTGAGATTGGGGGCTATGTACCCTCTTAGCTTGGGTTAGGTTGGTTTTACCTTTCTAGTCTCTTCACCTTTTAGGCTCGAGACTGGGGGGTTATGTACCTTCTCAGCTCGGGTTAGGTTGGTTATACCTTTTTAGTCTGTTCGCCTTTTAGCCTCAAAATTGGGGGGCTATTTATCCTCTCAATCTTATGTCGACCATGTGATCGACATCTTAGTTTTTCATGGGTATTATCTCTTGTACAAGTTCTTCACACATCGAACTCGGCCGAGCACACATATGTATTCGGTCATGGGCCAGTGTCACTTTAGTGTGGCGTCTATGGTGCCTTTAAAACCCACATGTGGCTCAACTTATTGCCGAGCTTAAGCTTATACCCTGACTAGCCTTACAAGTGTCCCACTTATACCACATGTGTTGCAAGAATTGTGGTTTTGTAACAACCCATACCCTATGTAATCTAAAAGTAATCTTGCGCACGCCCACGAAAAACCACCCCTTGCAATATCTAAGGTATGGGTGTTCACGCGAGGGATGTATAACTTAGGGGCACTTATAGGCAAAGAGGGAAACATTTTACTCTTGAATGCTCTAGTATTAGGTTTGCACTGTCATATTACAATCCTGATAACAAAATACTATTGAAGAACTGCCGATCTATAAGCATATGTCGTTGCTTTCAAAACAATAGGGAGTTTCCAAGAACAAACAGATAAAACAATTCACCATGAAAAGGAAAAAAAATTTGAACTTCCTAATAATTTTATGGAAAAAAAATTCTAATAATATTAGGAAACATGAAGTACACATAACCTACTTTGTAGAGCACACTATTTTATTGGAAGGTAAAGCAGAGTCCTATAATTTATGTTGGAATCAGTGTGTGAGTGAATGATTGACATTGGTAACGTAGGGTTTTTTATGCATTTTTGATAGTCTTTCTGGTGATGTACACAATGAATCCATCCAAACAAGTTGACAAAGACAAATAGAAATGTCTTTTACCTAATTGTAGAGAAGGAGTGTAACAATAAAAAAAGTTTGGCAACAAAAAAAGAAGAAGGAACAAGGGAGTAAGAAAGTCTCAAGGGTTCACATGAGATTGTTAGATGAGTGTAGTATTTATATATCCCAATAAAAAATCAAAAAACCCACCTTACAAAATAATTCATCGAAATTTATGTATTTTTGAATACCAAAAGATATTTTTTGTAAATCATAAAAAATCTCAATTAAATATTACTAGATTTTATTATTCTCAAGTTTTTTTTAAATCTTTTAAAATTTCAATCCAATGCATCTCCTAAATACTTGGACCTGGATTCCTACTATCAAGGAAATCCTACATTCAAAAAGTCACCCATTCTACTAGGGTTGAATTTGCTTCTTTCATGTTTGCAACTCTTGATTTGTTTTGTCAAAAAAAAAAAAAAAAGAAAAAAAAATGCAAGTAGAGAGAGACAGAGATAAGTGACCGCAAGATATCGGCATCCCTAAATACTTTGCCAGCACTTAGAAATCGATAATTCACTCAATTTCATTTTATTCGTAATTTTTCCAAGTTCCGCCATCGGCCACACTCACTCTCTACACTACACTCCTCTGCTGTTGAGACTTGCGCGCAGACATGCTGACAACTCTAGTTCTCAAGCGCATCCTTCGTCTCACCCATCACCACTCCCCCTCTCATTCCCACCTCTTCCGCCGATTCTCCGCATCCCCGGAGCCCACCTCCTCCGCCGATGCAGAAACCCGCAAGTACGCGGGCTACGCGGCCCTCCTCCTCTTCTGCGGCGGCGCCACCTACTACACCTTCCCCCTGCCCGACGACGCGAAGCACAAGAAGGCGCAGATCTTCCGGTACGCGCCGCTGCCGGACGACCTGCACACGGTGTCGAACTGGAGCGGGACCCACGAGGTGCAGACGCGCAACTTCCTCCAGCCGGAGAACGCGGAGCAGCTGGAGCGTGCAGTGAGGGAGGCGCACGAGAAGAGGTCCCGGATCCGGCCAGTGGGGTCGGGGCTGTCGCCGAACGGGATCGGGCTGTCCAGGGCGGGGATGGTGAACTTGGCGCTGATGGATGGGATATTGGAAGTGGACAAGCACAGGAAGACTGTGAGGGTGCAGGCCGGGATCAGAGTGCAGCAGCTTGTGGATGGCCTCAAGGACCATGGCCTTACCTTGCAGAATTTTGCTTCCATTAGGGAGCAGCAAATTGGTGGCATTATTCAGGTTCTTGTTTTATTATTTTTAGACACCAATGTCAAAATTTTGTGACAAAAATGCTAGCAATACGTACTCTTAACACATTTTTTACTATTGGCTGAGATTTATTGGAAATCATACAATTTTGTTGGTCTCACTTATCATTTAACAGGATGTGTTAGAGAGTGGATTGCTATAACTCCTCATTTTGTAATATCAAATAGACTAACATGACTTAGAATTAGGCAAAATCACATTGAAATACTAGTTAACATGATAGTTAAATGATGTTTGGTTTCATGTTAGAGAATTGATCCCGAGTTTAAAATTGATTTTAAGTTGAAGCAACTTTGAATAGCTTTTGCTTTGGATAACAAAATTTATAGAATTTTACTACTAACTTGCTTTTAGAATAAAAACATTCAAACATAAATCACTCTACTTCAAAGTCAATTTCATTCAAAATCAATTTTGCTAAAGCTCACCCAAAGGCACATTCCTAATTTTTTTAACGATAAATTTGGGATTTTACTTTTTATCTTTTTTTAAATTTTTTTATTATGGTTTGATATATTGCTTTTATTTGGAATAGGCGCAGGATATGACTTTTATTTTTATTTTTATTTTGTTGATTGAGCATTGATTTGAGTATGGGTTTTAGGCTTTTAGCGAAGTGATGTGTAAGTGTTGATCAAAAAGGGAATCAGTGTTTTCTGCCTGTCGAGGTTTTTCTGTTTGATGTGGTTTAGTACTTTAATGAGCTAAATTGTACTATACCAGTATACCTCCCTGTCGTCTTCCATATAAAGTAGAATGCTTTGGATTCATGTGTTTTAGGTTGGTGCACATGGCACTGGTGCAAGATTGCCTCCTATTGATGAACAAGTGATTGCCATGAAACTGGTCACCCCTGCCAAAGGGACAATACAGATCTCAAAAGATAAAGATCCTGAACTGTTTTATCTTGCTCGATGTGGTCTTGGGGGACTCGGAGTTGTGGCTGAAGTCACCCTTCAGTGTGTTGATCGACAGGAGCTTGTGGAGCACACAGTTGTCTCAACCATGAATGAGATAAAGAAAAATCACAAGTAATTGTTGGAATTTATTTTTTCCTTTTTGATACATCAATCAATTAAAAAATATGTTGAACGTCATCATTACCATATTAATTACACTATCTTTTTGTAACATGGAATTATGATCAAGAACTTGCTTGACTCCCAACGACTATAATAATAATGATAATGAGAGTAAACCCCTTAGTTGGTTCTCCAAAGATTATGATGTCATCATATTAGTTCTCTAAAGATTTCTGTCACTAAATTAGTCCCTAAAAAATCTAAAACGTTACACACATTTGTCCTTGTGGAAGACTATAGTGGTGATATAAAAGGAAAAATTTGATAGCTATTTTCAATCTTCGAAGGACTAATTTAGTGACAAAAATCTCTGAAGGATTAATGTGGTGACAGCAAATTTTGGATGACCAATTTAAGTGTTTATTCAAATAATGATAAAAGAGTGACTCAGTGTTGAGGGCTGCCACCATTTTGGAGTTTGGGTAGTTCATATGTTTGCATTCTTAACCCCATAAATGGAGAGGCTATTTCTGTAATTAGAACCTATGACCTCCAAGATTCAGCTGATATTATAAGCCAATAAATTCAGACATATGTGGTGGTAACTGGTAATGGTGCTTTTTTATTCAGGCTAATTATAAAATTAATAATATAATCTGGTACATCTCCATTTTGCTCTTCCATAGGTTTACACAGCATCTCATTGTTCCTCTATGTATAAATATATCAAATCAGTCATCCAAAGATATATTTAACGTCAAATTGGTCCTTTAAATGCCATCAAATTTGTGTTTACATGGCAAAATTAATAGCATTAATTATCATGGAGTGACCAATTAGATGCCACTGATAAATGGTGGACCAACATGATGTTACATATACCTTGGGTGGGCCAAAATTTGTGTTTACTCTAATATAATATTCTTGGTAGCATTTTACTTGCATGCTTGTGTATACTTCACTTAGCTATTTTTGCTGCATGAATGTAAATACATTTTCTTTATTGTTGCCTCTGGTATAAGTGATTAAGGATCTGCCTCCAAAGATTTTGATTATTAGCCCTTTCCTATCTTATTCAGGAAATTGTTATCTGAGAATAAGCATGTGAAGTACCTTTATATCCCTTACACTGACTCAGTTGTGGTTGTGCGATGCAATCCTGTTTCAAAGTGGAAAGGTCCTCCCAAGTTTAAACCACAATATACTAAAGATGAAGCCATACAGCATGTGCGTGACCTTTACCAGGAGTCCCTCCAGAAATATGGGTACAATTACACCTTGTCAATTGATTGTAAGATTTATCAATTTATTTCGACTTGTTGGAAGTACTATAGTAGCCAGATGTGAGAGAAAGTGTTGCTGAGTCTTTTTCACTGAATAAAGGCTACTAGAAGCTGCTCCTTGCTCTCCTATTTTTCTGCAATTGGTTACTGATATTGATAGGGACTTAGGTATTATGGGGTGCCTAAGTCCCACATTAAGTAGTATGGGATGCTCGGTGGAGTATTTGAGTGCTTGGTTCTGCTGCTTTATCAGCTAGCTTTTGTGGTGTGGTTCTCCTAAGGTTCTTATCAATTGCTATCAGAGCCTTCCACCATGTCTCTCAGCTGCAAACGAGCGACGCGGGTGGTGATGTCGGCATTGTAGTGTTTGCCCGGGACTGGTCAAAGGGCTAGTGCACAGCCAACCCACGTGGGCGTTGGAGCTGTGGAGCATGGTGGGATGCTAGGATCCAATTGCAAGGTATGGGACTTGGAGTCCCACATTGGAAGTATGGGATTCTAGTATGGATTTTATAAGGCCTTAGGCTCTCCAAGTAGCTTTTAAAGGAGGGTTCCCCAAGTGCTTAGGTGCTTATCTATTACACTTACTTTGTCTTCCTTTTGTGGCATTCCTTATTTTTTGTCTCTTGAATATGATTTAAATTTACATTCAGAGGTAAAACAGACAGATTGAAGGAATTACCAAAGATTTATAACTGTTGGCAATTGGCATTTACCCTTTTGTAGGCCTGTGAAATTCCTACTAGTTTCTTGTAATTTAGTAAGGCATGGACTGATAAATGCTGATGTATTTTTCTTATTGATCTGAGAGTTGTTGAAAGTGCTGTAATCTCATACTGGTATTCTTCTTTTACTACAGTTTTAATTACTTTCTCTATTAGTAGCTTGCTGCCAACAACTTTCATTCTCTTTTATATCTCTAGTGAATTGTGTCATTATTTTATTGTTGCCATGTTGTGAACTTCTCTGTTTTTGTTAAATCAGTGAGTTTCTGTTATTGTATACAGAGCAGAAGGATCCAGGGGTAAATCAGCAGGAGATGGTGAACAAAATATAGATGAGCTTTCTTTCACAGAATTAAGAGATAAGCTAATTGCCCTAGATCCTCTCAATAAAAAGCACATCATCAGCATCAATCAAGCTGAGGCTGAGTTCTGGCAAAAGTCAGAAGGATATAGGGTTGGATGGAGTGATGAAATATTGGGCTTTGATTGTGGAGGCCAACAGTGGGTATCAGAGACATGTTTCCCTGCTGGAAAACTAGCTAATCCAAGCATGAAAGACCTTGAATACATTGAAGAGCTGAAGCAACTTATAGAGAAAGAAGAGATACCTGCACCTGCTCCAATTGAGCAGCGCTGGACAGCTAGCAGTAGGAGTACCTTGAGTCCTGCTTCAAGCCCATCTGAGGATGATATATTTTCTTGGGTAATAAAACTCTTTCCTGGATAATTGTGCAGTACAGATTTAGCTCCATATTCTTTTCTAAGCCAGGATGGGTGAACTGGTATTACGTGGTTATATGAAGTGAGCTTAGCTCCATGTTTGTCTTGATGCTTCTACTTTTTTATTTTTTTCATGTCTTGTATCAAGAAACTTTTGGGGGTGCAGTTGGGATTTAAAAATTTCAGCAGCTTTTAGAAAAAGATGAAATGATTTTTTATTAAATAATAAATGCTAAAACTTAAACTTCTCCAGATATGTATTTTTGTTGTGGGGGAAGATAATTTATTTGCTGAAAAGTAATCCAATAGGCATTAGATTCACTACTTGACTTTAATTTTAGTCAACTGCCCATAGTAATGTCTTTCATTTCATCATCTTTAATTTCAAGTTTTTGAATCAATAGAAATATACCCCTTGGCTCCTTCCATGAATTTCAACATTATAATGCCGTTTGGAAGATTTTGGAGACAGTTATACTTTTGATGTTGTTTCAGGTAGGTATAATCATGTACCTCCCTACCATGGATGCTCGGCAGAGGAAAGATATAACAGAAGAATTCTTTCATTACAGGCATCTGACTCAGGCGAAATTATGGGATCATTACTCCGCATATGAACACTGGGCTAAGATTGAGGTAATCATCTAAGTATCATAAATAATGAAAAATGGTCCAACATGGTATTTGGATATGATATACCAATTATTGTCTTAATCTAAATCATTTGATCTTTGCCCTAATTCCTCATATTGAATTGCCAATTTGACTTGCTCTGCATAATATCTTGGATCTATGTTGCTACAATAGAAAGGTCTCTCTGCCCCCGCTTGCCCCCCCCGCCCCAAAAAAAAACATACGCACATTGGTCATGTTTGTTTATAGGGTTTGTATTGTAACTGAACTGTAAATTTAACAATCTAATCCTTGAATGAATTCTAAGTACCAGCTCAGGTGTCAAAGGTGCATCCAGCTGATATCACCTAATATGTCAATTGGAAAATGAAAGGAAAGTGTTCGAACTCTGAAGTATACTTAATTTTTGTGCATATTATCTGCTATCTAGGTTCCAAAGGACGAGGAGGAGCATGCAGCTCTCCAAGCAAGGCTAAGAAAGCGGTTTCCTGTGGATGCATACAATAAAGCAAGAAAGGAATTGGACCCCAATAGGATCCTTTCGAATAACATGTTGGAAAAGCTCTTCCCACAATCAGACACTATATAAATTCTGGGTTGGTTATTTGTCTAAATCGTCCATATTTTTTATGTTGAGTATATATTCAACCCTAAGTTCTTGACTGCAGTCACACGTTGTAACTTTGGGATGAAAAATATCTGGTGCACAATCAGGATTATTATGCATAAATGCATTCTTTCAGTTTATTGCCTGCATGGTGGATGCATTGAACTCAGAAGCTTAAAGAATTGTGATATATGTATATAGGGGAGCTGGATTGAGCTTTTCATTCTGTTACTTATCTCATGCGAAAGAGGAAGCATAAAGAAAGGGGGGAAACTGGAGGAGAAAATTTGTTGTTGATATAGTTGTATGAATTGCTGCCTGATAGGCATGAATTATGTCCATCATATTTGATTTTTATGCGTTCAATTTAACTGGGGACTCTGCTCTTCAACTTGTTTTCCCAACGCTTGTTATGCCAGAATTTACATTTGGAGATTTTAGCCTTTATTGGATTAATGGACCATAGCCTTAAAAAATTCTTCTTGTCCTGAAAAATAACGGTTGCTAGACCCTTCGATAGAAAGCAAAGGATACCTCTTGATATTAGGACTAGTTCTCATTAACAGAAAGAAGAAAAATGCAACAATGGTTGCTAGAAAAGTGAAGAAAAATGCAACAATGGTTGCTAGAAAAGTGCAGTAATTATAACGGGGATTACTCCATGTAATATTCGTTTTTCTCCTCACTTATCATTTGTGTGATGGAAATCTTAGTATTTTCAGAAAATTTTTATTTTGCTATTAGTTAAGTTTATAAAAGGTATCCGATGTCTTTATTATTCTAAGTATATTGTAATTAAATTTTGTTGAGTTGGGAGAATGAATATGTTTATATTCTTATTATAAGCGGGATCTGTAATTGCTTTTTGGCATTTTTATTAATGTTGGGTAATATTATTTTAAATAATTATCCTGAAATTATAGTATGTTGTTAAATGAATACATTCATTTCCTCACTAATTTCTAGATTTATAAGCGTTATTTGATACTTTGCTACTATTGAGTAATATTAATATTTTTATTAATTGCATAGAAATTTTAGTATTTTGTCTTAGTTAGAGAATTATTATTATTATTATTATTATTATTATTATTATTGATGAAATATCATGGCTAGTAAAAATTTTCAATTAAGTTTAAGAAAATATTTAAATTACCGTCAAATAATTATTTTAATTCCTTGTTTGACCAATTATTACTATCTTTAGTATTATTAATGTTATTATCAACATTCTTATTGTCAACTAGATGATTAAAATAAACTTTACTTTGAACATATTTAATAATATATACTCTTATTAATTTAAATTGAGTAGGTAAATTATTTTATTATTGATCACATAGTTATATGAGAAAAAATAGGCTATGTATTGACAGTGTAAAGTAGTTTTACATTGTCATCCAATCAAAAATCACCATGTATGATAAATTTGTTGACTTCTACCGTAACTACCTCAAAAGTCATACTAATGGTGATTTGTAATTAGTTGATAGTGTAAATGTTTACACTAATAATGTATAGCCATTAAACTCTAGTTATATATGTACGCGTTTATGTCCTTTTGAAATTTGTTATATACGTACTGTTGGAACCAAAGATGTATGTAGCATCCAACTCCTAAAAATGTTTTGATGATAATAAAAGTTATTAAAATTTTATAATTAAATATAAATCAAATTTTATATTAAATAATCATGTGCTTTCATAAAAGTAAACTTTTTAAAGGAGAATCCAAATTAGCTTTCATAAAAACTTAGCTTTTGAACAAAGAGTCCAAAGTTTCATCTCAAGGGTGCTACTATTCCCACCCTACTGTTCCCTCTCTTCATCCCAACTTTTGTTTGTATTTTTTTTATTTCAAAAATACCCCCAATGAAAACATTTTTCCGTTATGTATCGTCTGTAACAGAAATGCATTTCAATTATGTTAGAGGGATAGGATACATAACGGAAACACGTTTCCCTTATGTATGTATCTTTGTTGCACATCTCTAACATAACAGAAACACGTTTTTGTTATATATGTATCCCAAATACATAACAAAATGTGTTTCCGTTATGCATTTGAAAATTAATATTTCTTATTTATTAAATTCATTTATGTTTTTGAGGCACGGCTTCTAATGGTTCACTGACGCATGAGCAGGGCACCTGTTTGAATCGATGTGATTTGGACCCTTGATTTTTTGTGTGCAATTTGGACTATTTCTTTTTATGATGCACAAGACATCACATTTAATGATTCTCTGACAAATGTGCGATTTGAACCCTCGATTCAGTCAATTCAATCTAGACCATTTCTTTTTCTAACGCATAGGACATCACTTTGAATGATTCTTTTACGCCTAAACAGTGCACACACTTGAATCGGTGCAATTTGGATCATTAATTTGGTTTGTGCAATCTTGACCGTTTCTTTTTTGATGCACAAGATAAAGCCTTTAATGATTCTCTAATGTGTGAACAATATCTGCACTAGTATAAAAGAGATGTGTGCTCTAAAGTACTTACCATTGCCTTTCTTGACAACCATCTTTATTCCATATTGCTTCTTCTTTTAAGAAGATGGATGAATTGCTATAGTGTATTACGATGGACACATAACAACAACATTTGAAGGGGTCTTGTTTCAATGTCCTCATGTCTTGTTTTTCTTAGAGTCATTGAGGACAACACAGTTGTTGCTCTAAAGAAAAAAATTCATGATGCGATCGAAAGTAGTAGAAAAATACTTGATATTCATTACTATCAACCTATATTTTTAGGGGATGGCTGTGTTTATTATAGGCCTATGGACATTAAACACGACAAGGATGTGGTAAGGACAACATTCCACAACCACATACTCAACACAAACAACAATCCATACAACATTCCAACGTGAATCAATTTTGAAATCAAGGAAACCCATTTCTATCAACATTTCCACAAAACTCAACCAATTCATGCTTTTTAACACATACCACAACAACAATACATACACTACCACGTTCATACAACATATATTCAACAAGAGTAAGCTTCTCTTACCTCTTGGAGTTCCGAAAATCTGAATTTGGGGAAAGAGAGAAAACGAAAATGTGAACTCTTGAGCCAAATCTCTAGAGAAACCAATGCTCCTCATCGAAAGGGAATGAAAGGGTCTACAATCTCGCCTCTTACTTGGTGGTTTGAGAGAGACTTGAGAAAATGAGAGAGTTTGGGAGAATGGTTTTATGACTTAAAAACCTTCCTTGGGCCTCTTAAGGCTTCATGTAATGCTTGTTTCTTGATAATATGTGAATAAGTGCTTGAATAATCAAAAAGAGAAAATTTAATTTAATTTCCCTTGAAAATAATTAATTAAAACTTTTGTTTGGTGCTTGTGTGAGTTCCTGCGGAGGATTCTGTAGGAATTGGATCTGCACTGCTGATAAATAAGCAAAGATATATCTGTGGAATGTTAATGGGCAGTGTAGGGTTAAAGAATTTAATTATAGTTAATTAAATTTAATTATAATTGAATTCTAGACAAGTTAATGGCTTTCCTTACTACCAAGCTAAAATTATTTCCTAACTGTTCCAAAGTTTGTTTAGAATACTGTTAGATAAAATGAATTCAACTGTCTGATTTGGACAGAGTCAGTTCAGTCATGATCAGAGAAATTCTTAAAGAGTCATTAACTCATTTAGACTCCAATGTCAACTAAATTGTTTTAATTGATTCAAGTGCTAGAAATTTAAAAAATAATCTCACAAGACTCAGTGTTGGACTGCGTTCTTTGTTGACAATGTGAGAAATTTCAGAATTCCCCTCCCAAACCTCAAGAGCACGTCCCCCAAGCCCAACCAAACTAAAAGTAACCAATTGTCCTAAGCAAACCAAATTAGTTATAACCTAACTAAGCATCTTTTCATAAAATCCTACTACTAGTCATTTCAAGTGTACTAAAAGCACTTGAAAAACCATTTGCTCCCATGGTTTCCCATTGCTTGGCCGTCCACCACCTAGAGGAGAGGAAAAAGATTTTTGTTTTCATTTAAATTCAAATTACACTTCTCATTTGCAAGTTACCAATTTACCCCTCCTAAATGTGTTTTATATTAAGTTTCCAAAATGCAACAATCCTTCCATTTCTCCTCCTATTGGCCATGGGACTTAGAGAGAAGATAGGGAGAGTTGGTTCAAGTTCTTGAGTGTTGGTGGTGAGGGAAGAAGCTAGGGTTTCCAAAGGAAGGGTGCTAGGTAAGCAAACTTTGCTCCATCTTCTCCTTTCCTATCAAGACCAAAGTTGTCTTGGTCCCTTTACACTCTTGGTTATAAAGTTTGTTTCTTTTCATGTTTATGTTCCAAATCAACCATTTTGGGTGATTGGTTGATGGTTTACCTCCTCAAGGTTGGAAGGAAGTCACCTATTTGCTCCAAACCTCTTGCAAGCTAGAAGGAGTCTTAACACATTGTAAGGAAAGCTAACCCTTTTTATTATGTGTTTAAATCTGTGATTGACATGTTTGGATGTACCTTGTTGTTAAAAATGTTGTTGATATTTTTAAAAGTATTAAACCTGATGAGAGATCACATTTTCGTGCAAGTATAAGATATGTTCTTGGTGTTGTTTGGTTTTCTGTCTGGACACATTGCACTGTTTTTATGATAACTGGATCTGTGGTGAATATTTTCGTGTGCTTATTGTTTGGTTGTAAACTAAACACAATGTTTTTAAAAATGGACACAAGAAACGTACCAAAAGGTTAAGAAACTAAAAATTTAAGCTTTTTGAAAGTTGAGTACACTGTCTAAAAACGCTGACCTGACAGTGGGCAAAAAAACGTGATTATGGAAAAATAGGTTTTGTATTTGGGGAAAATATTTGAACGAATGAAAATTAGACACAAAAATACTTCCAAGCATATATGGTTTGACTATATTTGGTTCGTTTTACTATTTTTAATGATTTTCGGAAACTAAAAATTGTACTTACTTTCTGTCTGGAAGAAGTTTTGAAAATTGTGAACTTGCAAAAATCATATAAAATTGTGTAGACCTTGGTTTTTGTTATTCTTGGGCTTTTTGAAAAAAAATTTATGTGTAATTTCAGAAAGGAATGGACTTGGTCTCTGAAATGCTTTCTCTGTAAGTGAAAAATGGAAAAATGTGTTTGTTGGTCTTCTAGTAGGCCATACAGACCTTGCTGTCTTGTCATTTTTGTATCTTTTTTTGTAGATTTTTGATTTAAGTAATATCTATTGTTTTAGAAAATATAAAAAATCATATTTTCAACCATGTATAGATCAAGTTAAGCAAAAATCATTTACTATTTCAAAATGATTTTCAAAGACAGAGACAAAAATCTAGAAGTTGCTGGAAAACGGTTTTAGGAAATAAATATAATAATTTATGCATAACACTTAATAGTTTTATCTTTTGTGATATAATTTAATGGTGGATTCCTTGAAAATGAAAAATTAAATATGGAAATTATATTAAAATATATTTTTAAAGTTTTGCAAAATTTAAGAATATATTTGGTAATCTAATGAAAAGATATTTTTGTAAAGTTATAAAGTTATGTATTTCAAAAGACCTAAGACCTAAGTTTGGACTCGATAATTTCATAAAAGTGTTTTCTTATTAACTTTCATACTTGGTTATTCTAATTATAGAGATATATATATAGTGCTTGGTAAGTGTTTGATTTGATGAGTTTCCTAATAAAGATTGTTAAAGGCATGACTTGGTGGATGTTATGATTTTGATGGCATGATAACTATGTTATAAACTCATTAACCAAAAAGCTTATATGGGTGTGAAAGATAAGTGATAAAATGCCTATCTAGGTGAGAAAGATAGGTGATACTTAATAAAATGCCTATCTGGGTGTGAACGATAGGTGGACATTAATGCATATTGCCATCATTGTCTGTGTATGGTGAATTGATTGTCATGCATACATGCATTGGTGCATGAGCATGCAGTACTAAAGGTGTCAGTATTCGTGGGATCGTGGTGCTAGCTGGGTGTAAAAGCTTGAGGACTACGGATGACGTGATTCCACAAGAGGCTAGGGCCTTACAAACCCTATGTCGTGGTGGCGGTACCCCCATACAGAAATCCTAACAAAGAGCACTAGTTCCCATGATCAGTTGTCGGTATTCCCCAAATGGTTTAGGCACGTGCCGCTTTAAGAACCGTGGTGAGGGTATCTGTGTTTATTATACCATGATTAAGGAATATTCAGGTTGGTCGCTCAAGTTTTTAGATTTCCATGGAGAGTCTAGGACTCAGGGTCTGCATTGCATTCTCGGTCACACTTTAAATAAGAATAATAAATAAAAGAATTATTGTATATGTACATTGACTAATTATGTGCTTGTTCTATCGGGTGTATGTTACGTGTCTGGAATGCTGTGTTTGGTTCCTTTCAGGTAGCTTATCCTTGCTTGTATGTTTTGTGTGTACGTGATTGTGATGATCACGATTGCCTTGATTGCCAGAGTAGATGGCGTTTCCCCCGAGGAGCGATGCCTTTAGCGTGGAGTTGATACCCACCATCCACGACGGGTGGGATGGTTGGACTATTGATGCGGACGCCCTTCAAGCACGTTTTGATGGCCTGCTCCTTACTCGTTACACGCCACATGATGCTTTGATCTCCACGACTCCGGTCACGATTTGGGTGGATGTTTTAGAGTTTGCTCGTGAGGTACTTCATCCCCCACTTGCTTTTCTTGCATGCGTTCCTGCTCGAGTAGGAAATGCCCATGAATACCGGAGGTTGTTCAGCACTCGAGCTTCCCATGGACGCGGACGTGGTTGAGGTTCTGGTCGAGTTTCTTCTGCAGGAGGTGATGACGATGACAATGACACACCCTCTACCTCTCCCCATTGCCTTTAGAAGGCAATGCAATTCTTGATGTATCATTTTTTAGTAGAGGTGGCCAGATTAGGGAGTGAGTTATGTATCCCCTCCCCCTTTGAGTTGTATGATTGGGTTCATTGTCACACACCTCTCCCACTAATCTTATGTAGTATTTTCAGTTTATGCTTGACTGTATTCGGTTGTGGATTCCGTATGATATATATTGGACATGATATCCTATGTGTGTCTATACTTCTTGTCTTATATTTCGTTGTTCATGCACATCTTTTTCATGTTGCGCGTTTACGATAAGCCGACAAAAAAATAAAAATCCTTACCCTTATTTTCACAAGCAAGTAATTGAAAGAGTTTTCTGAATTGAACTTAAAATCAATCTAGATGGTTAGCTAGCATGTTTTCTTTTTCGATTGCGTTTTAAAATGTGATGACTCGTGATGGTTGATTTGCGGGTCGTCACACTTCGAGCCCACTAAAGCCTATGGTCCATCTATTCACTCCCCATGCCTCACAAATGGCTCAATACTGTAATTTCTCTCAACAACCCATATAAACACAACTACCCTCCCATTTTGGCTTAAGAAAAATTTTCCCCTAATTCCCTAAATCCAAACAGGAATTCCAAAACAACCAACACAAAGCAACACTCATACAAAAACTTATTTATTCGTTTTAATCACCAAGATCATATATTAATTTTCACTTTTTAATTACTAAAACACTAAATCATATATTAGAAAAACACGATGTTATAAGAAACATTGAGCTCTTGTTCTTAATGCAATTTTTGTAATTGAACTGCCTAAGGAATTAGGGGTTGATCATGGAAATTAGGTTTATGGTTTGAAGGATTGAATCATAAGTAATTATGTAGACTCTTCTTAACATTGAAACTTGGAATTTAAATAGATAAGCTTTTTGAGCATGAGATGGATATTTAGGCTAATTGAACCCTTAACAGTTTTTACATTTAGAGGAACCCTTTTTAATTCTATTGTCTTCTAAAATCTCAAAATGAAAAGAGAAAAATTTCTAGTTCTATGATTTTATTATTGAAGCTTAAATTTGCATGCTTAGAGGTAGATTAAAAATTCCATTTAATTATCTAAATAGTGTTAAAATTAGGAATTGCTAGGCACTGAGCTAAGTCTCTAAAGGAACAATGCTCTTACTCACTCTTGCTATTTGTGCAACTAGGTATACTTGCCAAGAGGTTAACACTTGATCCCTAAAGCAAAACTCGTGCCCCTCATGGGCTTCCAGCAATAAAGACAAGGAAGCTGCTCTGAATAACCAATGATCGACTCTCACTCTACGGTGGGGAAGTGCTCCTAGATCCATGCCTGTACTAGGCAATTAATATATTAAATTACATAAACAAAATAAACTAAAAACATTTCTACAAAAAATAAAAAATCGTACCATGACCAGGCTCATGTATTCTCTAAATTGTGCTGTAGAGCGGAGGCTGGCAATGTTGAGCTGATCATATAGGAAAGCTAATGCAGAAGAACCCCAAAAGTAATTGTTGTAGGCCCAAAGGTCATGGAAGAGGTCCAGGTAGTAGACCTACATATGCAACAAGCTTTTGTCGATGAATATTGTGCAGTCGACAAGATGAAACAAATAGGCTCATGCAGCAAATGTGGTTTGCCCAATTGCTTAGCACGAGACGTATGTCTCCTTCAGCTACGATAAGGTCACGCAAGCTCCTCTCACGGTTGTAGCAGATGTGCCAACAAAGGTTACACCTAGCTCGCTCATTAGCAACCCCACGGCGTCCTCACGTGTATAATATGAGTGCTCGCAAACCTTGCCTATAATAGGCAAGTGCAGGAGAGATGACACATCACCTATGATGATGGTCATCTCTCCTACTAGCAAGTGGAAAGAGCTAGTGTTCTTATGCCACCACTCAACAAGGCACATATAAGGCCCTTGTTGGTAGTAGCATATTGTGCCTATATAAGAAGGGCAAGCCTGAACTTTGCACAATTTTTGCGACCTGCGGGTGTGTGGGCATATATAATATCTTACCTCCATGGCTAATTAGCCTCAGCTCAGGTTGAGGCTGTCCCAACGATATATGTTCAGCAACATGGTCCTTATAGAACTTGACTAGGGACAAGTCTGCAAGACCTCTTTCAAATGGAGGTCCAATAATGTGCCCTACCAGTTCAACTAAAGGCACCTCTACCTTTGCCTCTGGTGTAACATCCCTATTTCTGTATATTAAATTATACTATATTTATTTATGGAAAACTAGATGGGAATCTCAAAAGTTTGATCCCTACGGTTATGTTCACATTAGAAAGTAGTATTTAGTTTAGATTTTTAATAATTTTTGGGGAACGAAACCCAGAAATTGGTAAAATAACTGTTTCGTCCCTAAAAAGCCAAATAATATAATTAAAAGACAAAAAATAGATAGAAGTGTTTGAAATTTATTTTTAAGTCATCAATATACGTAGAATAATTAATAATAATGTTAGAAAATTTTCAAAAATTTATTGAAACAATTTTTCAAAAATGTCAAAAATACCCCCGATTGACTGCGGGAACCAATAAGAGACTTTTTGACCTTAAAATATTTTGAAAATTTTATACTAATTATATTTCATTATAAAAAAATTATTTTGAAACAAAAATAGTGAAAAATATAATAATCCTATTTAAATTTTTTCAACTGTTTTTCTAATATTTGACAATGTAATTCTGAAAAACCAAGAAGGAATTTCAAAATTCTGATTTGCACCATTTTGCTCAAAATTTCAAGAGCTATTTAATTGTGATTTTTAATAAATTTTTTGAATCGGAGCCTGGAGAAATTAGAAAATGACGATTTTGTCCCTTTTCCTCAACATTAAGGGCTGACATGAGAAAAATATTCAATTAATATTAAAATATCAATTTGATCTTGGAATTATGTCATATATTAAAATATAATTTTGAAAATTTTCTAGAATTTCTGTGTAAAATGACCAAAATGCCCCTATATGTCTGTTAAGCCTAGTTAGTATTGGTTTGACACCCAGAAAGGGTGAAAATAGTAATTTTAGTTTATTTATGGGTAAAATATTTAATTGTAGAATTTTTCATAAAAATTTTGGTATTTATTGAATTAAAATGTATTTTTTATGAATTTTCTAGCTTAAAAATACAAAATAAATACATATAATTTGAAATAAATGAATAAAAGTTAATATTTATTGTTAGGAATTTATTTTTGATGAAAAAAATGTATTTGTTTAGTTTTGCTTTAAAATATATTATTTTAATATTAAAAGCTATTTTTTCAAAGTTTAGGCAATTTTATCGGCACCAGCTAATTAATTACAATTAAAATTTATACTGGGGAGCTTTAGGACAGCTCACCCAGCACATTTTCAGCCTAAAGAGGGTGATTCACCACCTAAAATTGATATGTGTCCCTAGTTTTTCATATTTGTCCCTTAATTGAATTAAAAATAAATCAAAAACCTTATTTGTGACATATTGCATGACATCTTCAAGTGGAAACCTAACCCCTTCTTCTCCTCTATAAATAGCCATAATTTTGGACCATTTTTTAGCACCTCTCCCTCTCTCAAGCTACCAAATTCTTAGAGAGCTTCTCTCTCTAGAAAAAAATTTCTTTTACTTTGCTTTTATGCTAAATTTTACTAGTTTTTCAACAACTAGTGAAGTTCTCTTCCTAGGAGCTTTGCATCAACAATTCCATGCTCTTCATCAACCACCTTAAAGGTAATGGGGGGAGTGGGGTTGGTTCTAAATTATTATCACTTTGCATGTTGGTAGGAAGGGTTTTTCCCTAAACCTGTTTAGGCTTAAGTTTTATTATTGTTTTTATCGTTTGATGTTAAACTTTAACTTTTGCTAAGCTGTTACTTTGTTCAATTTTAGAAAATTAAAATACACTTGCTAAGCTGTTACTCTGCTCAAATTTAGAAAGTTAAAATGTATTTGTTCAATTGTTATTCTGTCAGAATTTTAATAATTAAATTATAATTACTATGACATTATTATGCTAAAATTTTATATGATTACTAAATTGTTATTCTGTTAAAATTCTGGTATTGTGCAAATTCTACAAAATAAGGCAGAAATGTTGATTATACTGGTGCTCTACTTGAGAAGTTAGGAATCGATAATTTAGTTAGTAATGTAAAGCAAGTGACATGTAGTGGCATGGCACCCTGCTAGGGAAGCTACATTTTGGAACGTTGAGGAATGAAAGGCAGGGATCTATTTGAGGAGGTCTTGGGGGTAGACATCGAATGGTGAAGGTCCCAATGGCTAGGGTAGCACCCTCGAGCTGGGATATTCTCTTGACCAAGCTCGATAACCCTAACAACTGCTCAGCATTACGGGATTGGTGTAAGAGTATACCTATATAAATGGATGTCTTGACTGATATTTGTTTTTCATTAATGATGAGGACTGTATCATGTGATGATGTTGATGAGGTATATGTAATCCTAGTCACTTCCTAGGTTCTGTTGAGAACTATTACTCACTAATAGGAAGTATGGATCCATACCAAGTCAAGGGTAGTATAGTATAACTTAGAATAAACCCTAGGTTCCCTTCGTTAATTGTGTCTTAATTCTTATCATACATGTGAAAGTGATTTTAGAACAAATCACCTCACTCCATTGTTTTTTTTTCTTGTATGATTGATCGTAATTATTGAAGATGACGACAATGCCTGATGATGTTGAAGACAAGTCAAAAGATACTCCTCCAAATTTGTATACATAGTTTATAACATTTTTTCTTGAGGGATAGGGTAGATAAATACTGCTCTGTATAAGATCTTTTTGATGTATATGTTGGGCTAGGTAGTATATGTCTTTTAATGTACTTTTGTTTTCTTTTTGACTATTATGTATTACTCAAACCATGATTGATAGTTTGATATATATATATATATATATATATATATATATATACTTAAGCAATTTTTATCATTTCACTTCTATTTCCAAATTCTGTCAAATTTAGAATTTTTCTATTATAAAATTGAAAAAAAATTTACTCACATTTTCATTAACTTAACTTAATAATTAAATTAATATGAATTATATTTAAAATTAAAGGAGTGTTACATCTAGTACGTCAATTTCTGCCTTTGGTACATCGGTACATCAACATGTACCTCCTCCTACTGCTCTTGATGCTGCTACTGCTACCTAAATGCTTCAGCCTATCTAGCTCGACTTGCCAATGCAGTTGGCCACGAGCACAAAACCTCATGCGTGGCATAATGAATTTGAAATAGTAATAATAATCTAACAATTAGAAAATAATTAATAATCAAATATAATCAATATTATTATAGAATTATTCTAAAAGAATATTACTTAAAATTAATAAATTATTGAAAGACAAAAAAATTACACATTACATAAATATTTTAAAAGACAAAAAGTAATTAAAAACAAATAATTTAAATCAAATAAATAATTAAAGGATAAAAAAATCTAAAGTAAAAAATACATAATAGAATCACGATTCCAGTATGTATCTTAGTCAGATACATAATGGAATCACGATTTCGTTATGTATTTGTTATGTATCCAACCTTTATATATAATGAAAATGTAATTTCATTAAATCTAAAACTTAAAAAAAAAAAGACTCAGTGGCGACGAAGGTGAAGCTTGGCGAAGGTGGCGCTTCAGTGAGATGAACCTCTAAAAGCTTGTGTGGTGCTTCGACGTGAACAACGGTAGGTGTGGGGGTTGAGGGAGCGTAGCGAAATGAGAGGGGGTAGGGAGAGGAGGGAAGAGCTTCAAGTGGGGAGGGGGAAGGAGAGGGGGTGGGAAGTTTTAAAAGTGTGGAGGGGAGAAGAAGGGGTAGGGGTATTTAAGTAAAATTACTAGTTTTTTAAAAAGAAGGGGGTGAAAAAAGTGAAAATGGGTGTGAGAATAGCAGTTGCCTTATCTCAAGCGTCCAACACATTTTCTCAAAGTATCCTAAGATCTTTACATTAAAGCGTCCAACGTATGTTTGTCCTTCAGATCATTTGTGCTAAAAAGAAACTCAATACATACTTTTTAAAAAAAAAAAAAATGACTAAGTTTGATATAACAAGACGCGAACATTCCATGTGCTGACTACTCTTTTATAGCATATACATATTACAAGTCACCAAGAATATTCATTGTGTTTGTTTTCCTTATCCTTATAGACAAGACAAACACGTCTTCACAAAAGGATTGCAAAAGGAATTTCATGCAATAAAAAAATGCTTTAGCTGTTGTGTAGAAGTGTACCTTGTGACAGCTTTTTCTCTTTTCTACACAAAAAGAAAAGGCTTATCTGTTAAATGAAGGTCTGTATCAGCACACTCTTGTTGCTACTCATCAGAACATCGCCCCCTCCCTTAAAAACAGTTACCTTTCAAGGCCTATACAAAGAAGACCATCGAGGAAGAATGAAAAAAATATGATACAAGCATTGATACAAGAAATGATTTGCTGTTTCATTGGATGATCTTTATGACTTTCATAAGATTTTTATATAAAATTTATTTCCTTGTAATAAACTTTCATATCCTCACTTTGTGAGTGGCATTCGTGTGTACCTTAAAATCATTTTGATTTGTTAAGAGCCTAGAAAGGCTTAGAGAAAAAAATAAATACTTGGTTGTTAGTAATCTTAGGTGTAGATTACTAGTTGTTGTAAGTCTAGAGAGATAGTGAGAATACTTGGTATGTAAGTTGGTAAAGTTAGTGAATACTGCTTTTATTGAAGGGACTGGATGTAGCTCTAAGTTATGGAGTGAGCCAGTATAAATCTCTTGTGTTCTTACTTCTTATCCTTTATCTTTTACATAGCGCCCACATGTTTTATTGAACTTGTTTTCAAAAGTTTCTATTTCAAAGTTATAAATGTATTTGCAAAAAAGCTATACAAAAAGTTTCAAAGACACCAACACATAATTCAACCCCTCTTCTTGTGTGTTGACCTATTTATTTCAATTGGTATCAGATCTCAACCTTTAGGGGTTGAGCATCTAACAGTGTACAAGAGCACCATGTGTGCACGAGGAGCACCTTATGTGCACGAGGAGCACTGCGTTTGCATGAGAAGCACGTTATGTGCACAATGAGTACTTTATGTGACCGATGGTACTTTAGTGTAGAATCCTATGAGCATAATTCTTGATATGTCAGTGTCATTTTTTAAGATATTAAATAGATTATTATGAGTGTTATGAATGTGATATCTTTATTCTTCGAACTCACTGGTTGTGTTATTTTTTACTTATCTGATTCTTGAAAAGATTGTGTGTGATGTGGAATATGTAATGACTCTCTGTTGCTACAGTATTCCATACAATCTCATACATTATTAAGATAGCCAATAATAAGAAAACAACATGCTATATAAAATATATGTATAAGATATAAAATAATATGATATACAGGCCCAAAAATGCAAAACCACGGGAGGTACAAAACAAAACTCCCTACAACTGGTCAACTATACAATACATACATCAAAACCCAAAGAGAAATGAGCTTCCAAAAAACCTCCACCCAAGAAGGGCCTTCAACCTCTCCTGCTGGGACATCCACTATCCACTGTGAGATACAAGATCTGTTGGAGTCTCTCCTTCTGCTACCACGCCAAAATGACGTGATCATCACAAGTCACAGCAACATATAACAACAATAGCAACCACAACAACCATACCAAAACAAAACAGAACAACAAGGCAAGGGTTAGCTTACAAATCAGAAACCAACATACAATATACAACTCATATCATCAAACCATTAACATACTCATTTGGAATCCAATGCATCAACAAAAAGGTTTACATACATCACAACACAACATACCGAGCTTTCAACCCCTACATGTCAATAAATGAATGACACGACTCTCACGAAATTTTCTACATTTTGAGCAATCAGCCAGGTCTTACTGCCTACCCTGGCCTTCTAAGCACTATTCAGGGATTGTCAAAACTCTGATCAATGGATAAGCTTATGGTTGTCAGGATAAGTGAATGTGGGTGGTGGTATATCGCGACACAAGGCCTACATTGCCTTGGCACCTGCGGGATTACCCATTCACTCATCCCCTAGGCCTAGCTTTCAAACTCCACTTCTTATCCAGGCATTAGGTTGGAGGCCCGGCTGAGTCGCAGCTCCATTCGCCCCCAACTTCCAAGCCTACCACATACGACATCAGGCCTATACAACCTCAGCCAACAACATGTGCATGTATGCATGAGCCATAATCACGATAACTCAACCACAATCATTCATCAATATCCATATATATATATATATATATATATATATATCACATCACCACACCACATGACCTACTCAGCACCATCTGTGGTCTAATAGTCACCATCATCCCCATGCAGGCCTAATCCAGCCTCTTGCATGGTCAACAGATAAGGCAATATCCAAACATACCTTGTGAAAATTCTCATGTAGCACTGGGACCTACATCCCCTGTGAGAAGTCTCACCACAACAACACAACATAACCAGTGGAAGTTCTATCTAAGCAACCTTCCACCCAACTACCACTTTTTAACAATTTATCAAACAAATCCACAATAATAATAAAGAAAATCCAAAAGCTAGTTTAGAAAGCCATTTGAACATCCAATTATCTTAAAATACACATTGTACATCCATAGGAGTTCATAAAATCATCAACCAACAACAATAATACCTATAAAGTAAAGAAAATCCTGTTTTTCTCTCGCTGAGCGCAAATTTTGTTGCTAAGCAAGAGATTCGTCGCTAAGTGAATGACCTACAAAGAGTCATCAACATATGTCGCTAAACGAGTGACAGACTTCCAGCTACTGCAAAATCCGTCGCTAAGCGAACATTTTTGTCGCTAAGCGACAGAATCCATTGTTGGGTGTGAGTGCGATCGTTTTGTTCGCAAATCCATCACCAACAACCATTTTTGACAAAATCAAACAATAGCAAGCATCACAAAACAATTTTAACTACTTCTAATACCTTTCTAACCAATTACATAACAATTTTATCCACAAATCATCAACAAATCTCAAAATCCCCTTTCTAAACTCATTTTATTGTCAAAAACCATATACCCAAAATATTCACAGAAATCAACTGATTCCAAAGCATTAAATCGACATATCAACAACCACAAACACAAAATCAATCAATAGTAAGCTTCTCTTACCTCTAAAAGTCTCTAAATTTGAATCTAGGTTCCTTGAGAATTCGGTGTCTTGAGCCAAATCTTCCAAGAACCGCTCCTTTTCTCGCCACAAACACTCAACTAAGTTTAAAACTCTTTTACAAGCTCACAAGCTTGAGAAATTCTAGAGAGAGATAAAGAGATGAAAAGAAGAGAGAGAAAGAGAATGAGAAAATGAGAGAAAACTCCTCCCCCTATTATATACTCGACCTCCCAGAGCTCTCACACAGACTTTTGGCTAATTGAGGCCCAAATCTCACCAAGTCACTCCCCTTATCTCAAAAACTGGTTTAACTTAACTGTTTTCCCTCAAAAACCCAAAATCCCACTCACAACACACCCACATTGGCTCAAGCACATGTCTCAAACTTCCTAAATTCAAACAAACAACACATAACTATCACCACATACTACATACCAGACATAACAACAATTCGTTTATTTCTTTTCATCACCTAGATTACATATCAAATTTTTACTTTTTAGTTATTAAAACACTTAATCATGCATTAGGAAAAACAAGATGTTACAATCCTCCCCAACAAGAAAAACTTTTGTCCTTGAAAATTCTCTTACCTGGGAAGAGATTTAGGTACTGCCTTTTCATCTTCTCCTCCAATTCCCGTGTAGATTCTATAGTTACATCATTCTATACCACTCTCACTAACTAGATATCCTTGCCTCTTAACTGCTTTGTCCTTCTATCCATGACCCTCACTAGTAACACCTCATAGGTCAAATCTTCTCAAACTATCAAGTCCAGTTCTATGATGTGAGTAGGGTCATACACATATTTCCTCAACAGAGATACATGGAAGACATTGTGGATATTGGACAAGAAAGGTGATAATGCCATCTGGTATGCAACAGGTCCAACTCTACATTGGTAAGGACTAAGAAACTTAGGAGTAAGCTTCTTAGAGTTAATCGCCCTACCAACTCTAGTCATTGGGGTGACCCTCAAGAAAACATGGTCACCCTCCTCAAATTCAAGAGGCCTTCTACGCTTATTAGCATATGACTTCTGGCGACTCTGAGCAATCCTCATGTTCTCCTAAATCTTCTTCACCTTCTTCGTCATCTACTATATCAATTTTGGCCCCACAAGCATGCTTTCTCTGCCTTGATACCAACATAACAATGTTCTGCATCTTTTACCATACAAGGCTTCAAACAGTACTATACCAATACTTGCATGAAAACTGTTGTTATAAGTGAATTCCACCAAAGGCAACGTCTCATCCCAACTCCCAAAGTGGTCTAACACACACGCCTTCAAAAGGTCCTCCAAAGACTGGATTGTCGTCTCCAACTAACCATCTGTCTGAGGGTGATATGCAGAGCTAAGCTTCAACTTTGTACCCAAAGCTTGGTGCAAACTCTATCAGAACTTTGAAGTGAACCTTGGATCTCTATCAGATATAATGCTGGAAGGCACTCCATGCAAATGTACAATCTCCTCAATATACACCTAAGTCAATCTCTCCAAGGAATACTTAATGTTAATAGGTATGAAGTGAGCACACTTCATCAACCTATCAACAATTACCCAAATAGCATCAACACCTCTTGCCGTCCTAGGCAAACTCACAACAAAATCCATGGTGATGCTATCCCACTTCCACTTAGGTATCTCCATGGTCTGCAACATCCCACTAAGTCTCTGGTGTTCTATCTTTGCCTTCTGATAGGTTAGGCAAGCTACAACATACTGTGCAACATCTCTTTTCATACCTGACCACCAAAACATCTTCTTCAAATCTTGATACATTTTGGTAGTACCGAGATGCAAATTCAGCTTACTCATGTGACCTTCTTCCAAGATAAGCTTCTTCAACTCAGGGTCTTGGGACATATATACTCTGCCTTTAAACCTCAAAACACCATATGCATTTAGGTTGAAGTTTATTGCCTTATTTATGCCCAACAATTCCTTAGTCTTGCAAAGACTAGGGTCCACTGATTGCTTCTCCTTGACCATCTTTAAGAAATCACTAGCCACAGTAATCATACCACAGCCGATATGGTTAGATGATAACTCCACATATAAGTTCAGATCTCTAAACTACTCCAACTCCTTTACCATCAAGGCTGACATGTAAATAGTTTTCCTACTTAAAGCATCAGTTACCACATTTGCCTTGCCAAGATGGTACATCAAATGGAAATCAAAATCTTTCAGATATTCCATCCACCTTCTCTGCCTCATGTTCAGTTCCTTCTGATCAAACAAGTACTTTTTAAGCTTTTGTGATTACTGAACACATCAAACTTCGCACCATACAGATAGTGCCTCCATATCTTTAAAGCAAACACCACTGCTACCAACTCCAAGTCATGAGTAGAATAGTTCCTCTCATGAGTCTTCAACTTTCTAGATGTATAGGCCACAACCTTCCTATGCTGCATCAACACACAGCCCAAACCTTGATGATAAGCATCACAATAAACCTCAAAAGGCTCACTAGGATCAGGCAATACTAAGACAGGAGAAGTGGTCAACCTCCTTTTCAACTCTTGGAAACTATTCTCACAAGCTTCGGTCCAAGCAAAAGGTTGATCCTTATGAGTAAGTTGGGTCAAAGGCGTAACAATTCTCGAGAAACCTTTTATGAATCTTCGATAATACCCAGCTAACCCAACAAAACTCCTGATCTCCGTAGCTGTCTTCGGACGTTCCCATCTCAACACAATCTCAACCTTATCAAGATCAACTGCAATCCCTTCAGTTGAGATCACGTGTACTAAGAATTTCACTTCATCCAACCAAAACTCACACTTAGACAGTTTAGCATACAGCTGCTTCTCCTTCAAGATTTCTAGTACTGTTCTCAAATGCTCTCCATGCTCCTTATACGATCGGGAATAAACAAGAATGTCGTCAATGAACACAACGACAAACTTATCCAAGAACGGGCGAAAATTTTGGTTCATATAGTCTATAAATATGGCAGGAGCATTCGTCACTCCAAATGGCATCACTATGTACTCATAATGCCTATACCAAGTCCTGAAAGCAGTCTTCAGTATATCTTCGTCCTTCACCCTTACCTAATGGTATCCAGATCTCAAATCTATCTCTAAGAATAGCTTTGCTCCCCCCAACTGGTCCATCAAATCATCTATCCTTGGCAATGAATATTTATTCTTAATCGTAATCTTGTTCAACTGCCTGTAATCCACACATAAGCGTGAACTACCATATTTCTTCTTCACCAACAATACCGGTGCTCCCCAAGGAGAAACACTAGGCCAAATCATCTTCTTCTCTAGCAACTCCTCAACTTGCTTCTTTAACTCAACCAACTCAGCTGGTGCCATTCTATAAGGAGTCATTGACACTAGTCCCGCTCTTGGAACTAAGTCTATAGCAAACTCCACCTTTCTCTACGGAGGTATACCAGGCACATCCTTAGGAAAGACTTCAGGAAAATCTTTAACCACTGCCACTGAATCCAAATCCAGGTTACTTTTGACTTCTAGAAAAGACAAGATCATATATCCCTGAGCTCTTTCTTGCAAAGAAATTTGAGCTCGGGTAGCATAAATGAATTCAGAACTCTCCATACTAGGAAAGATCAAGGCCTTTCTAGCACAATCCAACAAGATATAGATGGAAGACAACCAATCCATCCCTAAAATCACATCCAGATCCGTCAAGGGAAGACAGATCAGGTTAGTTCTCCCACTAACAACTGGGTAGTTAGCACAAACCATTGATGTCACCACAGGGGTAGCAGTCAACATAGAAACAAGCAGGTCAAACAACAGAGGACAGGTCGACAATTATAACCTCTCCACACGTTCATAAGAGATGAAAGAATGAGTGGCTCCAGAATTAAACAACACTGATAGAGCATTACCAGCTATCTCACACTTGCCTCGAATAAGATCATCGAAATAACAGCTTTTGCTTTGCTCACGGCAAACACACATCTAGTTGCTATGGATCTCATTGCCCTTGCAGCATTCACTTCACTAAAGCTATGCAGTCTCTAGCTATCTAGGCTGCTGACATCTGTAACATACATGACCCTTCAGAGTGCACTGACTCATGTAATGTGGTTCTCCATACTAGTAACATATTACCTCCTACTGTTTGGTCTAGGGTGTAATAGAGGAACGACTCTGGGAGCTAGAAGTCCCAGACTGCTGAGGCCTAAAGGATTGTGGTTGATTTTGAGGCCCTCCTCTCTTGGATCCAGATGATCCACTACTCAGAGTCCTCACCATTCGAGTGCTAGACTCCAATCTCTCCACTGTCTTTGCCTTCTCTACCAGAGTAGGAAACTCTCTGATAGTCATAGAGATAATCATCCTCTTCAGCTCATGCCTCAAATCTTCTTCAAACTTGCAACATCTCCACTCCTCGGTAGTCGCCTGTGAGTAAAATCGAGCTAGGTACTCAAACTTGCCAGCGTACTCGCTCACCGTCATGTTCCCTTGATATAATCTCAGGAACTCCATCTCCTTAGCATGTCTAGCGCTTGTTGGAAAATATTTCTCTAGAAAACACTCTTGGAAGGTGGTCCAGGTGACAACCTCACCCTTGAGCCCCCATTAGCTGTTAAGTTCCTTGCCACCAATATTCTACCTCACCAACAAGCATATAAGTGGCATAAACGACCTTCCTTTCATCAGGGCAAGCCATCGCCCTAAAAATCTTCTCCATCTCCCGCATCCACTAGCCAGCTACCTTAGGATCGGATTCACCCTTAAACTGGGGTGGGTCACTGTTCCTAAACTCAGCCAACCCTTGAAACTCAAGAAGCATAGCAACAGGAATAGCTTCTGCAACAGCTCGAGACATCTCTAGTTGAGCCATAGTAGCCTGATGCTGCTAAGCCATGGCAATCTGTTGCTGGGCCATAGTATTCTATTGTTGGGCCATAACATCAACCTTCCAAAGCTCTGGCTATCTAGGACAAATCAACTGGAGGTGGTGGTGGTGACTAGTTACACCTCCTCATCAAAATTCTACAAAACCAACCACAACAGCAGCTTATCAACTATCCAAACATGATCACTTCACCTATGGGAGGATCCACACCAAACAACACCACATAAACAATCAAGACATCAAAAATACACAACAAGCATACTAGACCTATTACCCATAGGTCATCCTAAAAGACACGACCAGCTTTGATACCAAAAAGTGTAACGAAACTTTGTCGCTATAGTATTCCATACAATCCCATACATTATTAAAATATCCAATAATAAGAAAATAACATGTTATATAAAATATATTTATAAGATATAAAACAATATGATATACAAGCCCAAAAATGCAAAACCATGGGGAGGTACAAAAACAAAACTCCCTACAACTGGTTAACTATACAATACATACATCAAAACCCATAGAGAAATGAGGTTCCAAAAAAGCTCCACCCAAGAAGGGCATTCAACCTCTCCTGCTGGGACATCCATGCCAAAATGACGTGATCATCACAGTCACAGCGACATACAACAACAACAGCAACCATACCAAAACAAAACAAAACAGCAAGGTAAGGGTAAGCTTACAAATCAAAAACCAACATACAATATACAACCCATATCATCAAACCATTAACATACTCATTTGGAATCCAATGCATCAAGAAATTGGTGATAAATTTGCACAAGCAATGCTAATTTGAATTCCAAAATTAATGGTGACTGTAACACCCCAAATTTCAGGTACTAAAAATAAAGCACGAGGTAGCTCTTAGTAAGACCCTTCCCATGTGTTATTAGACAAAAGACGTCTTAAGAGTTATTGTTATTAAATCACTTATTATTATTATTATTGTTCCTATCATTGTTATTATATTTATTGTTATTGTTGTTGTTGTTATTATTATTATTATTATTAATTCTTTGTTATGGTGTTGTTATTATATTGTTATTATTAGTGTTATTGTTATCGACACCTTAGTATTAAAAATTAGTAGGAATGTTATCATAAAACCCAAAAAGCATCTAGGCCCAATAAGGGACTAAAGCCCACTAACCCACATACCCACCCATATGTTATAAGAAGAGAATAGAGAAGGAGGGTTAGCTTTACTCATCACAAAATAGTAGAAGAAAGAAGTTAGAGAGAATGAGGAAAAAAGGGAAGAAAAAAAAAGGAATAGAAACCGGAGAACCCAAACCCTAGAACTCAGCTTTGCGTTTTCCTAAAGGTGAATGCTCTCCCCCGTGTCCTTCCTTATCCTTTATGTTGTTCTTGTTCATCTATCTATCTTTTTCCCTCCTTATACCTAAATTTAGGAATTTGATAGATTTTGAGGGAATTGTGAGGGAGTAAGGGAATTATAGATTAGATTGACCAATTATCAATGTAGAAGAGTGATTAAGAATCTAATTATTTATTTTGGAGCATTTAGAAACCAAAGACAATAGAAAAAATAAATTAAAATTAGTACCTCAAATCTGCTCGACAAGATTAGATAACCGCTAAGCGACTTGTCTTCAAGAACTGGATTCCACGTTGGCACTAGGCGTGCAGACCCGTTGGGCGAGTTGGGTCCTGACGCAGACCCGCTGGGCGGGTTCGCTGGACTGTTGGGCGGGACTTCCGTCTTGTCGAGCAGATACAACCTTTGCTATTCTGTTCTTTGTGCTTATGAACTATGTTTTGCAGTTTTTAACTCATTGTTATTTGTTTCTTTTATGCCTTGTTGAGTTTATAAGGTATGATTGTTATTTACCTTGAAAAAACTGAGTGTGATATAAAATTGTGCCAATGTTTCATGATAAAAGTCTATGAAAAGCTGTAAGCATTACATGTGACCATGCATCATAACATTTGAGTTATGTGATGAGGAAAGTATGTAGGAATCTGGCTGGTGGAGGCCGTGATGGGTTGTCTAACCCTAGCCTGGGGGGTGCTTCTTATAGCCGTGCATTTACTCCTAGTCTACTTTCCGACAAGTTTAGGATGGTACTAGATGTGCATGAGTAGAGATTTAGGAACTTAGTATGCATATACATCTTGCTGCAGTGTGATATGTTGAACTGTGGTACGTAATTGGGTGAAGTCTATGTGACCTTGTTTATAAGCGAATGATGCAATGTGTACATGTGTGAAAATGTGATTGTGTATTGTCATAAATTGTCAAGATTATTTATATGTGCTCATGTTATGCTTGTTGGACGAAACAAAACGATACGTATGTCTAGTTACTAGGCAAAAGATGTGAAATAAATGTATACTTGTAATTAGAATTATGTTTGCTACCTCAAGGATAAGTGAGACGCTAGGCCCTAGGATAGTGTTGTGAGGGTTCTAGTTGGATAATAATAGTTGTGAATGAGATAGAGAAAGAGTGAATTCCCACACAGCATAATAGAAAGGTATAAGATAAGTAAGAGAGAACAAAATAAGGTATTAAGGTGAGTGTTAAGGGAGTGTCAAAAGTATTTTAGAATGTCTGTGACCTTAGACTTGACCCATAGAGAACAACCTTAAATATCAAAAGGAAGAAGAGTAAAATCTAAACATGTAGGGTTTAAATACTAGAGAGGGTTTTGGGTAAGAAAGAATTCTTAGGTTGAGAATAAGATAGTAAACTAATATAACGGTTGGGAGAATGAGAGAGTAGTTAACATAGGAAGTATTGAAGATTAAAAGGTGTAGACTAGACCATAGGTATGGAGAATTGTGAGAGACCTAGTGAGTTTCAAGCCATAAGAGATAAATGATGAAGGTTATTCGAGTAGAAGAGTCTCACCTAGCCGTAGAGTCCTTAGAGCACTCATTGAGACATTATCTCTCACTCCTTTAAGTTTTTTCTTTTTCAAGATACAGGTGAAGACATGTACAAATGGAGCTTGGAGTCACATGCAAGAAGACGTAATCTAGTTTATAGTGCTTTTTTATATTCCTCTTTATGTTTTGTATGACACCTTCGAGGGATAGATGAGGTGTATTAGGCATGTATGATATTTTATAGTATTATTCTTATATGAATATAATTGTATTTATGAGTCGCTTCAACATGTTGTTTCTATGTTTTTAAGTCTTTCTTTTTTGTTTTTAGAAATCTAGGCTTAGTTACAGTAATACCCCTTAGGGTGTTACAATGACAAGTCTGGTAATACTGATCCAAATTTGGTGCATCCATTCCTAAGTCATGTGCATAGATCCATACAGCTAATTGGTGTTCTGCGTTTTCTTTTGTGAGTTTTTCAATTCGTCTAGTATTTTTGTTTTGTGTCCAGTTTATTCGTTAAAAATTGTACTATTTTGCTATTGATTTTTGTGTCATATGTTCATTTTGGTTCATGTTATAGATCTGAAATTCCTATGTGAACAAATTGAGCCCATTAATTTGTGTGTTTTGGTGTTAATTGAGTACTTAACTATATGAGATTGATGTCTAGATCCATAAATTGGGTGGAATTGCATTTGAATTGCAGTTTTTGGAAGTGAACTGGAATATGAATTTTTGGAATTTGGGGAAGAACATTCAAAGTGTTCTTCATATGTTCTTGAGCTTTTTGGTAGAACATTTGTTCGATCTTTTAAAAATTGTTTGGAGAGAGTTGGGGCATTTTTGCAAATAAAAAAAGTTGAAGGCCCAAAAAAATATTCAAGGACCAGTTAGCAATTATATAGGGGAAAAAGTGAAAATACAAAAAAATTAGGCGTCCAAGTGCAATTATAAAAAGTTTGGGGTCAAATTGCAAAAAAAAAATTGTAAAAAAGAATTGCCCAAATTATAAAAAAAAAAAAACTGCCCTATTTGGTGAACCAACTCTCATAGTGATAGCAATTTTATTTTACATACTTTTTACTTCATTTTGGTGGGGGAAATACACTAGTTCTTCAATTTTTTTCCTGGGTTGTTCTTTGTCTTTGTTCTTCAGTCTTCTTCTTGTCTTACTTGGCATTCTTTTGAGTAAACTTTCATTTTATTTTAGCTTTTATTGCTTGTCTTTAAAATTTCCTTGGTTTTGTCTAGAGTGTTTCTATTCTTAGCCTCTTAAGTTGAGCTTGAAATTCGTGACATATTTCACATTGAATACTTGAGGTCTATATTTCTATTATTACTTGTGAACTAACCTTTCTTGTCGGTATGACTTCATTAAATGGAAATGACCTAATGGCGGAATTGTTGAAACTTGGTGAGCAAATGAAAATGATGAATCTTGAGTTTGGAGAAGGAATAGAGAGGTTAAGAAGGGAGGATAATAGAGGGTTTGAAAGAATACAAAGAAGTTCTAAGGATATAAGTGAGAGGATGGAGAGACTAGGAAGGAGGAGAGATTGGCAAGAGAGAAAAGAAGAAAAAGACAAACAAAAGGAAGAAGAGAAAAACAAAAAGAGTGAAGGGAGAGAAAATAATGAAAAGAAAGAAAAGGAAGACCTATACTTAGGTATTGATATGAGTTTCATGAGTGATCCATATTATAGGAATTTAGCAAATGAATTAAATATGATAAAAAAAATAGAGAAAAGAAAAAGGAAATGAGAGAAAAAGAGTTGAGAGAAAAGGAAAAGGAGTTAGAAGAAAAAGATATGAGAGAAAAGGAAATGATTAAAAAGGAAAAAGCAAAAGATAAAGAAAAATATGAGTATTCTTGTTTTTATTCTAACACTTTGTTTGAATGTGAAGGCTCTCTTGTGCAAGGACTTGAAGGAATGCCTCCTCAAGGGGGAATGCAAGGCTTTATATTCTAAGTCTTTATTTGATAGTGATAATTCTCTTGTACAAGAAATTGAAGAGGAGCCTTCAAAAGAGGAGTGCAAAACTCTTATTCTTTCTTCTAATTTGGATGTTGAGATCAATTGTCTTTGTCAATTTAATTGTGCATCTAACCAAAAAAATTCTTTTGTTTTGATGCCTAGGAAAGAATTATACATAAAAGATCAATGGGCAAGGCAATTTGGAGAGGAGGTGGATGCACATAAGGAACAATGCAACCATAAAGAAGAGAAAATTTTAACTTGCACCAACTCTAGACCCTATGTTTTATTTGATGTGCAACAACATGTGTTAATTCTTAAGGCTTATGATTTACATGTTGCTTGTGATTTGCATGAAAATTATGAAATGCGTGATGTTCATGGTTTGCATGAACTATCTTTAGGTGGTGGAGCAAAGTCCTTAAGATTTGAGATTAATGTACATCATTTGGACTTGTATGATTATGATGAGACTTCCTCTATGTGTGTTGTTGTTTGTGGAAAGATTAGGAATGATAAGTTCTAAAAGCATGATACACTCAAGCTTAATGAAAGATGGATGGTGCATATTCCTCATTCTTTTTGGATGGCTTTCTTTTTATTGATGATTGATGGTTTCTTTAGGCTTGTATTTGATCTGGGAGGATGGATATATAAGCACATAAATAATAAAAGATTTGCCCTTTCAAGGGATTCAAGTCTCCATAATTGTAGGATTTTTCTTATTCATTGAAAACTAATATTTGCTGTGTTTTTCATGTAGGAATAAAGGAGCTAAATTCGTGGACGAATTTCTTCCAAGAAGGAGGGAATAATAGAGGTCTCGAAGGGGCTTAGCCATTGTTATTGGGCTTTGTTGGGCTTAATGTCAAACTTTTGTATGCACCTAAGTGTTGTTTAATTAGGTGCTATGTGGACTTTAGTTATTTTAGTTTCTAGCTCATGTTTTAGTTTGATTTGTATTGGGCCTTTTAGCTTGTGTTAAGACAAAGGAAGAATTTATAACCCTTAAATATTTTGTAAATAACAAACAGTTAATAAATATGTTTTTATGCAATCGTCTGGTCATCCGTAATATATTCACAAGCAATCGTCTGATAATTTAAGTTCATATCGTCTTTATCTTTTATCTAGATAAAATTCAGTAACTAATAACTTACAGACGATGATCTAAGTGATCTGTGCATCAATCAGAATGTAAACTACCTTGATATGTATGAAGCCTACACATACCTACTCTCGAGGAAAGTTATCTTTATGTGAAAAAAAAGGGAATGTACGTGCGGATGTCAAAATGGGAAAGCAGATATGACTACTGCTACAAGATTGAGTATGAGAATGGTAAAGATAAGCAGACTGCTCTATCTTACCAAAATGATAAGTTGGTGATAGGCATTAAATGCTGCATTTAATGCTCCAACGACTCTCTTCAACAGACGCTCTTCAACAGACGAAGGTTGTCTCCTGCGTACACTCACAACAAATACTTTTAGAGAAGCCTATATATAGAAGAGACCTCAATCTCAAGATTGATGCAATATAAAAATCTTTAGCTATTGAAAAGTTCTTATTGTGTAATCTGCATGTAAAACATTTCTTTTGTTCTTCATTGTATATTAGTCTGTTAAGACGTTAAACCCAGTAAGATAACTCACATTTAACCTTTTTCCCAAAAAAATTGGCGGAGGCTTGAAGAGGCTTTGATTCAAAGAATACTTGGTTTTTTATTTTTGCTTGGAAAGGCAAATTAAAGACTACTTGGGTTAAGTCTGAAGAGGCTTGTTGAAAGAATACTTGTAACTTGGATAAGTTAGTGGAACTTGGTTGTTGCCAAGAACTGGACATAATCTCTAGGGTGAGACGAACCAGTATATCTCCTGTGTGCCTTCCTATTTCATTTTTTAGCTCTCGTCTTTCCTTCAAAACGTTTTTGAAAAACTCTTCCATTTAAATTCTTTAGATGATAAGTCTCTAAAAGAAAAAGTTTTGCAAAAATTTGTGATAAAACAATTCAACCCCCTTTTTTGTGTTATCTCTGTGTTTACAATTTGGTATTAAAGCTCAACCTCTAAGGGTTGAGCACCTTAACAAGTGTTAGAAGAAAAGATCTGCATGGCAAATCTTGAAAGACAGTTCATTCCTGAAGGAGCCTCACTATCAAGGCCCCCCAGCCTTCAAAAGAGAAGATTATGCATATTGGAAAGGCGGAATAGAGATGTACATCAAGTCCACTCATTATAGTATCTAGAGAATCATAACACATGTCGATCTCGTTGTAGCAAAGCTAGAAAATGAGTACAATCAAGATGACTTCAACATGCTACAACAAAATGCAAAGGCTAAGTATATTATAACTTTTGCCTTATCCAAAACTGAATATAATAAATTTCGCAGAAATGTGGGATGCTATATGCATAACGCATGAAGGCACAATAGATGTTCGTCTTAGAAGAGCAACCACTCTTCAAAGACACTATGAGATGTTCACTATGAAAGAGACAGAAACCATTGATGAGATGTTTGGAAGATTTCAAACAATTCTAAATGGACTTCAAAGTCTCGGTGTTGAATTCTCGAAGGCTCAGAACAATCTCAAAATCTTGGATAGTCTTCCAAAAGTGTAGGAACCCAAGGCTATAGCCATAGCTGAAGTAAGGGACATGAAGACTTTAACTCTGGATGAGTTACTGGGAGCTCTAAGAGTCCACGAAGTTCATCTCTTCAAAAGAGATAAAATCAAAAGTAATAACTCAATTGCTCTAAAAAGTGGAGAGTCAAGTCAAAGAGTAGACAAAAAAAAGACACAAGCCAGGAACAAAGCCTTAAAGGTTCAGTCTGATGAATCTAAGAGCTCATACGAAAGCTCCAACTGCTCAACAGACGATGAGATATCTCTCATAACCAAGAAATTCAAAAAGATGCTCAAGAAGAAAGGAAGATTTAAGCAATCCTCCAGAAAAGAAGGACACTAGATACAAAAAGCCTCCTCAAGAAGAAAACAATGAAATCATCTGTTTTGAGTGCAAAAAGCCTGGACATATTAAGGCTGAATACCCCAAACTGAAAAGAGGATGGAATTCCAAGAAGAGGAACAAAAAGAAGAATCTTCTAGCTACCTGGGAAGACCTGGACAGCAGTAGTAGCAGTTCAGAGGATGAAAAGGCTAATATCTGTCTTATGGCAGATACTGAAGATGTAATATCTGAGGTACATTATATCTCTAAAAATTCCCTGCATTTGTCTAATGGAAGTGAATCTGAGTTTGATGACGAAGATATGTCGTATGACACTCTTCTTGCCAATTCTCACATGATTGCTCGAGTATAAGAAATATAAAGAAAAATATCAAGAAACTATTTCAAAAAACAAAATACTCAAGAAAGATCTGAAAAGAATGCATGAGAGCCAAGTATTAGATCCTGAGAAGACAATGTTTCTTTCTGAAAGTGAGAGACTAAAAAAAGAAGTCATTAGTCTAAAACATGATCTGGCCAAATTTGTGGATGGATTTTCAAAATTTCAAATGATTTTAAAACATAGAAGACCTTCGTCTGACAAATCTGGTATAGGATTTGTAGAAAACAAAAATTCTAAATCATCATCTTCTAAATCTTATTCAACCTTCTGTAACTTTTGTGGTAAATCTGGACACTCATTTCAAAGATGTCAACACAAGAGGAAACAAAGGCCAAATAAGATCATTGGGACTAAGACAAAAGGAGCCAAAAGTATATAGGTACCAAATTCTCAAATAATTCCTATTGTAGATATCCTTAATAGGAAAAAGGAGGGATTCATTCTGGTACCTAGACAGTGGATGCTCACATCACATGACGAGAGAAAGGTCTATGTTCCTATACCTCCAACCACATGAAGGAACGGTCTCTTTTGGTGGAACTGGAAAAGGAAAAATCATCGGTATAGGTAAAGTTGGTAAGCCTCCTCTTCCATCTATAGATAATGTCCTGTGTGTTGAAGGATTAAAGTATAACCTGCTTAGCATAAGTCAATTATGTGACAGTGGGTTTATTGTATCCTTTAACAAGGAATCATGCATAGTCAAAAGGAATGACGAATCTACAATTTTTACTGCCAAAAGACATAACAATCTGTACAAGATTGAGTTTGAGAATCTAAACAAATAGAATGTTACTTTCTTATTGACCAAAGAAGACGAAAAATGGTTTTGGCATAAAAAGCTCAGGCACATCGATCTGAAACATATTTCAAAATTATATAAAAAGAGTTTAGTAAAAGGATTGCCTAAGATTTCTTGGAAAACTCATCTTTATGAAGCATGTCAGAAAGGGAAACAAATTAAAACCTCTTTTAAATCCAAGCTTTGACAGGAAAGAACTGCTGTAATACCACTTTGTAATGCTTGGCTGCTTTCAGGATTGAAGACTGTCTCCACAAACCAACACAAAATTTTTCAACGTGCTTTGTCCTCACTCACATGCTTCTTGGAAAACTTCCCAAGAAGTCACCCATCCTAGAATTGCTCCAAGTTAAGCACACTTAACTATGGAGTTCTTAAGTGATGGGCTACTGAAAAGTGGATGCATCTTGTTTGTATAGGTAGCACTTATTAATTCCTTTAAGCTATCCTCAACTGTACAGCCCCATACCTGCACTGTAACGACCCATCTTCGTCACAAGAAAACTCTACTACATCTCCATTATTATTATTATAAAAAGAATGCGAAATATATTATTTATTTATTTATTTATTTTCTTCAACTTCGAAAATATACTTCCCCAGTACTAATGCCAACAAAAAGAAATGCCAATTCACTTCAATGGGTATAAAAGAAATCTCATAAACATAAAACATCAATATTACACATTGTATAGGAGATCAAATGCTACTCTAAGGTGAAATGTGTATGCCCAAAACAAGTGATCATCCTACGAATGCAACCAAAAGAAGGGGGAGTTTCATACATATAGACACTCCTAATCCTAAGCTAGTCATAATAACTAACTCACTTGACAAAACAAAGATGATTCAAAACAAATCTCCTCTCCAAAACCTAAAACTCTAGCCACATGGTTAGTGGTAAAGCTCGAGTTGCCTCTACCATTTCCATGTATGTGGGCCTCTCGCCTCTAGGGGCATCTGGTGACGCCAAGCCAAAGAAGCTGTAGGGTTGCTGAAAGGATCGGACAGTAACTCCACTAAGCTCTATAGGGGTGTCAGGATTCGACATGTACACAAAGATAATCCCTCCTTCCTGTCGTCTATTGATTGTGGTGAGATCCAGAAGATGTCACCCATGAGTACAGATATGTACCCCTAAGGACAGAAAAATATCCGAGGTCTAGGGAGATCATCATCCATCTGCTCCTGCGACAACACAGCATCGCGATCATCACAGTCACACACACAAAACACACAAGCAACAATAAGCTACCCAAAAAGCAAGCATAGCAAAATAGGCATATAATATATTAAGCATAGAGGTAACTAATACAAAATCGCAACATGTAAGCATAGCCACATGGTATCTATCTCATTCGTGACACATGGTATTTATCTCATTCATGACACATGGTATTTATCTCATTCATTAGTCCAAAACAAATGATAACTAAGCATGCAGATGCAAACCATGATCCTAGGACTCTCCATGGAAATCTAAAAACTTGAGCGACCAACCCAGATATTCCTTAATCATGGTATAATAAACATAGATACCCTCACTAGGGATCTCAAAGCGGCACGTGCCTAAACCATTTGGGGAATACCGGCAACTGATCATGGGAACCAGTGCTCTTTGTCAGGATTTCCGTATGAGGGAACCACCACCACGACACAGGGTTTGCAAGGCCCCAGTCTCTTATGGAATCGCACCATCCATAGTCCTCAAGCTTTTGCACCCGGCTAGCACCACGATCTCGCGAATATCGACACCTTCAGTACTGCATGCTCATGCACCAATGCATGTATGCATGACAACCAATTCATCATAAACAAACATTGATGGCAATATGTATTAATATCCACCTATCGTTTTCACCCGGATAGGCATTTTAATAAAAAAATCACTTATCTTTCACACCCAAATAAGCTTTTGACAACAATGCCATCAAGTCTGGATCTTTCACCACATCATGGACTCATCTAGTTTATCCTCATAAAGATTACATCCTCATTCCTCACAACACTGGGCCCAATCCATCGTTAGCCCATCATCATGTGATGCAACACAGAGCCCTATCCATCGTTAGCTCTCCTATAGGATCCCAATTCCTCACGACATTGGGGGGCCTGATCCATCGTTAGCCCGTCATCCGGTGATACAACAGAGAGCCCTATCCATCGTTAGCTCTCCTCTAGGATCCTATCCAAAGCGATCTCAATGAGGATAAACTAGGGTCCACCGCTTATCATTCACATCTAGATAAGCCATTTATCAACAATTTCATAACATACACATCATGCCATTAAGTCACCAATATTCAACTAGTCATACCTTTAATAAATTTTGTCAAGGAATTCATTCAATCAACACTCACCAAACTTTTCGTATATATATATATTAAGTAAATCATGTATTTAAGTAAGAAAATACATTATGAAACTTGTTAAGTTAAAAACTCAAATTTTAGATTATTGTGAAGTCTAGCTTGTTAAACTTTATTACAAATTGCTTTTTATTAAATTACCAAAAATGTATTTTTAATCATATAAGACAATAAAAATTATATTTCATATTTAATTTTCATTTTAAAGATTCACCATTTAACTCTCATCACAAAAGATTGAGTTTTATAAATTTATACAAAAGTTAGAAAAAGCTCATTTTCTAAAACAGTTTCCAGTAGCGGTCTCCAGATTTTTGGCTCTGTTTTGAAATTCATTTTGGAAAAGTAAACGATTTTTTCTTAACATGATCTATACATTCATGGAAATGAAATTGTATCTATTTTCTAAAAAAATAAAGATCATCTCAAGAAAAAATCTACAACTAAAGATACAAAAATAACAAGACAGCAAGGTCAGAATGACCTATTGGCGAACCAACGAGCATACCTTGTTATTTTTCATATATAGGGAAAACTTTTCAGAGACCAAATCTTTTTTTTTTTAATTTCACTTAAATTTTTTTTCAAAAAGTTCAAGAACACCAAAAACCAAGGTCTACACAATTTTATATGATTTTTGAAAGTTTACAATTTTCAAAACTTCTTCCAAACAAAAAACAAGTACAACTTTTAGTTTCCAAATATCATTAAAAATAGTGAACCGAACCAAATATAGGAAAACTATACATTCTTGGAATTATTTTTGTGTCTAATTCTCATTCGTTCAAGGATTTTCACCAATTACAAAACCTATTTTTTCAAAATCATGTTTTTCTGCCCACTGTCGACTCAACATTTTTAGACAGTGTACTCAACTTTCAAAAAGCTTAAAATTTTCGGTTCTTAACCTTTTGGCACAATTCTTGTGTCCTTTTTGAATAAAATTTTGTCTAGTTTACAACCAAATGACAAGCACGAAAAAATATTCACCACAGCTCAAGTTATCACAAAAACAGTGCAACATGTCCAGATGGAAAAACCAACAGCACCAAGAACACATCACATACTTGCTAGAAAATGTGGTCTTTCATCAAGTTTAATACTTTTAAAAATATCAAAAACATTTTTAACAACAAGGTACATCCAAACATGTCAATCACAGATTTAAACACAAAAGAAAAAGGGTTAGCTTGCCTTACAATGAGCTAGGGTTCCTTCAAGCTTGGTTTTTGGAGCAAAAGGAGGATCTCCTTCCAATGTTGAGAGGGTGAACCATCAATCAAAACCCAAGATGGTTGATTTGGGACACGAACATGAAAAGAAACAACTTTAGAACCAAGAGAATAAGGAAAGCCTTGACCACTTTGGTCTTGATAGAAAAGGAGAAGATGAGAGAAGAAGAAGATGAAAAGGATGGAGTTTGCTTACCTAGCACCTCTCCTTGGATGCCCTAGCTTCTTCCCTCACCACCAACACTTAGAGAAACTCAAACTAAGCTCACACTTTTCTCTCTAGAGCTCACGGCCAAGAGGAGGAAAAATGGAAGGATTGTTGCCTTATGGAAACTTAATATAGAACACATTCAAGAGGGGCAATATAGTAACTAGCAAAATGAAAGGTGTAATTTGAATTTAAATGAAAACAAAATCTTTTTCCTCTCCCCTAGGTGGTTGGACAGCCATCCATGGAGAAACCATGGGTGCACATGGTTTTTCAAGTGTCTTAAGTACACTTGAAATGACAAAAGGTAGGTTTTGTGAAATGATGTTAGTTAGGTTGCAACTAACTTAGTTGGCTTAGGACTACTAGTTACATTTAGTTTGTTTGGACTTAGGAAAAAGTGCAATTGGTTTTAGAAAGAGAATACTGTATATTTCTCACACTGTCAGTGAAGAATGCAATCAAATACCAAGTTTCGTGAAATTAGGTTTTAGATTTCTAACACTTGAATCAATTAAAACATTTTAATTGATATTAGACTCTAAATGAGTTTATAACTCTTTAGAATTTCTCTGGTCATGATTGAACTGACTTTATCCAATCAGGCAATTAGGTTCACTTTATCTGACAAGATTCTAGACAGGCTTCTCGGTAAACAGTCCAGAATAGCAATTGAGAAAAACCCAGTATCTTGACCCTTTTTGAGTAAGGAAAGCTATCAACTAAATAGAATCTAATCATAATTAATTTTAAATTCCATGGTCTCGTACTGCTCATCAACCATACAAATCAGTACTAGTTCGGCAGATATCATCACAACTAGATTTTGTAGAAATCTTTGTAGAATCTCAAACAAGAACAACATGCAACTTTTTATTATCTATTCTCCATTAGAAAATAAATTTAATTCCTCTTTTTAGTCATTCAATCACTTGATTAGAGATCAACATGCTATAGATCTTACACTGTCAACCTTCATAGTGTACCTTTGCATTGCTGAAATCCAAGCAGGCTCAAGTTTTGTAGAAAACTCTATTGAAATTGACACAATCAAATATTATTAATATTTCACTTATACTGAAATTAAATTTAATTTCCCTTTTTAGATTATCAACCACTTATGCATAGATTATAAAAGACAGGTCTTACATGCATAGCCCTTGGATCCCTCTCATTTCGATGTGTATTCGATTCATTCATGTACCCCTCTCGTTGGAAGCCTGCCAGGAGCCGTTCCTTGTCTGTGCCTTATCTCTTTTGCACCGGCAATCACTCCCTGCCTTCGTCAGTGCCCGGAATGTTACATGCCCACCAACTTTTGCTTGGTTCGTCCTCAAACCACATAGTACTAGGAGAGAGACCCTGCTTTGATACCATTAAATGTGACACCCATTCACATTAAACATAACTCATACTTATTTACTTATTTAATAATGCGAGTAAAATTTTTCTCCACCTTTTAATACTAGAAAATTTGTAAATTTAACAGAATTTGAAAATGATAGTAAAAAAACAAAAAAGTTGTATGTATTCATCGTAGAACTGTACATCATGATTTCATAATTAGAAAAATTACTAAAATATAAGGAGATCAAAATATACGTCAAAATAGTTACTACTTATTCCTAGTACATCAAAAAGATCCTAGTCAGACCAGTGTCCATCTTTCCTATCCCACAGTTGGCAATAAAAGGAAAACCTAAAGTTTATTCTATGTTATACAATTCTTGACTCAATATGGATTCATACTTTCTATTAGTGGGTAATAGTTCTTAATAGAACCTGGAAGTGACTGGGAGTACATATACCTCTTTCAACACCATCACATGGTATAATCCTCGTCATCATTAAGGAACAAAATAATAATTTAGGATATCCATTTATAGAGGTATACTCTCACCAATCTTGGTGATGCTGAGCAGTTGTTAGGGTTATCAAGTTGGTTAAGTGATTGTCCCGGCTCAGGAGCGCTACCTCGGCCGTTAGGACGCTCACCACTTAATACCATACCCTCTAGACCTAACCATGGATCCCTGCCTTTCATCCTACAGTATACCAAACCGTAGCTTCCCTAGCAGGGTGCCATGCCACTACATGTCACTTGCTTTACATTACTCACTAATTTATCATTTCCTAACTTCTTAAATAGAGGTTTTTCTGGTCTCAATAAATTTGAGTACCAATACAATCAACATTTCTGCCTTATATTACAGAAATTGCACAATACCAAAATTTTAACAAAATAACGACATAGTAATTATAGTTTAATTACTAAAATTTTGGTAGAATAATAACTAAATAAATACATTTTAATTTTCTAAATTTGAGTAGAGTAACAGCTTAGCAAGTATAATTTAATAATTTAAATCTGAGCATAATAACAACTTAGCAAGTATAATTTAAATTTGAGTAGAATAACAACTTAGCAAGTATAATTTAATAATTTACATTTGAGCAGAGTAACAACTTAGCAATTATAATTTAATAATCTAAATTTGAGTAGAATAACAGCTTAACAAAAATTAAAGTTTAACATAAACAATATAACAACAACAACAACAACAACAACAATAATAATAATAATAATAATAATAAAACTTAAGTCTAAACGGGTTTAGGGGAAAACCCTTCCTACTAACATGCAAAGTAACAATAATTTAGAACCAGTCCCACTCCTCCCATTACCTCTAAGGTGGTGTAAAGCTTCTAGGAGGAGAAATTCTACTAGTTGAAAACTAGTGAAATTTTAACATAAAAACTAAATAAGAAAAAATTCTAGAGAGAGAGGCTCTTTAGCTTATGAAGGAGAATAATGGTGAAAATCTTGTCCATGAATGGAGGTATTTATAGAGGAAGAGGAGGCTTAGGTGTCCCACCATTTACATCATCCATTATATCATTATTTGTTTTTTTTATTTAATTTAAATTCAATTTAGGTGGACACATATGTAAAACTAGGGACACATATCAATTTTAGGTGGTGAATCACCGCCTTGTAGGTTGAAAACGTGCTGGGTGAGCTGTCTTAAAGCTCCCCAGTATAAATTTTAACTGTAATTGATTAGCCGGTATCGATAAAATTGCTTAAACTTGAAAAATTAGCTTTTAATATCATAATAATGCAATTAAATGTTAAACTGAACAAATACCTTATTTTTCATCAAAAATAAATTTCTAATAATTAATTTTTATTTTTATTAATTTATTTCAAATTTTATATATTTATTATGTATTTTTAAGCTAAAAAATTCATAATAAATTCATTTTAATTCAATAAATGCCAAAATTTTTATAAAAATTATAAAATTAAATATTTCACCTATAAATAAATTGAAATTACCATTTTTGGATGTCAAACCAATACTGGCTGGCTTCTCGGACACCTAGGGCCATTTTGGTCATTTTACACAAGAATTCCAAAAATTCTCAGAAATTTTCCAAAATTATATTTTAATATATATGACATGATTCCAAGCTCAAATTGACATTCTAATGTCAATTGAATCTTTTTATCATGTTAGCCCTTAAGATTGAGTAATAGGGACAAAATTGTCATTTTTTAATTTCTCCAGGCTTTGGTTTTGGAAAAATTATTAAAATTGACAATTAAATAGCTCTTGAATTTCTGAGAATAATGGTGGGATCGAATTTTGAAATTTCCTCCCGATTTTTCAAAATTAAATAGTCAAATATTAGAAAATAGTTGAAACTAAAAATAAGAATGTTATATTTTTCACCATTTTTCTTTCAAATAAAGTTTTTATAATTAAAATATACCTAGTATAAAATCTATATTATATACATTTTTATGTCGCACAAAAGGCAAGCTTTTACAGGTGTTAACCTCTCAATATAGCATCAATTTAATCCCTGATCAAAAAATTTTACTTCTAGAGGAATAAGCAAAAAAGCAAACCAGAATACATTATTAACGAAATTTTATATTTATACAATACTTAAATAAACACATTAAGGCTGAAAACTTTGGGCTGACACTCTTCTGAAAGCAGCTCAAAGCCCAAATCTTATATAAATGACAAAAGACTTTACACAGAACATATATGGTTACATGAAAGAGAGCTTGCTGCGCTGGTACGAAAGTTACGTCAAAATACAACCTGCAACACTTGACTATGTGAAAGAGAGTATAAGGGTTGATGGGAAGGGAAACTATTGTTGTGAAACATAGTTTGCGAGATCCAAAGCTTTCAGACTCACAAAAAAGAGGAATGCTGAGAAGGGAAATTGCAAGGGTAAGAGGAATTGGGAAAAGGTGAAACATCGTCTAGGTCAGACACCTTTATAGCTGTGTACGTTGTAACTAAAGGTGAGAGGTTTGAATCTAATTGAAAATTTCAAATTTGAATTTTGAATAGGAAGTTGAATGCATGTTCTATCTCTTTCCTCTATATATAGGTTTTCTGGGAACCAAAAATTGCTAAGTTTGTGTAAGTGCTTATTTGCTAAATGGTATTAGTGGACACAAAGGTTTTATTTATAATTTTTGTTTATACATTTTGTTGGGTCCTTTCTTTAAACTAAAAGATATTTGGTTTATAATAACTTATATGGTTTATATTTCATGCAGGGGGATAGAATTCATGCTTCTGTAAGGAGTACATTTTTTTATATTTTCATGTAGAGAAATAGAATCCATGCTTCTTTAAACTGGACGTGGTAAATACAGTCCAACCTTTCTTTCAGTTTCATTTTATATATTTATTTTGATTCTAATCATGAATATCTATATTGTTGTCTCAAGTTAAACATGTGTTTTATTTAATAATTAAGTATTCAGCTGTGAATTATGAGCATGTGTTTGAGGGATCTTTAAATTTTTATCCAAATTATTTATTTGCACTATTGCAGTGCTTATGAGACTGCTATTTGCAAAGGTGGTTTCAAAGACACTCTTGCTGATGTTCTACCGATTCTGTTTTGAAGGTTTTGTTCATTTCCTTTTATTTTTAATTCTATTGCATTTAAATAAGTTCTAATGATTAACTGCTTTTCTTAAGCTATGATGATCTATGTACATTTATTTACTTTTGTACTGTAGTTCTTCTTTTGCTCTATTAAATATTAATGTATATTTGTTTACATGAACAGGATGTTGAGGTTTTCATTGTAGGTTGTAATTGAGAAAACCAAATTGAGCCTAAGTGAAATTGAGGATATTGTCGTGGGTACTGTATTGGCTCCTGGATCCCAAACTTATGTTTTCATTTCCCTATACCCTACTACTTTTGGGTTTGATTTTGTGATGACTATCTTACATAAGGATATGAAAATGATATTTTAAGTTTCAAACCCTTCTTATGTATCTTTGCATTTTGTTATATATTATCTTTCTGGAAACAATATGCATAAGTAGAGTGCGTTCAATTTTACCGCTTGGATTTTGTGGCAACTCTTGGAAGAAGATTAAGCTCTGAAGCCATTCAAATTGTACAACAGAGTGTAAAACAGCTCAAAAGAATTGTGGATGTTCTGAAAATTGTTGTTCCTACAGGTATGTTGTCTTTTAACTTAGAATCTCAGATTTTGATAAAAGAAATAAGGGTTTGGGGTGTTGTGATCTGTGACAGGAAGTTGAATGACTTACTTGGTAACTTTATGTGGCTGCTCAAAACCAAATTTTGCAGTGTTGCTCGGGTGCATTGATGCTTGGATTTCAATTATAAGAAATAGAAAGAAGAGAAATACTTTATAAACTATAAAATAGAGTATTATATATATATATATTCATGAGTAAAAAATCCTTAGAGTGAAAACTTCAATTCTATTACTTTCTTCATCAATTCTTCTTCTAATTCGAGTTTTCTTTCTTTTCTTTTTTTTTTTTTTTTTGATATACTAATTTGAGTTTTCAAATTATAGTAGCTTTGTCAAATTCTGAAACCAAGCTGCAATTATTACAAATATTTTAGATTATAGACCATTGTTGCATAATGATAGTAATTTGTGATTGCTGCCAAGCCAGTGATCCATGCTCCGCTCCCGTTAAGTTTATAGCTATTGTGTTCTACTTTACCTGTTTAAGATATCTCTGCAAGTTTGAGAATTTACAATGCACATTGTCTCTTGAATGTGGATACCTAACTAATATTCTAATAGCTACTCTTAGTATGAATCAAATTAAATATAATAGCGTGAATTAATAGTTTCATTAATATAGAAGAAGCTAGAATAATCAGGTCATTCTTGAACAAACGCTGCATTTTAAAGCAAAAAAAAAAAAAAAAAAAACAGAATCATCAATAGTCTAAATAGTTTGCCTCAATATATATACAATGCGTTATCATGGTAGACTTGTGACTCTAAAATACTATTATTTGTTGAAATTAGAATAAACAGACAGTGGTGGGATATTCTGAATGCTAGAAGATATAAAAATAGAAGAAGCACCGGCAGACATAGAGATATTCATGAAATTGCCAAATGTGGGTACAAGGAGAAGATATGGGATCATGCTGCTGGTGTTGTTATTGTTGAAGAGGCTGGTGCTGTGGATGCTAGGGGTGCCCTCTGGTATTACATTGCATGAAAAATTAATGGGTGTTGTTTATGCTAGCTAGGACTCCTCAAATTTATGAGACTTCCTTTTTCCTATCAATGTGGGGTATCCTGAATTTGACATTTTGTTTACATGTTACATTAACGTAAGATAGTTTCACTTTTAAGTGCTAGAAGAAACTTTGAAATGAGAAGCAATTTTTTTTGTTCTTTTTTTCACATGTTAAGAGGGTTATTGGCTGTTATTTGGTTGAGCACACATGATGGCATTGATTGAAATGAAAAGCAATAAATTGGTTCTGTATAGTCTTTTTGAACCACGAATCTAATTCCCCACCCTCCAACAAAATGAAAATCACATACGCAAGTACAGGGTGTGGAGAGTGGACTTCATGCAGTATACAAATCCAAATTATTGCGACACTAGGAATCTATGTATGTAAACATGAATCTTCAAATTAGCGGCGTCGCGTCTGATCAATTTGTGAGTGACAACTACCAATAGTGATTTGCGGGTCTGGCCAAATGGTTGTCTTTGCCTTCATTAGAAGGGGAATTGAATATCTAATATGGTATGACGGGTTTTTGACAAAAATATGGCATTTTAAATAATTTTAAAAGAATTTAATAATTTTGACTTTTTACGATTTACATTTCATTTGGAATCATTAAAAAATGAAATTGAATTAATTTGAATATATTTAATTTTAAAATAAAATCAATTTATATTTCTTAATAAAATATTTCATATGCATATTAAACTTCAATGTAAAATTATAAATAAATGTATTCCCTATAAAACACAAACATGTGAGTGTGTTATTATTACGTGTAAAATATTTTATGACATTTTTCTCAAACTTTGAACTTCAATTGGTCAAATTTTTGTTCATCTGAGGCTTTGTTTAAGAATTTAATATATATTTTTTAGGGCAAAGATGGTGAAAGACTTGCAATTTATCGAACCAAGAATTTGTTGCATGATTTAAGATTTGATTATAATAATTAATATCTAAAGAGTTGATTCATGAAAAAATTACTAGAGGAACATTTTTTTTTATATGAAAACAAGCAAAATATTTACACTTAACTGGCGAGAATGAACTTTTTTACAAGATTTTTGTCCAATCAAAATTAAAATTTCTTTTATCTAATTAATATATATTTAATTACATAAAAAAATCAAATTAAATTCATTTAATCATTATTATCTTTTTCGTTCAAAATTAATGTCTAAAATCATTTTTAGACAAATCATTATTCATTTTTTATTTATTATCTTCTCACTTAATAAATTATTCAAGATTTTATTTTACTTGGACAAATTTTAATTTCTTTTATACATTAATATGTACATGTAAAATTATTAAAATAAAAATTATATATAAAATATAACACATGAGGATGAACACTTTTTTATGAAAATAAATAGGGAAATTTACTCTTAATTCACAGGGCACGAACTTTTTTACTAAAGAGTTTTGTCAAATAAAATTAAAATTTCTTCAATCTAATTAATTAACAACATAACCAAAATCAAATTAAATTAATGTAATCGTTATTATCCTTTTTTTTCCATAAGTATTCTCATTTAGAGGCAATCTTGTTTGAGGCATGGTTGGATACCAAATGCGGATGCCTATCTCGATGGGAATTGAAACCTTGATTCATCACATTGTAAGGGATTAGCTACTTCCCCTGCACCCAATTCCTATGGGTACAATTAGTATTTTCTTGTGCAAAATTAATGCCTAAAATTTTTTTTAGGCAAATCATTATTAATTCTTATTTATTTATTCTGACTCAATAAATTATTCAAGATTTATTTTATTAGGACACATATTAATTTTATTTTACACATTGATATGTATATGTAAATTTATTAAAATAAAAATTATATATAAAATATAATATATAGGGATGAACTTTTTTTTTTATGAAAGCAAGTAGGGAAATTTATACTTAATTCATCAAGATGAACTTTTTTACTAAAGATTTTTGTCTAATCAAAATTAAAATTTATTTTATCTAATTAATATATATTTAATTACATAACAAAATCAAATTAAATCCATGTGATTGTTATTATCTTCTTTGTGAAAAATTAGCTCCTAAAATCAATTTTTAGACAAATCATTATTTATTTCTTATTTATTATCTTCTCACTTAAATAAATTATTCAAAATTTTCTTTTACATAGATAAACTTTATTGAAAATTACAATTTTTTGTCAATCTCACTCCTTATTTAATCAGTCTATCTTCTCATTTATAGTTTTAAATAAATTTTAACCAATAGTAAAGTGTGTGTTAGAGGGTATGTTGTTAGTACTCCTCTCTCTTATTATACATTGATATGTATATGTAAATTTGTTAAAATAGAAATTATATATAAAATATAACACATGGGGATGAATATTCTTTATGAAAGCAAATAGAGAAATTTACACTTAATTCATGCAGATGAAGGTTTTTACTAAAGATTTTTGATCAATCAAAATTAAAATTTCTTTTATCTAATTAAAGTTTATTTAATTACATAAAAAAATCAAATTAAATATATGTAATCGTTATTATCTTCTTCGTGCAAAATTAATATCTAAATTTATTTTTTAGGAAAATCATTATTTTATTCTTATTTATTAGCTTGACTCATAGGATGGACAATTTACTTTAAATCACCTTAAAATTTGAGCCTATTTAGTGGTCAGAATAAGATAGAATATGACAGCAAGAACAAGATAGGATAAGAATAGCATAAGTTATAATCTTATCTAATGTTTGGTACATACCAAATAATAAACTAGATAATGATATGATAAAATATAAAACATGTTCAAATGACAAAATTACTATTTTGCTAAAATTACGTATAATTTTTTACAAAGTTTTAATTTAATTTTTAATTTTACAAAACAATATAATTTTAACTAAAGTATTCAACATTATTTTTTATTTACGTAGTTATTTTTGTTAAAATTATAAAAAAAATATAATTTTAGTATTTTAATTAATAATATACTTTAAATTTATATGTCAAAATTAGTATAAATAATATATATATATATATATAATAAATATAATATATAGTAATGTGTATTAATTTATATAATATTATTATATATAAGTCTTATATATATGTATATATTATAATAATATTATATCTATATCTATATATATATATATATATATATATACAATATTTATTATAATATAACTATCTATCTATATGTATATATAATTATTTGTAATATTGTAAATATTATAACAAATATTGTATATAATTATATATATAATAATATATTTTTAAGGGTGGGGATCAAGTTACTCCAAGAGTAACTCTTGGTAGAGTTACTCTATTTAATAACTCTTGATATGTACTAAATTTCAACGATCCAATCGTTGAATTAAAAGATTATATTGAGTAGATCAAATCTACAAATTTTTATAAAATTTGAAAACTATTTGATATTTCGTTAAATAGATTCAAATTAACACATAGTATACTTTTCTAAATTATAAGTAAATGTCGATAATAAGATTAACTAGCTACAAATGTCTGATTTACCTAAAATTTGGTATTCATGATCATTGACATATAATCTTTTAATTCAATGGTTGGATCATTAAAACTTAATACATATTAATAGTTATTGAGTGGTGTAACTCTACCAAGAGTTACTCTTGGAGTAACTTGATCCCCACCCTAGTTTTAAATATATAATACTTTTACAATATTCAACATATCACATAATATATATAGAGAGAGGACAAAAAAAGAAAGCTTATCCTATTTGTTGTTTCTTAACCCAGTTCCGCCCTTAGGATAAGATATAGGATAATGGCATAATATCCTGTTGGGACAACAAACAACATATTACAACACAATAGGATAGTTATTTGGAAGAAATTATGCTTTATTATAATTTTAGAACTTTTTAATTATCATTATAAATTTTCAATATAAATTTATTTTTCTCTTACTAATCTTCTAACTTAACTATTTAATGAACATTTTTTTATTTATTTAAATTTATTGTTCTCTTAAGTAATTAGTTTACATTTAATTAGATGATAAAAACTAAAATTCAATTCAAAAATTTGTTTCAATTTTTCTACACTTGAATGCTAGCAACATACTTTCTGACACACTTTTTTGAACATACTCCCACTTATTGGTTAAAATATATTAAAAATCACAAACATGCTATTTAATGAATCTCTCTTCTAATTTTGTAGTTTTCAATATATTTTAACCAATAGGAGAAAGTGTGTTTCTAGCACTCCTCCTTTTCTTATTTTTGCACATTAAAATTTATATGTAAATTGATTAATTAGTAACAAAAATATGCATAAAACAAAATACAAGAGGATAAACATTTTGCACAAAGTACATTAATATATGAATTATCATAAAATTTATGATTTATTATAGTTTATATTTCAAACTTATTTATTTTATTTCTAAATATAATAAAATTAGACATTATCTATATAACATAATGTCGAGGTCTCCAAAAACATTTTTTGTAACCACCATAATTAAGGTCTTATGCTCCCTGGTGAGACCTAGAGGTATTCTTATAGGCTTCGGTCCTTTGGGTCGCCTATGTAGCTAATCTTTCATTCAGAGCTTAGTCACACCTAAAGCTCCTCACCCCTCCCCTAGGATATATTATGTGAGAATCAAACTTAGGTCTTTTCCCTCAAACATAGTGTCAAGGTCTCCAAATTAACATCAAATTATTTTTAACAATAATTTTAATTTATTCTCTTATTAATATTAACATATATGTATCACTAATATAATACCTATAATACTTATCAATAAATCAATAAACTTTATGTTCTCGTGCGTTGCATGGATACTAAAACTAGTTTCTAAAATATTTTGAAGTCAAAAAGTCTCTGGGCTACTCCCACAGTCAACTAGGGGTATTTTGGTCATTTCAAAAAATTGTCTTAATAAATGTCCAAAAAATTTATAAAATTATTATTAATTATTCTAAGCACATGAATGGCTTAAAAATAAATTTTAGACACTTTTAATTATTTTTATCTATTTTCTTAATTATCCAGTCCTTCTAAGGGTAAAATAGTCATTTTACCCTTTTCTAGACACCATTTCTCAAAAATTATTAAAAATCTAAACTAAGTACTACTAACTAATACAAGCATAACCATAGGCATCAAGTTTTTGAGATTTCCATCTGGTTCTTCAAAAATAAATATAGAATAATTAGAAAAAGATAATTTGATATGAAAAAATAGGAGTGTTATAATTTCTGCCGTATATTGCAGAATTTGCATAATACCAAAATTTTAACAAAATAACAATTTAATAAACACATAAATTTTAGTAGAATAATAACTTAGTAATTACTAAAATTTTAGTAGAATAATGACGTAGAAATTATAATTTAAGTACTAAAATTTTGGCAGAATAACAACTAAATAAATATATTTTAATTTTCTAAATTTGAGCAGACTAACAGCTTAGCAAGTATAATTTAATAATTTAAATTTGAGCAGAGTAACAACTTAGTAATTATGATTTAATAATTTAAATTTGAGTAGAGTAATAACTTAGAAATTGTAATTTAATAATCTAAATTTGGGCAGAGTAACAACTTAGTAAAAATTAAAGTTTAACATCAAACAATATAACAATAATAATAATAATAAAACTTAAGGCTAAACGGGGTTTAGGGAAAAAACCTTCTTGCTAACATGCGAAGTGACAATAATTTAGAACCAAACCCATTCTCCCCCCCCCCCCCCCCCCCCAATTACCTCAAAGATGGTTGATGAAGTTGATGGAATTATTAGTGCAAAGCTTCAAGGAAGAGAACTTTACTTCTTGTTGGAAAAACTAGTAAAATCTTTAGCATAAAAACAAAATAAAAAAATTTTCTAGAGAGAGAAGCTCTCCAATTTTTTTCAGCCAGTTTGAAAGAAGAAGAGGTACTAAAAAATGGTCCAAAACTATGGCCATTTATAGAGGAGGAGAAGGGGTTAGGTGTTCACTTGCTTACATAGGCCATTATGTCGTAATTCTTAATTTTATTTAATTTTAATTTGATTTTAGGGACACATACACCAAGTTAGAGTGGTGAATCAGCTATTCTCAGGGTTTGGATGTGGTATAATGAGCTTTCCACCTCCCTTGTTTCAATTTTACCTGTAGGTAAATTAGCTAGTACCGATAAAATCGCCTAAAATTAAAAAAATTTACTTTTAATAAAAAAATGAAATTAAATGAAAAAATGGACAAATACATTATATTTCATCAAAAATAATTTTCTAATGATAAATTTTAATTTTTATTAATTTATTTCGAAATATATGTATTTATTTTGTATTTTTAAGCTAGAAAATTCATAAAAATCTATTTTAATTCAATAAATATCAAAATTTTTATGAAAATTAAAAAATTAAATATTTAACCTATAAATAAATTTAAATTACCATTTTCACCATTTCTAGATGTCAAACCAATACTGCTTAGGCTTATAGACACCTAGGAGCATTTTGGTCATTTTACATAGGAATTCTAGAAAATTTCCAAAAAATTTAAAATTATATTTTAATATATATAACATGATTCCAAGCTCAAATTGACATTTTAATGTCAATTGAATCTTTTTCTCATACTAGCCCTTAATGTTGAGAAATAGAGACAAAATTGTCATTTTCTAATTTCTCCGACTCTAGCTCAAAAAAATTATTAAAAATAACGATTAGATAGCTCTTGACATTCTAAGTTTAACAAGAAAAATAGAATTTTTATGTTTCTTCTCAATTTTTCAGAATTAAATTGTCAAATATTAGAAAAACACTTGAAAATTAAAATAGGGGTATTTTTGTCATTTCACAAAAACTGTCCCAATAAATTCTCAAAAATTTATAAAATTATTATTAATTATTCTAAGTATATTGCTTACTTAAAATTAATTTTTAAACATTTCTAACTATTTTTTTTTATTAATTATCTTATCTGACAAAATGGTCATTTTACCAATTTCTAGGCTCCATTCTTAGAAAAAATCTAAACTAAGTACCACTTACTAATACGAATGTAATCGTAGGGTTCAAATTTTTGATATTTCCATCTAGTTCTCTAGAAATAAATACAGAATAATTAAGAAAACAGTTTAATAGGCAAAAGTATGGGTGTTACATTACTCTGCTCTTTTTAGAAATTTCGTCCCTGAAATTCACTTACCAGTAAAGAGATGAGGATATTGTTCTTGCATCTTGCTCTCTACTTCCCAAGTTGCATCTCTATCATCAGTTTGACTATACACAACCTTCACGAGAGGTATTTCTTTACCTCAAAGCTGCTTTATCTTCTAATCCTCTATTCTTATTGGGGATACGTCATAAGTAAGATTTTATTTTATTTGTACTACACAAGGCTCAATGATATGTGAAGGGTCATGGATATATTTACAAAGTTGGAAAACATGAAAGACATTATGAAGATTAGAAAGATTGGGTGGTAAAGCTACTTTATATGCAACAAGACCAATCCTTATAAGGATTTGTTAAGGACCAATAAATTTAGAGGAATTTTTTTTGGACTTAAAGAATCTGCCAACCCTAGTTAAAGGTGTAACTTTTAGAAATACATGATTTTTTTCTTGAAACTCAAGGGGTTTTCTCCTTTTATCAAAATAACTTTTTGTCTATCTTGTAATACTTTCATCTTTTCTCGAATTAGTTTAACTTTCTCCATAGTTTCTTGTAATATCTCAGGTCCAACTATAAGAGATTCCCCAGTTTTATACCAACAAAGTGGAATTTTACATTTTTCCTATACAAAGCTTTGTAGGGAGCCATTTTAATGCTGGAATGAAAGCTTTTGTTATAGGTAAACTCAATCAGTGGTAAGAATTGAACCCAACTACCTTTCCATTCTAAGACACATGCTCTAAGCATATCTTCTAATGATTGGATAATCCTCTCAGACTGTCCATTAGTTTAAGGATGATAAGCTAAGCTTAGTCTTAGCTTAATCCTTAGGGCTTGTTGCAAACTCTCCCAAAACCTAGAAGTGAAAACAAGGATCCCTATCAGAGATTATACTAGAAGGCACTCCATGTAATCTAATGATTTCTCTGATGTACAACTAGGTTAACTTCTCTCAAGAAAACCTAATGTTGATGGGTAAAAAATGAACAGACTCGGTTAGTCTATCCACAATCACCTATATAGTATCATAGCCAGAGGTTGTTTGAGGAAAATTTGTTACAAAATCCATTGCTATACTGTTCCACTTCCATTCGAGAATGTTGAAAGGTTGTAATTCTCTAAAGGATTTCTGATGCTTTATCTTAGCCTTTTAACAAACTAAACAAGATGCAACAAACTCTACTACAGCCTTCTTCATTCCATTCCACCATAACAACTTCTTCAAATATTGGTACATCTTGGTAGAACTTGGGTGAATACTTAGTTTGCTTTTGTGAGCCTCTTCCAAAATCATCTTTCTTAATTCTCCGTTTTCTAGCACATGGATCCTTCCTTGGAACCTGATTACTCCATTTGAATCTTGATCAAACTCCAATTCTTTCCTTCAGTTCTTGTTTTTTAACTTGTCTTGGAGATGTTGATTAATGCCTTGAGTTTTCGAATCTGTTCCAAGAACTCACTGGATATCTGGAGCATCCCAAAACAAATACTTTTTGGCTTTACTTCCATAGCCAATCCTAAATCTCTGAACTTTTCTATCTTTTCCATCTCCTTGACCATCATTATTGAGGCATATAAGGATTTTCGACTTAAAGCGTCTACTACAATGTTTTATTTACCAGGGTGGTAACACAATTCGAAGTCATAATCCTTTAGAAATTCTACCCATCTACATTGCCTCATATTCAGTTCCTTCTGGTTAAACAAATACTTTAGACTTTTGTGGTCACTAAACACTTTAAATCTGGCACCATAAAGATAGTGCCTCCAAATCTTCAAGACGAAAACTACTGTTGCTAATTCCAAATCATGAGTTAGATAATTAATCTCATATGGTCTTAATTGCCTTGAAGCATAAGCTGCCACTTTACCTTCTTACATCAATACACGCCCTAATCCTTACCCAGATGCGTCATAGTAAACTTCAAACTTTTCGGCAAGATCAAGTAAAGCTAATTTCGAAAATCCTTTAATGAATTTTCAATAGTAACCTGCCAATCCTAAAAAACTCTATATTTATATTATTGTTGCAGGTTGTTCCCAAGTTAACACTGCTTACACTTTTGTAGGATCTACAAAGATCCCTCCTTGTGAGATCACATGTACCAAGAAACTAATTTGCTCTAACCAAAACTCATATTTTGAGAGTTTGGCATACAACTGCCTTTACCTTAGTATTTGTAGTACTATCCTTAGGTGTTCCTCATGTTCTTGGTGATTTCTAGAGTAAACCAGAATATCATCCATAAAGACTACCACGAATTTGTCCAAATATTCGTGGAATATCGTATTCATGTAGTCCATGAAGATTACAGGAGCATTAATTACACCAAAAGGCATTACCAAATACTTACAATGTCCATATCTTGTCCTAAAGGTTGTCTTTGGTATATCCTTAATCTTGACTCTAATATGATGATAACTAGATTTCAAGTCAATCTTTGAAAATACCGCTGCTCCTCTCAATTGGTCCATAAGATCATCTATTCTAGGTAATAGGTGCTTATTCTTGATGGTGGTTTTGTTGAGTTGGCGATAATCAATGCACAATCTTATGCTCCCATCTTTCTTCTTAACCAACAACACTGTAGCATTCCAAGGAGAAACACTAAGTCTAATGAATTGCTTTTCTAAGAGTTCCTCTATTTGCTTTTTCAGTTCTACTAGCTCTAGAGGGGACATTCTATAAGGTGCTATGGATACAAGTCTTGATCCTAGTACCAAGTCTATGGTGAATTCTATTTCTCTTTTAGGAGGAAAACCAGGAATATCTTCGAGAAAGATGTCAGGGAAATCACAGACGATAGGTAGATTGTTAACTTTTAAATCCCCTCGATTTTTAAAGAAGATATAATCACGTACACTTGAGCTTCTTTACTTTTAAGAGCATCTATATGGTTGGTAATTACCATCTCAAATCCCACAGAAGTCTCGAATTTTTAAGAAGAACATGGTTGGAAGATAACCAGTCTATTCCTAACACCAGTCTAATCTAGTTAATGGTAAATAGATCAAATTTACAGAAAAAGTTTTACCTTCTATAATAACTGGACAGTTTAAACATGAACAAGAAGTAACAACAGGGATATTAGTAGGGGTAGAAATAACAAGGTCATAGGGTAAAAGTGAAATAGGCAAATTCAAATGCTTCACACAATCATTGGAAATAAATGAATAAGTTGTCCTTGAGTCATATAGTACATTTAAGAGATTATCATTTACGATGCACTTATCCTGAATGAGGTCATCAGATATGGCCATTTTAGTTTTGCTCATGGTAAAGACTCTACCATTGGTTTGAGATCTACTAGCTAGAGCCTTCTCATTGTTCCCATTGCCCTGCTCCTTTGTAGGCTTTGTACATATGTTATTGTAGTGACCCTTCTCTTCACAATTGACGCAAGTAATCACAAACTTGTCACAGTCCTGTTGATAGTGAGGTCCTCCACAATGGTAGCATCGAATAGGAGTATTAGAACTCTTAGCAGTAATAGTCTGCTAGTCAAATGATCTGCCAGTTGATCTAGATGGGGCATTATATGGCTTCTTTCTCTCTAGAAAATTCTGCCTCTTGTTTCTTAGAGGTCTTATGCTCTTCCGCTAAGCTTGCCTAGCTTTCATTTCATCTTTATAAATTCTGCAACGATTCACCAAGATGGGAAACTAGGCTATTTCAAGATAACTTGCAGCTTGCTTGATGTCAAGTCTCAGTCTGCTCTCAAATTTAGAACACCGTGACCTTTCATCAACTCCTTCTTGATGTTATCTTCATCAAATTTGGCAATGTACTCCTCAACAGACATATTTCCTTGTTTTAACTCAAGGAATTCTATTTCCTTCTTTCATCTTAAATCTTCTGGAAAATATTTTCCCAAAAACTTTTGGTGAAATAATTCCCAGGTGATTAATCTCCCTTTAGCCTCTTCTTGTTGCCTGGCATATCTCCACTAGTGTTCAGCCTCTCCAGACGGCATGAAGGTAGCATCTGTTACCTTATGTGTATTAGTGCACGCCATAGACGTGACATTTTTTTCGATCTCTGTGACCCAATTTTGAGTTCCATCTGCCTTTAAATGTTGGTGGGTCATTTTTTGGGAAAGCTACAAGTCCTTGATATTCTACTAGTTTAGCGCCTCGTCCTTGATTCATATTCTCAAGAACAACAACCATTCTTTCAAGTATTTGTTGGGTCACATCTTGTCGTGGTCTTCCAACCATTGTCTGAAAAAGAAATTCAATGTTTGGTTCATTGCTTTCAATAAAACCATATGTTAAATAAGTAAAAGTTATCTGTGAAATAGTACACCAAATAGACTCCTAGGAAAGAGCGGTAGGTCATAGTGGACACTCTTAAGAACTAAGTCTTTCCTAGCCAGAATCTACTTATACATGCACTAATCACTTCTACTAAACCTAATAACTACCTTTAGGTTTATTCTTAGCAAAGTCTTCTACTGAGTGCACAGACCACTTTCTGTAACAAGGTTGGACGTCCACAATAGAGAATATAAGTGTGACACCCATTCACATTGAACATAACCGATACTTATTTACTTGTTTAAAAAAGCGAGTAAAATTTTTCTTTGCTTTTAATAATAGAAAATTTGTAAATTTAACAAAATTTGAAAATGGTAGTAAAGAAAAATGAAATATGTATGTATTCATCGTAGAACTGTACATCATGATTTCATAATCAGAAAAATTACTAAAATACAGGGAGATCAAATATATACATAAAAATAGTTACTACTTATTCCCAATATATTAAAAAGATCCTACTCAGAGCAGTGTCTGTCTATCCTATCCCATAAAATAACAAACTATCAAACTAGCCCTATAGGTCCTCATCAACAGTCGGGTCTTCATTAACCGAGATCAATCATGCATAAAAAAAAATAATGGAGTGAGGTAATTTGTTCTAGAATCACTTCTACATGTATGGTAGAAATTCTATCATAAAATACAAATAAAACACAGTTGACAATAAAAGATGAACCTAAAGTTTATTTTATGTTATACTATCCTTGACTCGGTATGGATCCATACTTTTCATTAATGGATAATAGTTCTTAATAGAACCTAGAAAGGGATTGGGAGTACATATACTTCTCTCAACATCATTTCATGATACAGTCCTCATCATCATTAAAGAACAAAATAACAATTTAGGATATCCATTTATAGAGGTATACTCTCACCAATCTTGGTGATGCTAAGTAGTTGTCAGGGTTATCAAGTTGGTTAAGTGATTGTCCTAACTCAAGAGCACGACCTTGACTATCAGGACGCTCACCACTTGATACCATACCCTCTAAACCTAACATTTCATCCCGCAGTGTACCAAACTATAGCTTCCTTAGCAGGGTGCCATGCCACTGCATGTCACTTACTTTACATTAGTCACTAATTTATCACTTCCCAACTTCTCAAACAGAGGTTTCCCTGGTCTCATTTAATTTGAGTACCAGTACCATCAATATTTTTGCCTGATATTACAGAAATTGCACAATACGATAATCATATAAAATTTTAGCATAGTAATTATAATTTAATTACTAAAATTTTGGCAGAATAACAACTAAATAAATACATTTTAATTTTTTAAATTTGAGCAAACTAACAACATAGCAAGTATAATTTATTAATTTAAAATTTGAGTAGAGTAACAACTTAGCAATTATAGGTCTCTCGTAATTCTCCATACCTATGGTCGAGTCTACACCTTTCAACAGTCAATACTCCCTCTTAATTGCTCTCTCATTCTCACAACTATTATATTGGTTTACTATCTCATTTTTAACCTAAGAACTCATCCTCATTATTTATACTTTCTTACCCAAAACCCTCTTTAGAATTTACTCTTCTTCCTTTTAATATTCAAAGCTGTCTTCTAGGGTCAAGTCTAAGGTTATAGACATCCTAAAATACTCTTATTTTATTCTCTCTTACTTATCTTATACCTTTCTATTCCGCCATGAGGGAATTCACCCTTTCTCTATCTTATTCACAACTATTATTATCTAACTAGAACCCTTATAACACTATTCTAAGGTCTAGCCTCTGACTTATCCTTAAGGTAGCAAACACAATTCCAATTACAAGCATATAATTATTTCACATTCTTTGTCTAGTAACTAGACATATACCTCGTTTTGTTTTATCAAACAGGAATGACACACGTGCATGATATGATCACATGTCCACAACTTTAACATTTCATCACAAGGCACAATTACATTCTTACATAGAATTCACATAAATAGGGTCACATAAAATTCACATAATTACAACGTAGCACACTCTAACATATCACACTATAACAAGATACATATGCGTGCTATGTTCCTAAACCACTACTCATGCACATGTGGTATCAACCTAAACTTTTCGGAAAGTAGACTAAGAGTAAATATAGGCCATAAGAAGTGTCATCGGTACCGATGCCTTCGGCTTTCGCACCTTCAACTAGCATGATATCCCCTAGTGACTAGTCAGGGTTACCTAGTTTTTCAAGTACGCCTCGGCTCCATGGGATCAGCATGGACCATTGGAGTTTTCCCAACTGAATAACCCCCAAGGCTAAGGTTAGACAACCTATCACGGCCTCCACCAGCCAGATTCCTACATACTTTCCTTATCACATAACTCAAATGTTATGATGCATGGTCACAAATAATGCTTACAACTTTTTATAGACTTTTATCATGAAACATTGACACAATTTCATATCACACTCAGTTTCTTTCAAGGTAAATAATAATCATACAATATAAACTCAACAAGGCATAAGAAAACAAACAACAATGAGTTAAAAACTGCAAAAAGGAGTTCAAAAACACAAAGAACGAAATAGTAAAAGTTGTATCCGCCCAGTAGGATGAAAGTCCCGCTTGGCGGTCCAGCGAACCTACCCAGCAGGTCCACGTCGGAACCCAACCCGCTCAGCGGGTCCGCGCACTTAGCGTCAATGTAGAATCCAGTTTTTGAAGAAAAGTCGCCTAGTGGCTATCTAATCCCGCCGAGCATATCTGAGATACTAATTTTAATGTTTTTTTTTCCTATTGTCTTTGGGTTCTAAATGCTTCAAGATAAATAATTAGATTCTTAATCACTTTTCTACATTGATAATTGGTCAATCTAATCTATAATTTCCTCATTCACTCACAATCCCCTCAAAATAGATCAAATCCCTAAACTTAGGCATAAGAAAGGGGAAAAGGTAAATAGATAAACAACACAACATAAAGGATAAGGAAGGACATGGGGGAGAGCACTCACCTTTAGGGACATGCTAAACTGAGTTCTAGGGCTTGAATTCTCCGGTTTCTATTTCTCCTTTTTCTTTTCCTTTTCTTCTACTTTCTTTTCTCCTTATTCTCTCTACCTTCTTTCTTCTTCTATTTGTGACGGCTAAACCTAATTCTCCTTCTCTATTCCCTTTTTATAACATATGGGTGGGTATGTGGCTTAGTGGGCTTTAGTCCCCTATTAGGCCCTAGATGCTCTTTTGGGTTGTATGATAATATTCCTACTAATTTATAATACTAAGGTATTAATAACAATAATAATAATAATAATAACAACAACAACAACAATAACAACAACAACAATAATAATAATAACAATAAATATAATAACAATAACACAACACAATAATAATAATAATAATAATAATAATAATGATAATAACTGCTAGAACAATAACAATAAATATAATATTAATAATAATAGGAATAATAATAATAATAATAAGAAACATAATAACAATAACTCTTAAGACTTCTTTTGTCTAATAACATATGGGAAGGGTTCTACTAAGAGCTACCTCGTGGTTTATTTCTAGTACTTGAAATTTGAGGTGTTACAACTTATATACAGATATGTTATGATTTGATTTTACTCACTTGAAATGTGGATAAGGTGTAATTTAGCAAGGTTGTTTATAGTACTGTGGCGATAGTGGGTCGTTACAGTATGGATCCATACTTTCCCATTAGTGAGTAATAGTTCTCAACAGGACTTGGGAAGTGACTGGGAGTACATATACCTCATCAATGTCATCACATGGTACAATCCTCATCATCCATTTATAGAGGTATACTCTCACACCAATCTCGAAATACTAAGTAGTTGTCGGGATTATCAATCTTGCTCAAGCGAATATCTCGGCTCGAGTGCACAACCTTGGCCATTGGAACCTTCACCGCTCGCTGCCTACCCCCAAGACCTCCTCAAATGGGTTCCTGCCTTTCATTCCTTAGTGTACCAAACTATAGCTTCCCTAACAGGATGTCATGCCACTTGTTTTACATTACTTACTAAACTATCAATTCCTGACTTCTCAAGCAGAGGTTTCCCTGGTCTCATTTAATTTGAGCATCAGTACAATCAATATTTCTACCTTATATTGCAGAAATCACACAATACCATAATCACATAAAATTTTAGCATAATAATGACATAGTAATTATAATTTAATTACTAAAATTTTGGCAGAATAACAACTAAATAAATACATTTTAATTTTATAAATTCGAGCAGAGTAATAGCTCGGTAAGTGCATTTTAATTTTCTAAGATTGAGCAGAGTAACAGCTTAGCAACTACATTTTAATTTTCTAAAATTGAGTAGAGTAACAACTTTAGCAAAAATTAAAGTTTAACATCAAACAATAATAACAATAATAAAACTTAAGCCTAAACAGGTTTAGGGGAAAACCCTTCCTACCAACATACAAAGTGATAATAATCTAGAACCAACCCCACTCCCCCATTACCTCTAAGGTGGTTGATGAAGAGGATAGAATTGTTGATGCAAAGCTCCTAGGAAGAGAACTTTACTAGTTGTTGGAAAACTAGTAAAATTTTAGCATAAAAGCAAAGTAAAAGAAAAATTTTTCTAAAGAGAGAAGCTCTCTAACAATTTGGTGGCTTGAGAGAGGGAGAGGTGCTAAAAAATGGTCCAAAACAATGTCTATTTATAGAGGAGGAGAAGGGGTTAGATGTCCACTTAAAGACATCATGCAATATGTCATAAATAAGGTTTTTGATTTATTTTTAATTCAATTAAGGGACAAATATGCAAAACTGGGGACACATATCAATTTTAGGTGGTGAATCACCCCCTTGTAGGCTGAAAATGTGCTGGGTGAGCTGTCCAAAAGCTCCTCAATATAAATTTTAACTATAATTGATTAGTCAGTACTGATAAAATCACTTAAATTTTGAAAAAAATAGTTTTTAATATCAAAATAATGCATTTCAATGTACAACTAAACAAATACATTATTCTTCATCAAAAATAAATTTCTAATAATAAATTTTAATTTTTATTAATTTATTTCGAATTATATGTATTTATTATGTATTTTTAAGCAAGAAAATTCATAAAAAAACTATTTTAATTCAATAAATATAAAAAAATTTATGAAATTTCTAAAATTAAGTATTTTACATATAAATAAACTAAAATTATCATTTTGACCCTTTCTCGATGTCAAACCAATACTGACTAGGCTTAATAGACATTTAGGGCCATTTTGGTCATTTTGCACAAGAATTCCAAAAATTTCCTAGAAAATTCCCAAAATTATATTTTAATATATATGACATAATTCCAAGCTCAAATTGACATTTTAATGTCAATTGAATCTTTTTCTCATGTTAGCCCTTAATGTTGAGGAAAAGGGGTAAAATTGTCATTTTCTATTAATTATATTATCTAACTTTTTATATTATCTAACTTTTTAGGGACGAAACAATCATTTTACCAATTTCTTGGTTTCGTTCCCCTAAAATTATTAAAAATCTAAACTAAATATTACTTTCTAATATGAACATAACCGTAGGGATTAAACTTTTGAGATTCCCATCTAGCTTTCTAGGAATAAATATAGAATAATTTAATATACAAAAGTAGGGGTGTTACACTAGGTATTAGTTATATGGTTATATATACATAGTTAGTCAACTAGTTCTTATTTCTAGATACCTTGCTTTACTACAGGCTATGTATATGACTCTATCACATACTTTCTATTGACTTGAATGTGATGTATGATATGTCTACCACTTGTTTAGGATCGTATATGTTTGAGTATGATTCCTATGTGCTCCTTATTATGTTCAATGACATATCGTTTTACAAGGAAAAAGGTTTAAAGACTTATATTGTGTTATAATTTCATTTTTTTATATATAAAAAAGATATTCCTCCATAAATAATTATTGAATATAATAAATAAATAGAATAATAATAAGGATAAGCAATGTGATAAAGAGTGTTACAAAGACCATTCTTGCAACCAGTCACATGCTTATTGATGTTGCTAAAGGCCAAATCACGGTGAGGGTGAATGACGAGGAAGTCAATTTCAATATTTAAGATGTTATGAAGCACCCTTTACACCTTAAATATTATTTGAAGGTTGATATGGTTGACCAAGTAGTGTAGCAGAGCATAGTGTAACACCCCAATGTTTTCCTTTAATTATTATTATTATTATTATTATTATTATTCGTTTGCCGTGTTTTTAATAAAATGATATTTTGAGAAAAAGAAATATTGGGCTTTTAAACTGGGGTTTTATAATTAGAGTGTTTTTAAAAGTTTAAAAACCCTTTTATTGGGCTTAGTTTTATGAGTCCAAAGTTAGCTTTAAATATTCTTTAGGTTTCTTGAAAACCTAATCCTTCTTCCTTATTCTTTCGCTTGTGCCTCCTTGGTGATACCGTGCTGTCAGAGCCTTTGCAGTCAAGAAGTGAGGAACCTTAGAAAGACGCTACTGCACCGTTTGCATCCTCTTGCTGGAGATCGCCTTTTTCAAGGTAAGGGGGGGAGTGAGTTATCTCGCTCATGGGTATGGCTTTGGTCGTGGGTAGAGGGGTTGGCCCTAGACCCCAATTGTTTGTGAATTATATGGTTGTATACGTGCAAAGGAGAATGCGATTTTCCCTAAATTATTAATATGCTTTATGAAAATTCTATGTTTAATTTATATGGATTATCATGGATTGTCTTTTTAAAATCTGTACCTTGAATCCGCCCGGCGGGGCTAAATAGCCGTTGGACGAGCTTTCGTTGGAAACTACACTCCGCGTTGATGCCGGGCGGGATGAACAATCCGCTGAGCGGTTGGGTCCTGACGTGGACACGCTGGGCGGGGTTCACAACCCGCTGGGCGGGTTGGTTGCGGCGCAGACCCACTTGGCGGGATATATAGCCCGCCAGGCGGATTCGCTGCTGGCACAACGAGCGGATACGACTTTCGCTATTACGTTCCTTGTGTTTGTGAACTCCTTTTGGCAGTGTTTAACTCATTGTTATTTGTTTTTTTATGTCTTGTTGAGTTTATATTGTATGGTTGTTATTTACCTTAAAAAAATGAATGTGATATGAAATTGTGCCTATGATTCATGATAAAAGTCTATGAAAGTTGTGAGCATTATATGTGACCATGCATCATAACATTTGAGTTATGTGATGAGGAAAGTATGTAGGAATCTGGCTGGTGGAGGCCGTGATGGGTTGTTTAACCTTAGCCTTGGGGGTTATCCGGTTGGGAAAACTCCAATGGTCCATGCTGATCCCATGGAGCTGGGGCGTACTGGCAAAACTGGGTAACCCTGACTAGTTGCCGGGGGATATCATACTAGTTAAGGGTGCGAGAGCCGAAGGCATCGGTACCGATGACGCTTCTTATGGCCGTGCATTTACTCCTAGTCTACTTTCCGACAAGTTTAAGTTGGTACCACATGTGCATAAGAAGTAGAAGCTAGGTATTGCATTACATATGTTTTTGTGCATTTTGGTTTTTTTTGCAAATTACTGTTAATTGATTATGTATGTGATGTGTATTCTACCTGTCTCCATTGTCATACTTTGAGCATGATGTGAGATGTATCTCACCCCCTTGTTTTCTGGTGTTTTCTGTATGTGTCTGTGATATACAGGTGATGTTCAGCAAGACCTTGAGGAGGAGTCTTAGAGTAGGGGCATTGGCCTCATTGCAGTTTATTTTACAGTTTCTTTACGGTTTTGTCAACTCTGATAGTAATGTGACATCGGGGTCTTAGTTATTTATTATTTTAGCTTTTAAACTTTAGACTAATAGTTTTACTTTTAAATTGGTTTATTTTATTTTATTTGGACTTGTATGGTCAACTATGGGCCACCATAATTTGGTTAATCAGTAAAGCATCTTATGGAGCCTTAGTAAATGTGAGTTGTGCATGTGATGTCCTTTATCGTGTGAAGAAAAAGATTATAAACTATTGTTTTATTTTACAAATGAAAAGTATGTTATATTTTCGTAATATTTATTTAATAATTAGCTTTGGGGTAAAGGTGTCACACATAGAGCTGAACACCTCTTTTACTCCTTTTAAGCATGTGATTGCTAATGCTATAGCTAATCTTGATGAAGTTGAGAAAGATGAAATAGAGGAATGTTTTACTTAGTTGGAATTTGAGGAATTGAAAGATTCTTGTGATGAAAAAGAGGTAGAGCATGAAGTTATTGAAGAAAAAAGAAGGTGAAAGTGACATTGATAGTCCTTGTGACACTTGTTCACATTGGACATAACCCATGTTTATTTAATCATTTAATTAGTTATTTTAATTTACAAGTGAACGAGAATATGGGAAAAAAATTTTGCGTTTCATATCATATGCAATCGTCATACAAACTCTTCAAATAAATAAATCATAAGTAAAACAAAATTTGGAAATGAAAGTAAAAGTTAAGAAAATAATACATATCATATCATCATGAGTTAGAACCGAGTACATAGGTTTTTGAATACATCTGAGTTAAATACAACAGAGTCTGAACTGTAATACATCTGAAGTCATAAGTATAGGGAAATAAAAAAAAGTACATAAAGAGATACCAGTCCTCCCCCAACTACGTACATAAAAAAAAATATCCTAAGCTAGAGCAGTGTCTATAAATCTACTCCTAGTCCCTGTATACAAAAGGAAAAGAAACCTAGCCCTTACTATCATTCCTCGTCGGTCTATGTTGTCTTGGAGTTGTCAGAATCTGAGGGGTGGACCTATCTGTTAAGCAACCCTTGAGGGGACCTAACGATAGATGGTGCTGAAGAAGGTCATGAGTGCCATCCGTTGGCCATGCCCACCTGATATTCCACCATGGGAGAACCCTTAGGGGACTTTGCCAACACGACCTCCATAGGAGATCCCATGGGGTCCTCAAGTATAGGTTGTGCATTATGAGGTGATCCATAGGCAGCTGCTTGGCGAGTGGTGCAAAGTCTAGATAAGGAGCCATAAAAGGTATAGCAGGATCCTCGGGTGGTGCAGGAGGAACATACTCGAAGTGCGGTGGGGGTGAAGATGAGACAGAGACGGGAAATGTCCAGGACATGGAAGCCATGTGCACTCCTAAGATAGGGGACAAGAAGGTGATGGTGTCGACACCTCTAAATGTTAAGTAGTCTGTTGCTTCGTCATAAATCCAAGTCCCTGCATCGTCATAGTCAATGTGCATGTTGAAGAGGATGCGAGGAGCCACCATCTTCAAGTATCGACCACGTATAATCATGCATCACAAGAAAATATAAATAGAGGAGTGAGACGATTTTGTTCTCAAAATCACTTTCACATAGATGGTAGGATATCCTACCGTCATATACAGATAAAACACAACTAACAATAAAGAAAAGTGGGGAACCTAGGGTTTGTCTAAGTTATAACAACTATCCTTGACATTGTATGGATTTATACTCCCAACATGGTTCTCAATAGAATTGGGACATGATTGGGAGTACATATACCTCTCTCAACATGGTACAATCCTCATTATCATCGAAGAACAAAGCAACAGCTCAAGACCTTCACGGTCCACACAAAGGTATACTCTCACACCAATCCTAGAATGCTGAACAGTTGTCGGGGTTATCAAGCTTGGTCAAGCAAATATCCCAACTCAAGAGCATTACCTCAGTCATTAGGACCTTCACCACTTGACGCCTTACCCCCAAGACCACCGCAAGTGGGTCCCTGCTTTCATTCCTCAATGTACCGACTGTAACTTCCCATGCAGGGTACCATGCCTTGGCATATCCCTCGCATTAAACTATTTTACAATTCCACTATTGTCCTTTCTTGACCTTCTCAATTTGGACAGAGATTTCTCTAGTCTCAGCACACCTGAGTACCGGCACAATCTCTTCTCAACATCTCTGCCTCTTAATGTAAAGGTTCTTATTGCAGTATAATATAAGGGGATTCTACATATATAATTGAGAAAGCAAAACAATAAATAGGATACTGGAAGATTAATATTGATTTGTCTCCATTATCTTAAGAGCCTAATTTAAAGATGAAGCTTACTTAGGAGGCCCTAAGTTAGCTAATAGTGATTTGATTTAATCATTAAAATCCTTAATTAGGAACTTAGGTGTTTAATGAAAAGTTCAACTTAATACTTAATGTATGGCTACCCATATGTCTTATGTACCAAATTACCAAATAATATTAGATGCCACCATTAATTTGTTTTAACAAAATTAATTAGTAGTAGTTAATCATGATTATAAACAATTTAGTAAAAGAAATTACTTATTTTATGATATAAAAACAAGACTTTACATTTTAATTAAGGAATAGTCCTCTTAAATTATATAAAAACAGAGAGGATTTATTTCTTTAAAGGAAATTTTGATTAACTTTAAATAAAAAGGCTCCTTTTAGGTCCTAAGTATTTAGAAAAATGAGAATTTAGTAACTAGAAACATATTCTTTAACTTTAGTTCCAAAACAAGACCTCTAGAGAGCACAATTTTTTGTTCAGTTTTGAAATTCGATTTAAATGGTTAAACGATTTTTGTATGCCATGATTTATAGCTTGTTTGAAATATGTTTCTTTCTATTTTCTAAATCATCAAATATTATTCCAAGCAAAAATTTATAAAAATAGATATGAAAATAACAAGGCAGAAAGGTTAGGAGGCCCTTACTAGAGAACCAGTAGCACTTCCTTGCTATTTTCGTACCCAACTTCAAACCTTTTGCAACCAAGAAAATTATTTTTAGAAGGTAAATTAAAAAATATTTTTAAAAAATCCAAGAACTCCAAAAACTAAGATCTAGTCAATTTTTAGTGATTTTTCAAAATATACCATTGAAAAAGACATTTTGGGTCAGGAATAGCGCGTCTCATCTAAATTGTAAAATTTGGTAAAAATAATAAACGATGATTAATAAATCTTAGTGAATGTACATTTTATTCATCCAAGACTTGTTCAATAACTCGTATTAGAAGGTTTGATAATTGTTTTTAAGTGTATACTGCCCATTACTGTCCATAGAAAAGTAGCTTCAACTTTTAAAAAGAGTATCTTTGTCGTTTCTAAACTTTTTTGAACGATTCTTGTGCTCATTTCGAAGAAAATTTTTCTAGTTTTCAACAAAAAAAACAAGCACCTAAAAATGTTGACTTTAGCTCCAAATATTACAGAAATAATGATGGGTGTTCAGACAGAAACTGAAGACAGCTCGCTAGAACTTAAATACCACTTCACAAAAATCACTTTTTTCACTAAGTTGTGGACTTTTAATGGATAAAATAAAATTTTGGGGTTATTAGGTAGGTCAAAGACTAAAATAATCATCCCTTCTCTCCACTAAAGACCATCACTTGAAGGGTGTTAAAAATGCCAACATTTAGTGGTAAACTGAGTTCTGGTTCCAGTTTCAGAAATCCTTGGTCTTTGATGGTGAGTAAAGTTCCAATATTGTCTGAAGAAAGTGACCATTTTCATAAGTCCCCTTTGGAAGGACTAGATCAAGGGTTCAAGAGTGTTTAAATGTCATAAAAGTCTTCCCTTTTTCTACTTATTGTCAGGTTAAGAAAAGTTTACAACTTTAAGCCTTGATTTAGAGGTGTTGGAGTTTTTAACCAAGCCTTTACCATTTTTAGAGCAATGTAACCATATAAACCATCATCAATACTTAATAACAACTTAAGAACAAATAACCCCAGCCATAAAAAGGAGAAGGGACAGTAGAGAATAAAACAACAACAACACAATGAAGCTTAACAACAACAAGAATGAGAATAGAAATAGAGAAAATGCTAAGGGTTTCGGGGCCAAACTCACCCATAACTCATCTATATGAAAGCAAATGAAAAGAGAACACTCCACTCCCCCCTATATACCTCAAGTGTTGGTTGGAGAAGAGAAGGAAACAAAGTACATTGAAGCTCCCAACAAGGTGGTGATGGATGGTGGCTTTAATGGAGGGTGGGAGTAGGAGAGAATGGAGGTTTTTTGTGTAAGGAAACTTTTAAAAATGGAATTAGGGAGAGAAAGAGAGTGTTGGACGTGCAGCTTGTGGGTAGAAGAGGGGTGGAGAAAGTTGTTCCAAAATGATAGCTTTTATAGAGAAATAGGTTGCTAGAAAAGGAGCCATAGTTCCTGCTTCCCCAAGTCTCTACGTTTCATTTTCTCTGCAGAGGAATAGATCGGTTTAGACAAAAGCATCTTAAACTTTGTAAATTTGATTTTTATAGCAAATGCATGAAATTTTCTTTGGAACTTTGTGAGGACCTTAATTATTGATTAAAAATAATTTCCAAGATTTAAAATTAATTTTTAGTAATTAAATTCAAATTTTTAATCATTTATTTGGTATTTTTGAGTTAATTTCACTTATTATACCCATAATGGCTACAATTTTAGCAAACAATGGATGACATATATATTTTAATAATTGTTTGGTCATTTTAGTTTGGTCATTTTTCACGGGGATCTTAGAAAAATTCCAAAAAATTCTCAAAATTATATTTTAATATATATGACATATTTCTAAGTTCAAAATGACAATTTACAGTCATTTAAACCTTTTTCATATGTCAGCTATCAGTGTAGAGGAATTAAGATTAACTATCAGTTCCTTAATTCCCCGATAATTTCATAGATATTATGAATTAAACATAAGTCTAAAATAAGGGTGTTACAGCCTCCTTGATCACTTGAAGTATGCATTCTTAAAGGAGAACAATACTCAGCCAGTGATTATTAGTAGTTGCTTAAAGGAAAATGAAGTAGAATAGTTAATTAAAATCTTGAAAGAGCACAAAGAGGTAATATGGTGGTCGACTTCTAATCTCAAAAGAATTAGTCTAGCCTTATGTATGCACAATATCAAACTTGAAGAAGCATATAAGCTAGTGGTGCAACCTCAAAGAAGGCTTAATCCAATCATGCAAGAAGAAGATAGAAAAGAGGTCCTGAAATTGCTTGGAGCTAGGATGATTTATCCCATCTCCCACAGTTCTTGGGTGAAACCTGTGCAAGTTGTCTCGAAGAAAGAGGGAACTACAATTACGACCAATGAGAAAGGAGAACTTATTCCCACAAGACTGTTAATAGATGGAGGATGTGTATAGATTATAGGAAGCTTGACCAAGCAACTAGAAAGACCATTTTCCTCTATCTTTCATGGACCAAATGCTTGAAAAATTGGCAGGACAAGAATTTTATTGTTTCTTGGACAGATACACCAGCTATTATCAAATTCTTGTGGATTCGAAAGATCAAGAAAAGACTACTTTTACTTGTCCTTTTAGAGTCTTTGCTCTGACACCCAATTACATTGCTTTTTACTTACGAAAAATGTTATTAATTTACTTATTCATATTATATTAATTTTGATTATTAATTTATTTTGCAGACAATAATTATTAACCAAATTATTATAAGCATGATTTTCTAATTAATTGATTTCAATTGTCATGATGATATAGTAAAATGTTAAGACAACTAAAATTTTTTTTTACAAAGTCATCCATAGTCACATATGTATATGTATATGCGCGCAAGCGCGCACATGTGTGTGTATAACTATGAATCATAATATATAATCGCCATTTCCATACATAACTCATCTTAGTTAGAGTAGTACATACTGCACGCATCCCTGATAGAGGCCTTGGAAGGACTTGGCAACTTTGGATTAGGACACTTGTTATTAGGCTTTGTTAGGCTTATTGTCAAACTTTTGTATACACCTAAGTTTAATTAGGAGCCATGTGGACCTTAGTTAATTTTAGTTTATAGCTTATGTTTTAGTTGGATTTGTATTGGGCCTTTTAGTTTGATTAGGCCTTTTATTAGTTGAGGCATAAATAGGCCTATAGGACATCTTGTAAGAAAAAACTTTTGGGCATTATTGAATGTGATTAGCTTTGTGCTAAGAGAGGGTTGTTCCTCTTGGTTTTTGCTTAAAACCTTAGATTCTTATCAAAGAATTCTATTCTTTGGGCAAATCCTCCTGGACTTATCAATCCTTGGATTGTGGCGTCATTCTAACATTTCTCATCTTATCTTCCTTTTCTTTATCTTCGAATTTTTTGGTTCCGATCTTGATACTTTTGGTGCTGAAATTTGTGATCCAATTTGGGGCTTTTATCAATCCCCAAAATTGATGTGCCCCTATGTAGGATCCATTTTCAGCACCTTAATTGTTCAAAATTGAGACCAAAACATATTTGAAGAAAAGAGAAAAATGAAAAGGAAAAGAATGGATGAGATGCCACAATTAATTCATGATTGATGAGTCAATGAGGATATGCCACAAAAAAATTGTTCTTTGATAAGAATCTAATGGTTCAATCCAAGAACCTAGAGAGAACACTCTCTTAGCAAAATTGCTGTTAATTTCTTAATTCATCAAAAGTGTCTACAAAGTGCCCATATGGACCTATTTACACTAACACTAAAAACAAGGCGCAAATACTAACAAGCCCAAAATAAGTCATAATAGATCTAAACATAGTCAACTAAAAAAAATAGGAGCTAACAACCCCATTAAAGCCCAACAAAGGCCCAAAATAAAAATGCTAAAAAATGTAAGGAAACCCTAATCTAAAACTTGGCTCCAATTTATTATCTTCAAGCTTCTAAGGCCCTTTTCTTCCTTCTCCATGAATGTGTTAAGCCTCTTGCCAAGTTCCTTTTGAATTTTTCTTCTCCTTCCTCTAGTCATCGGACCTTCTGTGTTTATCTCTTCTTCCTTGAAGGCTTTGGATAGTTTTCTATCAAAAATCCTATGGGCTACAAAAAGACGAAACTTGCCAACATCCTGTTCAGATGGAGCCCTTAAAAAGCCCCTCTCCCTTGCTATTACTACTGCCGAACTGCTAAGATGAAGGTCAATGAATCCATTGGGCTATAGATTACCTATGCCTGAATATCCTAGCACAATGGAGAGAGAGGATGATGGGCTCAACCATTTGTTACCCATCCATCCATGACTGTGATGTAACCCCAACGTGGGTCTTAAATTCAGCACCAAAAGTATCAAGATCAAAACCAAAATTGAAGGAAAGAAAAAGCGGAATAGATGAGAAATGGTAAGAATGATGGCACAATCTGAAGATTGATAAGTCGAAGAGGATTTGCCACAAAGAATAGAATTCTTTGACAAGAATCTAAAGGTTCAAAGCAAGAACTAAGAGGAGCAATGTTCACTTAATTAGCAAAAGCTAATCACATTTAATAATGCCAAAAGTTTCTTTACAAGTGGTCCTAGAGGCCTATTTATACTACAACTAATAAAAGGCCCAATACAATTCATAGTAGGCCTAAACAAAGCAAACTAAAACATTAGCTAGCAACTAAAAATAACTAAAATCCATATAGCACCTAATGAGCAACACTTAGATGCATACAAAAGGTCCACAAAAGCCTAATAAGGTCCAAAAAAATAAAGAGTCTTAAATGACAATTAACCAAAAAGCTAAGCCCCTCTAAGACCTCTATCATTCCCTCATTCTTAGAAGAAATTTGTCAATCAATTTAGCTCCTTTATTCCTACATAAAAAATGTAACGTCTTGTTTTTCTTAAATGCGTGATTAAGTGTTTTAATAACTAAAAAGTGGAAACTAGAAATGTAATCTAGGTGATTAAAAGAAATAAATGAATTGTTGTTATGTATAGTTTATTGTATGTGATGATGGTTGTGTGTTGTTTGTTTGAAATTTGGGTTTGAATTTAGGAAAGTTGTGATATGTGCTTGAGCCAATGTGGGTATATTGTGAGTGTGATGTTGGGTTTTGAGAGAAAAACAATTGAGTAAACCAGTTTTGAGATAAGGGGAGTGGTTTGGTGAGGTTTGGGCCTTAATTGGCCAAAAGTCTGTACGAGAGTGCCGGGGGAGTTAATATATAAGGAGAGGGGGGGTGTTCCCTCCTTATTTTCCTTTCTCTTTCTCTCTCTCTACTCTCATTTTCTCTCTACTTATCTCTAGATTTTATCGAGTGTGTGAGGTTATAAAAGAGTTGTGAGATTGGTTTAGTAGTTGTGGTAAGGAAAGAAACGATCTTAGCTAATTCTGGCTCAAGAACATCAGATTCTCAAGGAACCTAAATCCTAATTCAGAGACTTTTAGAGGCAAGGGAAGCTTACTTATGGTTGATTTGGTGTTTGTGTATGTTAACATGTTGATTAAATGCTTTAGAATCGGTTGAATCTTGATGAATTTGGTTATGTAGTTGGTTTTTGCTAAAAATGGGTTTTAAAAAGGTAATTTGTGATTGGTGAATGATTTGTGGATAAAATTAGTTATATAACGGTTAGAAAGGTATTAGAAGTGATTAAACTTGTTTTGTGATGTTTATTGTTGATTGATTTGGTACAAAATGGGTGTTGGTGAGTGATTTGAGAAGAAAAAGATCAAAAATTGCAACCTAGCGATTGAACTCTCGCTTAGCGACGGATATTTCAGTTGCTGGAAGATGAGCTTTTCCTTAGCAACAAATTTTGAGGTTGCTGGAAGTCCATTCGCTCAACAAGTGAAATGCTCGCTCAGTGACGGTCGCTTAGCGACGGATGCTAATGCTCTCTGTTAAGTCATTTGCTTAGTGATGAAAATGTTCGCACAGCGACGGATTTTGGGATGGATTTCTCACTCAGCGACGAAAATGCTCGCTAAGCGAAAGGAAAACAAAGTTTTCTCTTCTTTCTTATCATTTTTGTTGGTTGTTGATGACTTTATTGATTCCATAAATGTCAAATGTATATTTTAAGTTAAGTGGATGTTCAAATGGTTTTCTAAACTAGATTTTGGGTTTTTCTTTATCATTATTGTTGGGGGATTGTGTGATAAGTTGTGAGTGTCTCGCTGAGTGAAACATGTGTTCGTTGAGCAAGAATTCTTCCTAAGACTTGGTTGCTCTCTGGAATTGAGCTTGCTAAGCAAGACTTATACTTGTTGAGCGAGAACCTTTGAAGAGAGATTGTGTTTTCTATATAAAAGGTACTCGCTGAGTGAGCATGTAATTCTGTCTTGTTTGGTAAGAATTGTCAAAAAGTATGTGTTGCTTGGACATTGTCTTATCTGTTGACCATGCAAGAGGCCAGTTTAGGCATGCATTGTAACACACTATTTCTCCTAATACCTAATTAAGTATTTTAATGACTAAAAGAAGGAACTTAGATATGTAATCTAGGTGATTAAAAGGAAGAAATGAATTGTTGTTGTGTCTGGTTTGTTATATGTGGTGAAAGTGGTGAATTATCTATTTGAATTTAGGTTTGATTTTAGGGGATTTGAGATCTGTGCTTGAGCCAATCTAGATATGTTGTGAGAGTAATTTTGGGCTTTTGAGATAAAACAGTTAAGTTAAATCAGTTTTGGGATAAGAGCAGTGGTTTGGTGAGATTTGGGCCTTAGTTGGTCAAAAGTCCGTGTAAGAGCTCCGGGGACCTCGGATATAAAAGGAGGAGGGGGGGGAACCCTCATTCTCCTTCTCTCTCTTCAGTTTCTCTCTCTTCTTTTCAGTTCTCTATTTCTCTCTAGATTTCTCGAGTAGTTAAGGGTGTCAAAGGTTTCTCAGCTCTGATTTCATGTCCTTGAGTTGCGGAAGGTAGATTTCTTGGAAGATTGGCTCAAGAGTTCTCTTCTCTCATATTCTCATCTTCCCAAGTTTCAAATTTGGAAGCTTTTGAGGTAAGGGAAGCTTACTATTGCTTGATTCCATGTTTATGGTCGTTGATATGTCGATTTAAGCCTCTTAAATCAGTTGGTTTGGTGATTATTTATGTGTTTATGGATTGTGATAAAATGGGTTTTAAAAGGTGGTTTCCAAATTCGTGGATGATTTGTGGGAGAAATCAGTATGTAATCAGTTAGAAATATATCAAATGTGTCTATAATTGTTTTGTGATGCTTGGAATGGATTGATTTTGGTAGAAATCTTAAGTATGGTAGTTTTGATATAAAATGGGTTTTAAGAAGGGATTTTGAGATTTGAGGTTGTTTTATGGTTAAAATTATTGTATAATCAATTAAAAGTACATTAAAAGTGTTTACAATTGATTTGGAATGATTGTATAGCAATTAGAATTCATGGGATTGAAGAATCAAAGTCCAAATACCTTGTTCGCAACGCAGGCAATGCCAGGCGACAGCCCTTCCCACTGGGCGAGGTTTTTCTTGAGCCCAAAAGGTGGCTTCTAAAGGAACATCGTCGGGCGACAAAACTGCTTGGCAGATTTCGGGACTCGCTGGGCAGGCAGCTCTCGCTAAGCGGTAATGTGGTGCCGCCGAGCGGCAGTATGGCTATGAGCTTTGTTATTGTTGGGACGTATTGTGGTTGAGTTGATTATTGTGATGATACATATATTTTGAATGCATATGTTGTTGGCTGAGGTTAAGTGGGCCTCAAGCTATTGTGGTGTGATGGTGTGACATATAAATAAATATGCATGTGGATATGGATGAATAATTTGTTGCTTAGATAGGACCTCCACATGTTGTTGTTATTCTTCCAAACTTAGTTCTTGGTTTTCTTTATTATTGTTGTGAATTGGTTTGACAAAATGTGGAAAAATGGTAATTGAGTGGAAGGTTACTCAAGTAAAGCCTCCACTAGTCGTAATATGTTGGTGAGATATCTTACTTGTTGACCATGCAAGAGGATGGATTGGGCCTACATGGGGTTGATGAGAATTGTTGGACCACAGGTGGTGCTAAGTAGGCCACGTGGTGATATGCTAATATATATATATATATATATATATTATGTGTTGATTGTTGTTGTTGAGTGAAAGGTTGCTTAGATAGGACCTTCGCTTGTGATGTATGATATTGTTCCTCACGAGATGTTGGCTGCTTGGATAGGGCCTTACATGTTGACCATGCAAGAGGCTGGATTGGGCCTGCATGGGGTTGATGGGGATTGTTGGACCATAGGTCGTGCTAAGTAGGCCACGTGGTGATATATTGATACACATATGTATGATGTGTTGATTGTTGTTGTTGAGTGGATGGTTGTAATGATATATTGATATATATATGTACCTATGGATATTATGAATGGTTGTGGCTGAGTTGATTGTTGTGGTGATACATGCATTGACATGCATATGTTATTGGCTGAGGTTGTATGAGCCTCATGCCGTATGCTGGAAGGCATGGAAGTTGGGGGTGAACAGAACTGCGGCTTAAACGGGCCTCCAACCTAGTGCCTGGATGAGAAGTGGGGTCTAAAAGATGGGCCTAGGGGATAAGTGGATGGGTAATCCTGTAGTGGGGCCAAGACAGTGCAGGCTTTGTGTCGCGGTATACCACCACCCACATTCACTTATCCTGACAACCATAAGCTTATCCAACTAATCAGAGTTTGACAATCCCTTAATGGTGCTTGGAAGGCCATGGTAGGGGATAAGACCTAGCTAATCACTCGCTATGTAGAAAATCTCTTGAGAGTAGTGTTTTCATACATTAGTATGGTGATTGATATCACTAAGGAAGAATGTAACTATATATCATGAAATTTTATTTGAATTTTTATATATATATGAAGTCTTCATTTGTAACTAATGATGTTGGTGGTGATAGTGTTGTCGTTGTTGTTATGATTACTTGGTAATTGTGGTTGTTTATTATCGTGGTTGTTATTATGGTTGGAGATGGTGGTAGAGGTGTGGATGATGCCTTGTTGTTGATGTTGTTTCTATTTTCTATTTGATTATTGATATGGAATGAGGGGATTTTTCTATTATTTTACTTTAAAATACACGTTTTATTATTCAAGTAAGCTTACCCTTGCATTGTTTGCACTTGTGGTTCGTGCCTGTGATGATCACGTCGTTTGGCGTGGAAGCAGAAGGAGAGGTGTCTGTAGATCCAGCTTCTCGGAGCTGATGGAAGAGGTCTTAGATGAAGACTTTTGGAGACCTTTTTGGGCGGAGCTCTTTTGGAAGCTCCTTTCTTTTGTTTTGGTTTCGATGCAAAATTGTTATATAGTTGACCAACTATAGGAAGTTATGTTATTATATTGTAACCTTAATCGTACATGATATCTTTGGTTTTGCATAAATTTTATAGTCATGAATGGTGGTATAATCAGGTTTTGTTAATGATTAAACTTAGAGTCAAAACATGAGAAATGTGAGTAATACTGTAGCGGCAGAGGGTCATTACATGCATGGGGTTAATTTGTGGTTGATGGTGATTGTTGGACCATAAGTGGTGCTGAGTAGGCCACGTGGTGATATGTTGATACATATATACATGATATGATGACTGTTGTGGTTGAGTTAATGGTTGTGGTGATATGTTGATACGTATATACATGATATGATGATTGTTGTGGTTGAGTTGATTGTTGTAGTGATACATGCATTGGCATACATATGTTGTTGGCTAAGGTTGTGTGGGCCTCAAGCTGTGTGCGGGTAGGCATGTAAGGTGGATGGTGACTAGAGTTGATACTCAAATAGGCCTCCAACCTAGTGCCTAGATAAGAAATGTGGTTTTAAAGCTAGACCTTAGGGATAAATGGATGGGTAATCCCACAGGGGGGCCAAGGCAGTGCAGGCCTTGTGTCGCGGTATACCACCACCCACATACACTTATCCTATCAACGTAAGCTTATCCAACTAATCAGAGTTTTGGCAATCCCTAAATGGTGCTAGATGGCCATGGTAGGGGATAAGACCTGGCTGATTGCTCAAAATGTAGAAAATCTCTCGAGAGTCGTGTCATTCAAACATTTACATATGAGGTTGACAGCATAGTGTATGATGTTGTATGTGATATACTATAATGTGTGTAAACCCATTTGTGGACAAAATTTGGTTTCCATATTGGTGTGATTAATGATTTTGATTATATTGGATTAAATATTATATGTTGGTTTTTGTTTCATAAGCTTACCCTTGCCTTGTTTTGTTGTTGGTTCGATGTCTTGTTGTTGTTGTTGTGTTGCTGTGACTGTGATGATCATGTCATTTTGGTGTGGGAGTAGAGGGAGAGGTGTTTGTAGATCCAGCTTCTCAGAGCTGATGGAGAAGGTCTCAGATGGAGACTTTTGGAGGCCCTTTTTGGGTGGAGCTTTTCTGGAAGCTCTTTTTGTTTCTTTTATGATTTGATGTCTCTGTTGTATAGTTGACCAGCTATAGGGAGTTTTGTTGTTGTACATAACCTTATTTGTATATTATATCATCGGAGTTGTATATATTTTATAGTTATGAATGGTGATCTAATCATGTTTATGTTAATGACTAAACATATGGGTAATGTATGAGGAATATGAGTAGTACTATAGTGGCAGAGGGTTGTTACACTTTTTGGTATCAGAGCCGGTCGTGTCTTTAGGTTGGCCTATGGGAAATAGGTCCAGTATGCTTGTGTTGTGTGTATACGACATGTTGTTTATGTTGCCTAATCCATTGGAAGTGGCTACAATGTGATTTTGAGAATGGCCAACACAAAATCATATTAAAGCACTAAAGGTGGAAGGTAATGTTGTATGTGTGGACTCATGGATTGAGTAGACTCATGGTCTTCATTTATTCTATGATTGTTGCATGAAATGTTGTTCGTCTTTGTTATGTTGTGGTGTGGATCATTCCATGAGCGAAGTGATCATGTTTGGATAGTTGATAAGTATTGTTGTGCTTGGTTTTGTAGAATCCTGATGAGAAGATCTAACCAGCCACCACCACCACCTCTAGTTGATTTCTCTCAGATAGCTAGAGCTATGGAGGCGATGGTTGCTACTATGGCCCAACAGCAGAATACTGTGGCTCAGCAACAAATCGCCATGGCTCAACAGCATCAAGTTGCCATGGAACAACTAGAGATGTCTTGAGCTGCTGCCGAAGTTGCTCGTGTTGCTGTGCCTCTTAAGTTTCAAAGGGTTGGCTGAGTTTAGGAAGAGGGACCCACCCTAGCTCAAGGGTGAGTCAAATCCTAATGTAGCTGACCAGTGGATGCAAGAGATGGAGAATATTTTTAGGGCTATGGCTTACCTTGATGATAGGAAGGTCGTTTATGCCACTTATATGCTTGTCGGTGAGACAGAGTATTGGTGGCAAAGAACCCAACAGTTGACGGGAGCTTAGGGTGAAGCTATCACCTGGGCTAGTTTTTGAGAGCTTTTCCTGGAGAAGTATTTTCCAGCAAGCGCAAGGCATGCAAAGGAGATGGAGTTCTTGAGGTTATACCAAGGAAACATGTCAGTGAGTGAGTATGCCGGCAAATTTGAGTACCTGGCTCGGTTTTACTGATAGGCGACTACCGAGGAGTGGAGATGTCGCAAGTTTGAAGAAGGTTTGAGGCATGAGTTGGAGAGGATGATTATCCCTATGACTATCAAAGAGTTTCCTACTCTGGTAGAGAAGGCAAAGACAGTGGAGAGATTGGAGTCCGGCACTCAAGTAGTGAGGACTCAGAGTAATGGATCATCTAGATCTAGGAGAGGAGGGTTGTAAAGGAAGCCATATAGTAGACCTCAGAGTCAGTTGCAATCCTTTAGATCTCAACCGTCTGGAACTTCTAGCTCCTAGAGTCATTCGTCTATTACACCCCATACCAGATAGCAAGAGGTTAAATGCTTCAGGTGTGGTGGCCTACACTATATAGGTTAGTGCCCTTTGAAGAGCAATGTTTACTTTAGATGTCAGCAGCTTGGACATATAGCTAGAGACTGTACAGCTTTAGTGAAGGCAGAGTCCACCGTGAATGTTGCAAGGGCAGTGAGACTTATAGCAACTAGACGTGTGTTTGCTATGAGTGGAGCAAAAGCTGCTCGTTCCGATGATCTTATTCGAGGCGAGTGTGAGATAGCTAGTAATACTCTATCTGTGTTGTTTGATTATGGAGCCACTCATTCATTTATTTCATATGAATGTGTGGAGAGGTTACAGTTGTTGACCTATCCTTTGTTGTTTGATCTGCTTGTTTCTACGCCAACTGCTACCCCTATGGTGACATCAGTGGTTTGTGCTAATTGTCCGATAGTAGTGAGTGGATGAAGGTATAAAGTAAATCTGATTTGCCTTCCCTTGACGGAGTTGGATGTGATTTTGGGGATGGATTGGTTGTCTTCCAACCATATCTTGTTGGATTGTGCCAGAAAGACTTTGATCTTTCCTAGTGTGGAAAATTCTGAATTTATTTCTGCTACCCAAGCTCAGATTTCTTTGCAAGAAGAAGCTCAGGGGTATATGATCTTGTCTTTTCTGGAAGTCAAGAGTGATTTGGATTTGGAATCAATAGAAGTGGTGAAAGAGTTCCCTCAAGTCTTTCCTAAGGATGTACCTGGTGTACCTCCACAGAGAGAGGTGGAGTTTGCTATAGACTTGGTTCTAGGAGTGGGAACAGTGTCGATGGCTCTTTATAGAATGGCACTAGTTAAGTTGACAAAGTTAAAGAAGCAAGTTAAGGAGTTACTGGAAAAGAAGATGATCTGGCCTAGTGTTTCTCTTTGGGAAGCACCGGTATTATTGGTGAAAAAGAAAGATGGTAGTTCACGCTTATGTGTGGATTATAAGTAGTTGAACAAGATTACGATCAAGAACAAGTATTCGTTGCCAAGGATAGATGATTTGATGGACCAATTAAGGGGAGCCAAAGTATTCTCAAAGATAGATTTGAGATTTGGATACCACCAGATATGGGTGACGGATGAAGATATACCGAAGACTACTTTCAGGACTTGGTATGGGCATTATGAGTACATAGTAATGCCATTTGAAGTTACGAATGCTCCTACTATATTCATGGATTACATTAATAGAATCTTTTGACCTTTCTTAGACAAGTTTGTTGTTGTATTCATTGACGACATTCTTGTTTATTCCTAGTCGTATAAGGAGCACGGAGAGCATTTGAGGATAGTCTTGGGGATCTTGAAGGAGAAGCAACTGTATGCCAAGTTGTCCAAGTGTGAGTTTTGGTTGGATGAAATGAAATTGTTAGGCCACGTGATCACAGCTGAAGGGATTGCGGTTGATCCTAATAAGGTTGAGACTGTGTTGAGATGGGAACGTCCGAAGACGGCTACAGAGATTAGGAGTTTTGTTGGGTTGGCTGGATATTGCCGGAGATTCATAGAAGGTTTCTCAAGGATTGTTGCATCTTTGACCTAACTTACTCGTAAAGATCAACCTTTTGCATGGACAGAAGCTTGTGAGAACAGTTTCCAAGAGTTGAAGAGAAGGTTGACCACTTCACCTGTCTCAGTGTTGCCTAATCCTAGTGAGTCTTTTGAGGTTTATTGTGATGCTTCTCATCAAGGTTTGGGCTGTGTGTTGATGCAACATAGGAAGGTTGTGGCCTATACATCTAGACAGTTGAAGAATAATGAGAAAAACTATCCTACTCATGATTTGGAGTTGGCAGTTGTGGTGTTTGCTTTAAAGATATGGAAGCACTATCTGTATGGTGCGAAGTTTGATGTGTTCAGTGATTACAAGAGCTTAAAGTACTTGTTTAATTAGAAGGAGCTGAACATGAGGCAGAGAAGATGAATGGAATATCTGAAAGATTTTGATTTCCAGTTGATGTACCATCCTAGCAAGGCAAATGTGGTAGCTAATGCTTTGAGTAGGAAGACTATTTACATGTCAGCCTTGATGGTAAAGGAGTTGGAGTTGGTGGAAAGGTTATGAGATCTGAACTTATATGTGGAGTTATCATCTGACCATATCAGCTGTGGTATGATTACCGTGGCTAGAGATTTCTTGGAAATGGTCAAGGAGAAGCAATCAGTGGATCCTAATCTTTACAGGACTAAGGAATTGTTGGGCATAGATAAAGCAATAGACTTTAACTTGAGTACAATTGGTGTTTTGAGATTTAAAGGCAGAGTATGCGTGCCACAAGACCCTAAGTTGAAGAAGCTTATCTTGGAAGAAGGTCACAAGAGTAAGCTAAGTATGCATCCTGGTACTACCAAAATGTATCAGGATTTGAAGAAGATGTTTAGGTGGTCAAGTATGAAAATAGATGTGGCGAAATATGTTGTAGCTTGCCTAACTTGTCAGAAAGCCAAGATAGAACACCAGAGACCCGGTGGGATGTTGCAAACCATAGACATACCCGAGTGGAAGTGGGATAGCATCACCATGGATTTTGTTGTGAGTTTGCCTAGAACGGCACGGGGTGTTTGTAAACCTACTATAATAAGACAAGTATTTAATTAATTTAATTATTCCTTAATTTGTTTATTAGAAATGTCAGCTATGCTTAAAACTTTTACTGTACTATATTATTTTTTTCTTTAGGAGTTATGGAATAAATAAAGAGATGTCATATAAAGAACCATAACCGTGAAACAAACATCATCATATATATATGTATGTGTCAAGCCTTTGTACAAGGTCAAATGTCAAGTACATACATCGAAAATACATAACAAGAAATACATCAAAAGAAAGCCTAAATACCTAGCCATACAAAAAAAAATCTATGTCAGAGCAATACAAACCTATACTAGGCTATGCCATCCTATGCAAAAAGATCACAAGTAGAACCATCATCATAGTGAGTCCGTAGAGTCCATCACATCAGTGTTCTCTGAGTCCACCATATCCTCGTCCTTGTCATCAGAAGGTACATGACCATTGGGCAACTGCCCAAGGCCGTCGTAGCTGTTGACGCTACTAACCTCGGAACAAGAAGAGATCCACCCATAGTTCTCACTTGGATGATAGGAGGGACCGGATGAAGACTCAGTGGTGTCAGGGTACGGTGGGATCTCGATTGGTGGCTCATAGTACTGGAGATATAGTGTAAGGATTGCCATAATGCCAATGTCTGAAGCAGCATCCATTTGTGGAAATGGAGTGTCATCCATCTCGACATTTGCAGGTAAAGGTGGAAGGGCCTGTGGTCCTCTAACATAGCTATCGAGAGCGATAGTAGATAGGGTCATAGGTAACGTAAGCTGTTGCATAGGTTGGAAAACATCCGAGATGGGGGGACATAAAAGTGAAAGTAACCCGCCCTTGGAAAGTAGAGTGCTGAGTAACTAGGTCATAGACCCAAAGTCCCAGTAGGCAGTATGATATGTGGATGTTCAACGACCCAACTGTTGCCACTAAACATACACCACATACTCCTTATTAGGTGAATAAAATCAATCATAGCATATCTGTATATATATATATATATATATATATATATATATATAGAGAGAGAGAGAGAGAGAGAGAGAGAGATCATACATATCAACTGAGAGATCCATCTATCTCTCCTAGTACCATACATGCACATCAGTATATCTATCATCATCATATCATATCAACAATGGGACAACACCATCCCATATCAAAGATATCAAAATATACAAGTGTCAGGGAAACAGAATACAAAACTCACTCCTTATAGCTGGTCAATCTATACAACACAACACTTTCAAAACAAAGGGGTTGCTTTGCAAGCAACTCCACCATGATCTCTGAGCAGCTGGGTCTACTAAAGCCTCGCCGTCTGCTCCCACGCCATAGGACGTGATCATCACAAGCACATCAGCACAAGCAGCAACAACAGGACAACCAACAACAACAAAACACGGCAAGGGTAAGCTTACTAAAACAAGGGCATAACATATACTTATAGAGATCATCAACAATTCAAAATATCCAGTCACGAGTAATCACCAACAATTCACAACATTTTAATTACGAGTATATAGCACCTCATCATACATCTAAAGTCCTCAACGTATACACATAAAAATATTCATACAGAAGGGTTCTCAACTCAGGACTCCACATTTCATCACAATCACCACAACTATGTCAATGCATGATGACACGACTCTCGAGAAATTTACAACATATCAGGTGATCAGCCAGGTTTCACCCCCTACTGTGGCCTATTTAAGCACCATTCAGGGATTGCCAAACTCTGATCTACAGATAAGCTTAGTGGTTTGTCAGGATGAGTGTATGTGGGTGGTGGCTTACCGCAACACAAGGCCTGCATCACCTTGGCCTCCTACGGAGTCGCCCATCCACTTTTCCCCAAAGGCCCATCGTCAGCTGCACCATGTCTCATCCAACTCTAGGTTGGAGGCCCATCTGAGTTCCAACTTTGGTCACCATCCAACTTACGTGCCTACCTGCACCACGGCAAGAGGTCCATCGTCAGCTACCTCAGCCGCCAACTATGCATGAATGCATGTATTACACACCATCAACTACTCAACCACAACCAATAAACATACGACATATATATGTATATCAATACAACTAGTGGCAAAGAGGTCCATCGTTAGTTACCTCAAATTACCACTCATCATCCATCAACACCGTATTGGCCCCAAACTGGCCTCAATCATAATCAACAGGTAAGGCCCTATCTAAGCAGCCTACCTCGAGAGGAACAATATCATACATTATAAGTGAAGGTCCTATCTAAGCAACCTTCCACTCAACTACCACTTTCTAACAATTTATCACACAACTCCACAATGATAATAAAGAAAACCAAGAATCCAGTTTAAAATCATAACAACATGTAGAGGTCCTATCTAAGCAACCTTCTACTTCAACAACATATCCAACAATCTAAAAATGGTTAAAACAATCAACCTCACAAACCATTAACAACCTCACTCATGGTCATTCATTATATGATGACACAAACATCCTTAACAATCAAGTATACAATATGAATTGGCCTTTCTTGTGGAGTTTTAACATTTTTCCAAAGTTCCCAATTATATACTAAACATTAAACCAATAGCATTCAACCCTATCTTTATGTTTCTTAAAATTTCAACTTTTATGGTCCATACATGGCATCACAAAATTGACACAAAGCATCTCAAAAACAGGGGAGAATCAGGGGTTTTGTCGCTTGGCGCCATACTCTTGTTGCCCAGTGTCAACATCACAAAGAGTATCAGCAAAAATCGGAGAAAATGTTGCCCGACGACAAAATCCGTCGCTATAGGCAAAATCTTCGTCACTAAACTAAAATTCCGTTGCTAATTGACAACATTTTAGACAGCATTTTGTCAGCTGTCGCCCGACAACATAAACTGGCGCCCAGGTGCCGAATCGCAATTTCTACAGTTGCAAGAAAGATGACCCACTTCTGTTCTTGACAAAATCAATCTATCCCAAGCACTACAAAATAATTCTAGACACTTTAAATACATTCTTAACCAATTACATTTTGATTTCTCCCACCAATTATCCACAAATTTTGAAAACCCATTTTGTCAAAAATGCACCCCAACTCAGGCACAACCAGATTTGGAACGAATCCAAGGTAAGATTCACACAAAATCATGCTCATACATCACAAATATACAAGTGTAAGCTTCCCTTACCTCTTGGAGCTTTCGAATCCGAGCTTGGAAAAGGGAAAAATGTGAGAAAACCCAACTCTTGAGCCAAACCGTTAGAGCAACCACCACTCCTCACCAAAAGGATAGAAAGGCTACGAATTTTGTCTCTATGTAGTGGGTTTGAGAGAATTTTGAGAGAGTGAGAGAAGAGAGACGGGAGAGACGAGAGAATGAGAGAAAGAGGGGGATCGGAAAAAAATGAGAGAAATGAGAAGGGGAGGGGGTTTTATATTTTGAAACCCTCCCTGGGCCTTACAAGGTTTCAGGCCCACTAAAGCTCAGGGTCCATCTATTCACTCTCCAAAACTCACAACGGTTCTCACTTAACTGTTTTTCTCTCAACAACCTAAACCAATATCAACAATACTCTCAATTTGGCTCAAGCACATTTGTCTCAATTCCCTGAACTCAGATAGGAATTCCAAGTTTACCACATACAACTAACACCATCCAACTACAATTAACAACAATCCACTTATTTATTTGTTTTTAAACACTATAGTCACATATTAATTTTTCACTTTTAGTTATTAAACCACTAAATCATGCATTAAGAAAACACGGTGTTACATTCGCCATCCCATGGAAGAAATCCATCTGCTCGTAGCATGATCGTATATGAAAAGAAACAAAAAGAAAGAAGTGAGGTTTTTATAAAAGCCTCATTCATTTCTTAATAGGCTACAAACAACAAATTAAACAAGCAAGTGGGGAAATCCTAAGGTCCGACCTATGTTATTGTCACTTACTTACAGACTTTTACTTGACGTATGGATCCATACCTATCTCTGATGATGTACCTTAAGCATCAAGAATTATTGGGAAGTGATTGGGAGTTCGTATAATCCTTCATAAGGTACAGATATCCACGTCGTAATCGTCATCCTTGAGAAAAGGCTACACGCCCATCAGGGATATACACTCCACCAATCATGGTGATACTGAGCAGGTGTCAGGTTACCAAGTCGGTTTACATGATTTACCCCAGCTCAAGGTGCTAACCTGACCATTGGGATGTTCACAACTCAGTACCTTTACCCTCAAGACCCAAATAATGGTCCCTGCCTTTCATCCCACAGTGTACCAAACTGTGACTTCCCAGACATAGGCACTCATGCTTCTCAACATGGTCCTAATTCAATCAAGATTTTCCTATGACATTGTTTTCTAAGTTTCAAGACATACTCTCTAGATAATCCAGCAGAGTTCCAGCGTTACTCATTGCAGAGATTTCATTCATCCATCATATTTACATAAAACTTAGAATTAATTCAATACGAATATCATAAGGAAAGAATTATCAACAATCAAAGTTACATACATATTCATTCTCACACATTCATGCATTTATTATGGTTCTTATTTTAATTACTTATCTTTCTCCTTTTCTAACTTTTCAAACTAGACTATTTAAAGGAAATTTTTTCAATCTACCATTATAACTAGGACGTGTTAAATAAATTTGAGAGAAGTTCTTTTCTGATGTGGAAGGTTAGACTCTGCTGCAATCACAGAGCATACTTAGAGTTTCTCTCTAATTGTTTCCTTTTACTAAAATTTAGGGTGTTCATCTTACAAAACAAAGACTTCTAATTTCTTGAAGAAAATCATGTAATTGCATGCATTTTACCAAAACATTTGTTAACTTTATTTGAACAAGATTATTTATTTATTTCCATACTAGCTATAATTTGTTCAAAATAATAGTTGGATGGTAACAAATTAAAATTTGTCCAATAAAAACTTTTCCTAGTTTGGGCTGGCCTAAAGTCCATTTAGTTAATTTTGACAAAACTTTATTCCTTAAATTAATCCACAAAGATTTAGTAGAACTTGCTTTTTCAAGAAAACCTTTTCTCAACTTTTCCTAAGATTTATTTTTACCAATTTGAACTAATTCAAGTAATTATCAAAAATGCTTAATTTTAATAAAAGAAATTCATTTTCTCCTTTACTTTTTTTTTTAAACAAAAGAGAATTTTTACCTTGTCACTTAGATTTCTAGTACATTATAAAAATCTAAACTTTGTATAGATAATTTTAAAAGAATTTTCTTCTAACTTCATTTTTAATGGGTCAAATGCCCTTTTTAGAAAAAGCCCAAATTATTTGTTTTTCTTTCTAGAAATTGAATTCATTCTCCATGTGGTCCAAAATTTATTTTATAATCTATTATTGTTTCTCAACCACCTTACTCATTTTAATAGGTTAATTGACATAAAAAAAAATTCTTATACTTTTCTTTGATGAAGTGGGCCGAGAGCCCCTAAGAGAAAATGGGTTCCAAAATTTGTTATTCCAAGTGATCTTAAGGCTTTAAATTGGTTTTTAAGAAAATAGCTAACTTGCATAAAAATAGGCTCATTGATGGTTATTCATAATAGGATATTAAGCTATAATATGATACCAACAATAAGAATAAAATTAACATAAAAATAAATGACAATGATCATGATAACGATAAAATAAAACTTAAGTAAATAACAATAGAATAACAATTTTAAGACAATAATAAGATAAATGGCAATAATTTAAATGGGCAAAATATAAATGACAATAAGTAATGCAAGAATGGAGCTTTTTTGGAAGCTCTTTTTGTTTCTTTTATGATTTGATGTCTCTGTTGTATAGTTGACCAGCTATAGGGAGTTTTGTTGTTGTACATAACCTTATTTGTATATTATATCATCGAAGTTGTATATATTTTATAGTTATGAATGGTGATATAATCATGTTTATGTTAATGACTAAACATATGGGTAATGTATGAGGAACGTGAGTAGTACTGTAGCGGCAGAGGGTCGTTACAAAAAACAAAGCAAATATTAGTTTTCAATGAATAAGAAAAGTCCTACAATTATGGAGATTTGAATCCCTAAAAAGGGCAAATCTCTTATTATTTATGTGCTTATATATTGATCCTCCCGGATCAAATACAAGCCTAAAGAAACCATCAATCATCAATAAAATGAAAACCATCCAAAAAGAATGAGGAATATGCACCATCCATCTATCATTAAGCTTGAGTGTATCATGCTTATAGAACTCATCATTCCCAATCTTTCCACAAACAACAACACACAAAGAAGAAGTCTCATCATGATCATGATCATACAAGTCCAAATGATGTACATTAATCTCAAATCTTAAGGACTTTGCTCCACCACCTAAAGATAGTTCATGCAAACCATGAACATCATGCATTTCATAATTTTCATGCAAATCATAAGCAACATGTAAATCATAGGCCTTAAGAATTAACACATGTTGTTGCACAGCAAATAAAACATAGGGTCTAGAGTTGATGCAATTTAAAATTTTCTATTCTCTATGGTTGCATTGTTCCTCATGTGCGTCCACCTCCTCTCCAAATTGCCTTGCCAATTGATTTTTTATGTATAATTCTTTCCCAAGCATCAAAACAAAAGAATTTTTATGGTTAGATGCACAATCAAATTGACAAAGACAATTGATCTCAACATCCAAATTAGAAGAAAGAATAAGAGTTTTGCACTACTCCTTTAAGGGCTCCTCTTCAATTTCTTGTCAAGAATAGATCATTGGTCTTCTTCCCCAATCAATATCTTTTTTCATTTGTGTAATGACCCAATAGTCGCTACTAAAGAACCCTACTATTACCATCATCAACTGTAAATAAAATCATGACATACATATATATAAAACACACACATGCTGAGAGATCCATCTGTCTCTATTACTGTTAACATTATGGTTTTTACAACTCATACATGTGCAAAAGGATGGGGGATAACACTAGGCTATATCAAAAGCATCAAATATACAAATGTATCAACAGGGGAGAGTGATACAAAACCACTCCCTATGGTTGGTCACACTATACAACCCCATCAAAAGAATAAAATAAAGTACAAAACAAAAGGAACAAAAGCTTGGCTCCTCAAGCCATACATCCCCAACTCGCAGCTCCATCCTCGGCTCTGAGAAGCCAGGTCCGCTGAAGCATCACCATCTACTCCCACACCATAAGACGTGATCATCACAGTCACACTAACACAACAACAACAACAGGGCAATCAACGACAACAAAACAAGGCAAGGGTAAGCTTACGAGAACAACGATATATCATATGATTAGGAACTTCATCAACATTCAATCCTAAGCATACAGTACACCACCATATATTAAGAATTCTCAACGATTCTTGCACATGTATATACGACATACATTTACGCAGCAAAGGATTCTCCACTCAGAACCCCACGTCACAACAATTCCACAACAACTATGTCAATGCATGATGACACGACTCTCGCGAAATTCACAACATCTCGAGCAATCAGCCAAGTCTCACCCTCTACCATTGCCTATCCAAGCACCATTTAGGGATTACCAAACTCTGATCTACAGATTAAGCTTAGTGGTGTGTTAGGATAAGCGTATGTGGGTGGTGGCTCACCACGACTCAAGGCCTGTAGTGCCTTGGCCCCATGCGGAATCGCCTATCTGCTCATCCCCAAAGGCCCATCTTTAAGACCCAACGTCTTATCAAAGCACTAGATTGGAGGCCCGTCTAAGTCGCAACTCCTGTCAACCATCGAACTTACGTGCCTACCCACACTACGACATGAGGCCCATCACACAGCCTCAGCCAACAACATATGCATGAAATACATGTATCACAACATCACATCCACTCAACAACAACAAATCAACATATATATATGTGTAGCAACACAACAACAGCGACACAACACCACGTGGACCCGACTGGCATCACAATTGGTCCACAATCACTACCAACACCATGCAGGCCCAATCCAACCTCAAGCATGGTCAACAGGTATGGCCCTATCCAAGCAGCCCATACCTCCTGAGAAATCTCACACAACAATTTCATTCATAACCAGTGGAGGTCCTATCCAAGCAACCTATCACTCTAGGGCCCTATCCAAGCAACCCACATCCCATGGATAAAACCCAAGCAACAACACTTATGACAGGTGGAGGTTCTATCTAAGCAACCTACCACTTTTCCCACATTCTTAACATTAGACTCACACTAGGAGTCCTTCTCAACCATGTTTCATACAATTATACTCTCAAGATTTATCAACAACAAACACTACATTCGCTCAGCGACCCACATGCTCGCTCAGCGAAGACCTTCCTTACAGAGTGTAACACCCTAAGGGGCATTACCGTAACTAGGTCTATATTTCTAAGAATGAAAAGAAAAACAAAGTTAAAAGGTAGACACAACATGCAAATACTACTCATAAATGTAATTGGATATTATATACGAACCATACAGTAATTAAAATACATGCCTAATACTACTCATCTATCACCCAAAGGTGTCATATAAAATATAAAGAATACAAAAAAAATAATGTAAACTATGCTACGACTTCATACACGTGAGTCCAAGCTTCATCTACACATGTCTTCACCTGTATCCTGAAAAAGGGAAAACTTAAAGGAGTGAGACATAATGTCTCAGTGAATGCTCTAAGGGTTCTACGGCTAGGTCAGACTCTTCTACTGGGACAACCTTCATTACTTATCTCTCATGACTTTAGCCTCATTGGGTCTCTCATAATTATCCATACCTATGGCCGGGTCTACACCTTTCAATAATCAGTGTTTCCTGTTAACTCCTCTCTCATTCTCACAATTGTTATACAAGCTTACTATCTCATTCTTAACCTAAGAACTCTTTCTTACCCAAAACCCTCTCTAGTATTTAAACCCTTTATGTTTAAATTTTACTCTTCTTCCTTTTGATATTTAAGTTTATTCTCTAGGGGTCAAGTCTAAGGTCACAGACGTTCTAAAATATTCTTGACACTCCTTTAACACTCACCTTGATATCCTCATTTTGTTCTCTCTTACTTGTCTTATACCTTTCTATTACATTGTGTGGGGATTCACTCTTTCTCTATTTCATTCACAACTATTATTATCCAACTAGAACCCTCACAACATTATCGTAGTGCCTAGCTTATCACTTATCCTTGAGGTAGCAAACACAATTCTAATTACAAACATATATTTATTTCACATCTTTTGCCTAGTTACTAGACATATGCATCGTTTTGTTTCACCAAACAAACATAACATACATGCATAACATGAGCACATATACATCATCTTGACACTTTATCACAATTACATTTTCATACATGTACACATTACATCAATCGCTTATGAATAAGGTCACATATACTTCACACAATTACAACATAGCACAATTTAACATATCACACCATAACAAGATGCATATGCATGCTATGTTCCTAAACCACTACTCATGCACATGTGGTACCAACCTAAACTTTTCGAAAAGTAGACTAGGAGTAAATGCAGGCCATAAGAAGCGTCATCGGTACCGATGCCTTCGACTTTCGCACCCTCAACTAACATGATATTTCCCGGTGACTAATCAGGGTTACCCAGTTTTGCCAATACGTCCCGACTCCATGGGATCAACATGGACCATTAGAGTTTTTCCAACTGGATAACCCCCAAGGTTTGGGTTAAACAACCCATCACGGCCTCCACCAGCCAGATTCCTACATACTTTCCTAATCACATAACTTAAATGTTATGATGCATGGTCACATATAATATTTCCAATTTTTCATAGACTTTTATCATGAAATATTGGCACAATTTCATATCATACTTGGTTCTTTTCAAGGTAAATAACAATCATACATTATAAACTCAACAAGGCATAAAAGAAACAAATAACAATAAGGTAAAAACTGCAGAACAAAGCTCACAACCACCAAGAACAAAATAGCAAAGACCGTATTCGCCCAGTAAAACAAAAATCAGCCCAGCGGTTTAGCGAACCCGCCCAGTGGGTATGCGCCAAAACCCAACTCGCCTAGCGGGTCCGCGTGCCTAGCGTAAACGCATAATCCAGTTATTGAAGAAAAGGCGCCCAACGGCCATCTAATCCCATCGGGCAGATCCGAAGTACTAATTTTAATTTATTTTTCCTATTGTCTTTGGTTTCTAAATGCTCTCAAATAAATAATTAGATTCTTAATCACTCTTCTACATGAATAATTGTTCAATCTAACCTATAAATTCCTTACTCCCTCACAATCCCCTCAAAACCCATAAAATCCCTAAACTTAGGTATAAGGAGAAAAAAGATAAATAGATGAACAAGAACAAGGAAAGACATGGGGGAGAGTACTCACCTTTATGGACATGCAAAGCTGAGTTCTAGGGTTTGCGTTCTCCGGTTCTTGTTACTTCTTCTTCTCTTCCTCTTCTTCTTCCTTTTCTCTTCATTCTCTCTAACTTATTTCTTCTTTTATTTTGTGACGGCTAAACCTAACCCTCCTTCTCTATTCCCTTCTTATAACATGTGAGTAAGTATGTAGCTTGGTGGGCTTTAGTCCCCTATTGGGCTTTAGATGCTCTTTTGAGTTCTATGATAATATTCCTACTAATTTATAATACTGAGGTATTAATAACAACAACAACAACAACAATAATAATAATAAATATAATAACATCAACACAACACAATAATAATAATAATAACAACAACAACAACAACTTATACAACAATAATAATAAATATAATATTAATAAGAATAGGAACAGTAATAATAAGAAATATAATAAGAATAACTTTTAAGGCATCTTTTGTCTAATAACATAAGGAAAGGGTCCTACAAAGAGTTACCTAGTGGTTTATTTCTAGTACCTAAAATTTGGGGTGTTACAACTCCACCTCCCTTAAAAGATTTTTGTCCTAAAAAATCAAAGCCTAAGAATATGTTTGTAACACCCTAAATTTCAAGTACTAGAAATAAATCACGAGCTAACTCTTAGTAGAACCCTTCCCATATGTTATTAGACAAAAGATGTCTTAAGAGTTATTGTTATTATATTTATTATTATTGTTATTATTATTATTATTATTGTTACTATTATTATTATTTTTAATACCTTAGTATTATAAATTAGTAGGAATATTATCATAGAACTCAAAAGAGCATCTAGGGCCCAATAGGGGACTAAAGCCCACTAAGCCATATACCCACATGTTATAAGAAGGGAATAGAGAAGGAGGGTTAGGTTTAGCCGTCACAAAATAGAAGAAGAAAGAAGTTAAAGAGAATGAGGAGAAAAAGAATAGAAGAAGGAGGAATAGAAACCGGCGAACCCAAACCCTAGAACTTAGTTTTGCGTGCTCCTAAAGGTGAGTGCTCTCCTCCGTGTCCTTCCTTGTTCTTGTTCCTCTATTTATATTTTCCTTCCTTATACCTAAATTTAGGGATTTGATGGGTTTTGAGGAGATTGTGAGAGAGTAAGGAATTTATAGATTAGATTAAACAATTATCAATGTAGAAGAGTGATTAAGAATCTAGTTATTTATTTGGGAGCATTTAGAAACCAAAGGCAATAGGAAAAACAAATTGAAATTAGTACCTCGGATCTGCCCGGCGGGATTAGATAGTCGTTGGGCGACTTTTCTTCAAAAACTGGATTCTGCGTTTGCACTAGGCGCGCGGACCTGCTGGACGAGTTGGATCTTGGCGCGAACCCACTGGGCGGGTTGGGTTCCAGCGCAGACCTGCTGGGCGGGTTTGCTGGACCGCTAGGCAGATACGACTTTTGCTATTACGTTCCTTGTGTTTGTGAACTCCTTTTAGCAGTGTTTAACTCATTATTATTTGTTTTTTTATGTCTTGTTAAGTTTATATTGTATGGTTGTTATTTACTTTAAAAAAAATGAGTGTGATATGAAATTGTGCCTATGATTCATAATAAAAGTTTATGAAAGCTGTAAGCATTGTATGTGACCATGCATCATAACATTTGAGTTATGTGATAAGGAAAGTATGTAGGAATCTGGCTGGTGGAGGCCGTGATGGGTTGTTTAACCTTAGCCTTGGGGGTTATCCAGTTGGGAAAACTCCAATGGTCCATGCTGATCCCATGGAGCCGGGGCGTACTAGCAAAACTGGGTAACCCTGACTAGTCATCGGGGGATATCATGCTAGTTGAGGGTGAGAAAGCCGAAGGCATCGGTATCGATGACGCTTCTTATGGCCTGCATTTACTCCTAGTCTACTTTCCGAAAAGTTTAGGTTGGTACCACATTTGCATGAGTAGTAGTTTAGAAACATAGCACGCATATGTATCTTGTTGTAATGTGATATGTTGAAGTATGCTATGTTGTAATTATGTAAATTCTATGTGACCTTGTTCATAAGCGAATGATGTAATGTGTACACGTGTGAAAATGTGATTGTGTATTGTGATAATTGTCAAGATTATGTATATGTGCTCATGTTATGCATGTATGTCATGCTTGCTTGATGAAACAAAACGATGTGTATGTCTAGTTACTAGGCAAAAGATGTGAAATAAATGTATGCTTGTAATTAATTGTGTTTGCTACCTCAAAGATAAGTGAGAGGCTAGGCCCTAGGATAATGTTGTGAGGGTCCTAGTTGGATAATAATAGTTGTGAATGAGGTAGAGAAAGAGTGAATCCCCACACAGCGTAATAGAAAGGTATAAGACAAATAAGAGAGAACAAAATGACGGCATAAAGGTGAGTGTTAAGGGAGGGTCAAAAGTATTTTAGAATGTCTGTGACCTTAGACTTGACCCATAGAGAACAACCTTAAATATTAAAAGAAAGAAAAGTAAAATCTAAACATGAAGGGTTTAAATACTAGAGAGCATTTTGGGTAAGAAAGAGTTCTTAGGTTGAGAATGAGATAGTAAACTAATATAACAGTCAGGAGAATGAGAGAGTAGTTAGCACAAAAAGTATTGAAGATTAAAAGGTGTAGATTAGACCGTAGGTATGGCGAATTATGAGAGACCTAGTGAGTTTAAAGCCATAAAAGATAAATGATGAGGGTTGTCCAAATAGAAGAGTCTAACTCAGCCGTAGAGTCCTCAGAGCACTCACTGAGACATTATGTCTCATTCCTTTAAGTTTCCCATTTTTCAGGATACAGGTGAAGACATGTGCAGATGGAGCTTGGAGTCACGTGCAAGAAAACGTAGTCTAGTTTATATTATGTTTTTGTATTCTTTTTATATTTTGTACAATACCTTCGGGTGATAGATAAGTTATATTTGGCATGTAGGTTTTTTTTATTGTATTATTCGTATATAATATTTAATTATATTTATGAGTAGCATTTGTATGTTGTTTCTACCTTTTTAAGTTTGTTTTTTTTATTAATCTAGACCTAGTTACGGTAATGCCCCTTAGGGTGTTACAATGTTCATGATTGCTCATCTACTCATCCTTTTTGATCATTGAAGATTCATCCTTCTAATTGCCTCTTGAACAATTTCAACTCTAAACAGTCTATGATTCTTCCTTAACTTTTTCCTAAGGAAATTTCTATTTTCCTGATAAAAAAGTTTTCTATAGGACTTCATCTTATACTTAAACTAGTTTAGGAAATCACGTGAATAAATGGGTTTTATCTAGATAGGCACCTACCATCATCCATTCATCTTTGTCCAGGCTTAATCCTTAAATGTAAATCTAGGATCAAGTAGTTTTTAGTCAAGGCATCTATCTAAAGATGTTAAAGGTGGTTGGACATTCCTTCTTAGTGCGTCAAGCCTCTTCTAGATATAACTCTCTGTAGGTTTCTATCTAGTAGGTGTGATACTTAGGAATCTGTTCTTATATGTCTCTGCTAGGTGTAGCTCACAAGGCTCCCCTACATGGTGACTCTAATCCTTCATCACTTAGGTCATTTATTGGCTAGGATTCATAAATGTCGTTATCAATCCAACTCTAGAGGTACTTAAGGGTTTCCTATTCACAGGATTTGGTCCTACATTCGTTTACCTTTGATAGCATTCTTCTTGTAGGATATAAGCTACTTGAAACCTAGGTCGTTATTCGTTCATCCTAAGACAACTACACTCTAACTCACGATCCCAGGGCACAAAAGACACTCAACTACCCCTTACTAAGCCCTTAACAATACAAAAATAAATAAATAGAAATAAAAAAAAAAGCAAGTAGAAGCAACTAAGGAGGACATCACAATATCACATACTTTGCATACATTGGACATATAAATCATTAACATTTTATCCTTACAAGTTATGTAATGACACGTGTAAACATGTATTCATATTTTACTCTTAGGGCTATCAGCACGAATGTGTTTCATGAAGTATAGTTGTGCATCAAACCCAAGATGTTAAACTCAAACCCAACATACAATATCACCACCCCTACCTCTCACCCCCAAATCATGTGAATCACTCAACTCCCTCGTTAAATTAGACCAATTATATCCATACAAGACATCAAGAGAAAAAAAAGTAATCAAGACGATTATGTTATTATTATAGTTAACCAAAATATAATACAATACCAAGGTGAAATATACATTGCACCTCAACATGAATGTGAACTTGATGCACTTTTAGCACATATTTGATACTGAAATTAGCTCTGATACCAAATGATAAAACCTCAATTATGGATCACAAAATTCAGCACCATGGATCTCAAGAACGGAACCAAAATTGAAGAAAAGAAAAAGTAAAAAAGCTAAGAAATGGATAGAACGATGCCACAATCCGAGGATTGATAAGTCGAGGAGGATTCACCACAAAGAATAGAATTCTTTGATAAGAATCTAGGGTTCTATGTAAGAACCAAGAGGAACAACCCTCTCCCAATTAGCAAAAGCTAATTATATGAATAACTATCAATAAGCCTACTTTTATGCAAGCTAGCTATTTTCTTAAAAACCAAATTTAAAGCCTTAGATCACTTCGAATAACAAAAATGTTTGGAACTCATTTTTCCCTTACAAGCTCTCGGCCCACTTAATAAAAGTAAGGCTAAGAAAATTTTTTTGTCAATTAGCCAATTAAAATAAGTAAAGACGATTGAGAAATAATAATAAATTATAAAATAATTTTTTAGACCACTTAGAGAATGATTCAATTTCTAGAAAGAAAAACAAAAAAATTGGACTTCTTCAAAAAGGGCATTCGGCCCATTAAAGATGAAGTAAGAAGAAAATTCTTTATACAAAATTTAGATTTTAATGATGTACTAAAAATCTAAGTGGCAAAGTAAAAATTTTATTTTGTACACAAAATGGGTCATGGCCCTTTTAAAAAAAAAGTAGAGGAGAAAATGAGTTTCTTTCATTAAAATTAATCACCTTTTTGATAATTACTTAAATTAGTTCAAAATTGGCAAAAATAAACCTTAGGAAAAGTTGGAAGAAAAGGTTTTCTTGAAAAAGCAAGTTCTTTTAAATTTTGTGAACTAATTTAAGGAATAAAGTTTTTCTTTTCAAATTAATTAAACGGTCTTTAGGCACAAAATTAGGAAAAGTTTTAGAAATAAAAACCTTCTTAGGTAAATTTTAATTTATTACCACTAACTATTATTTTGAACAATTTATGACTAGTACGGAAATAAATAAATAATCTTGTCCAAATAAAGTTAACAAATGCTTTGATAAAATGCATGCACTTATATGATTTTCTTTAGTAAAAATTTAGGAAATTAGAAGTTTCGGTTTTCTAAGATAAACACATCAAATTTTAGTAAAAGGAAATAACTGGAGAGAAACTCTAAGTATGCTCTGTGGTTGCAGCATAGTCTGACCTTCCACATCAGAAAATAACTTCTCTCAAATTTCATTACTACATCCTAGTTATAATTGTAGACAGAAGATTTTTCCTTTAAAATAGTCTAATTTGAAAAGTTAGATTAAGAGAAACATAAATCAAACTAATTAAAATAAGAACCATAATAAATGTAAGAATGTATGAGAGTGAATATGTATGTAACTTTGATTGTTGATATTTCCTTCCCTATGATATTCGTATTGAATTATTTCTAAGTTTTAAGTAAATGTGATGGATGAATGAAATCTTTGTAATCAATAACTCTGGAACTCTGCTAGATTATCCAAATTGTATGTCTTGAAACTTACAAAACAAAGTCATAGGAAAACCCTAATTGAGTTAGGACCATGCTGAGAAGCATGAGTGCTTGTGTCTGGGAAGTCATAGTTTAGTACACTATGGGATGAAAGGCAGGGATCATTGTTCGAGTGTATATCCTTTATATATACACTCTCAACATCACCATGATTAATGGAGTGTATATCCCTTATGGGCATGTGGCCTTTTCTCGAGGATGATGATTACGACATGGATGTCTGTACCTTGTGAAGGATTATACAAACTCTCAATCGCTTCCCAATAATTCCTAATGGTTAAGGTGAATCATCAGAGATAGGTATGGATCCATACGTCGAATAAAAGTCTGCAAGTGGGTGGTATAACACCCATTCGTATTTAATACAATTCATATTAATTTAGTTATTAAGTTTAAGTAAATGAAAATGCGTGTATATTTTTTTTTCCACTAAAAGCAATTTCAAACTTAACAGAATTCGAAAACGGTAGTAAAAGATGAAAGATAAAACTATATATGCATATATATTATAAAACTATCCATCATTGTTTGAGAATAAAAAAAAGACTAAAAAAAATATATCAAAAGATCCTATATAGAGCAGTGTTCATCTACCCTATCTCTCATACAAAAAAATACTATAGGTCTTCAGGTCCTCCCCTGTTGACGTATCTTCTAACTCGTACTCAGCATCACGGGGTGTTAATATCATCTTCAATAATCACGATCAATCATACACAAAAGAAAATAATGGAGTGAGGTGTTTTGTTCTAAAATCACTTTTACATGTACGGTAGGAAATCTACCATAAAACAAAGGTAAAACACAGCTGACAATACAAGGGATCCTAAGGTTCATTCTAAGTTGTATCCGACTATCCTTGACTAGGTATGGATCCATACTTCCCATTAGTAGGTAATAGTTCTCAACAAAACCTGGGAAGTGACTGGGAGTACATATACCTCTCTCAACACCATCACATGGTACAGTCCTCGTCATCATTGAGGGACAAAATAACAATTTAGGATCCATTTATAGAGGTATACTCAAACCAATCCTGGAATGCTAAGCAGTTGTTAGGGTTATCGAGTTTGGTCAGGTGAATATCCTAGCTCAAGGGCACTACCCTGGCCATTGGGACTTTCACCACTCGATGCCTACCCTCAAGACTTCTGCAAGTGGGTCCTTGCCTTTCATTCCTCAGCGTACCAAACTGTGGCTTTCCTAGCAGGGTGCCATGCCACCACATGTCACTTGCTTTACATTACTCACTGAACTATCAATTCCTAACTTCTCAAGCAGAGGTTTCCCTGGTCTCAATTAATTTGAGTATCAGTACAATTAACATTTCTGCCTTATTTTGCAGAAATTACACAATACCAAAATTTTAACAAAATAACAATTTAGTAATCATATAAAATTTTAGCAGAATAATGACATAGTAATTATAATTTAATTACTAAAATTTTGGCAGAATAACAACTAGATAAATACATTTTAATTTTCTAAATTTGAGCAAAGTAACAATTTAGCAAATGCATTTTAATTTTCTAAAATTGAACAGAGTAACAATTTAATAATCATGATTTAATAATCTAAATTTGAGCAGAGTAACAACTTAGTAAAAATTAAAGTTTAACTTTAAACAATAATAACAATGCTAAAATTTAAGCCTAAACGGGTTTAGGAGAAAACCCTTCCTACCAACATGCAAAGTGACAATAAATTTAGAACCAACCCCACTCCCTCCATTACCTCTAAGATAATTGATAGAGAGGATGAAATTGCTGATGCAGAGCTCCTAGAAAGAGAGCTTTACTAGTTGTTGGAAAACTAGTAAAATTTTAACATAAAAACAAAATAAGAAAAATTTATAGAGAGAGAAGATTTTAGAGAGAGAGAGGCTCTCTAGCTTATGGAGGAGAGGAATGGTGAAAATCTTGTTCATGGATGGTGGTATTTATAGGGGAAGAGGGGGGCTTAGGTGTCCCACCATTACATCATCCATTATGTCATTATTATGTCATAAATCTAATTTTTATTTATTTTTAATCCAATTAGGGACACATACACCATTTAGGGTGTTGAATCAGCTATTCCTAGGTTGAGGATGTGCTTCCTTAGCTATCCACCTTCTAGATGTCAATTTTGTCTACCGGTAAATTAACTAGTACCGATAAAATTGCCTAAACTTAAAAAAACTGACTTTTAATATAAAAAAAATGCAATTAAATGTAAAACTTTACAAATAAATTATTTTTTATCAAAAATAAATTTCTGATAATTAATTTTAATTTTTATTAATTTATTTCGAATTATATGTATTTATTTTGTATTTTTAAGCTAGAAAATTCATAAACAATCTATTTTAATTCAGTAAATACCAAAATTTTTATGAAAATTATAAAATTAAATATTTCACCTATAAATAAATTGAAATTACTATTTTCACCAATTTTGGACGTTAAACCAATACCGGCTGGCTTATCAGACACCTAGGGGCATTTTGGTCATTTTACACAAGAATTCTAGAAAACTCCCAGAAAATTTTCGAAATTATATTTTAATATATATAACATGATTCTAAGCTCAAACTGACATTTTAATGTCACTTTAATCTTTTTCTCATGTCAGTCCTTACTATTGAGAAGTAGGGACAAAATCGTCATTTTCTAATTTTTTTGGGCTTCGGCTCAGAAAAATTATTAAAAATCACAACTTGATAGCTCTTGAAATCTTGAGCATAAGAGTGGGAATCATAATTTTGAAATTTCTTCCCGATTTTTCAAAATTAACTAGTCAATTATTAGAATAATAATTGAAAAGCTGAAATAAGAGTGTTACATTTTTCGCTATTTCTCTTTCAAAATAAAATTTTTATAATTAAAACATACCTAGTATAAAATTTTCAAAATACTTTAAAGTCAAAAAGTCTCTAGTCTGCTCTCGCAGTTAACCAGGGGTATTTTGGTCATTTAACAAAAACTACCTCAATAAATTCCAGAAAAGTTTCTAAAATTATTATTAATTGTTCTAAATACATTAAAAAAAAATTAACATACAAAATTAGGGGTGTTACAGGTGGCAATAACATAGATCAGACCTTAGGATTTCTCTAATTGATTGTTCAATTTGTTATTTGTAGCCTATTAAGAAACGAATGAGGCTTTTGTAAAAACCTCACTCCTTTCTTTTTGCTTCTTTTCATATACGGTCGTGGTACGAGTAGATGGACCTATTTCATGGGATGGCAAACATCCACATCTCGTACTGCTCATTAGGACTCTAGGTCTATGACCCGTTTACTTAGGACTCAACCTTCCAAGGGCAGGTGACCTTCATGTTTATGCCCCCATCCTAGATGTTTTCTTACCTATACAGTAGCTTACACTACCAATGACCTTATCTATGACCACTCATGATAGCTATGTCAGAGGACCACAAGCCCCTCCACCATTGCCTGTAGATTTTGAGATGGATGACGCTCCATTTCCATAGATGGATGTTGTTCCAGACATCGGCATCATGGCAATCCCTGCATTGTACCTCTAGTACTATGAGCCACCAGTCGAGATCCCACCTTACCCTGACACCACCGAGTCTTCATCCTGTCCCTCTTATCATCTGAGTGAGAGCTACGAATGGATCTCTTCTTCTTTTGAGATCAACAGTGTCGACAGCTTCAATGGCCTCGGGCAGTTGCCCAATGGTCAGGTACTTTTTGATGACGAGGACGAGGATATGGTGGACTCACAAGACACCGACATGATGGACTCCGAGGACTCGTAGTGACAATAGTTTTGCTTGTGATTTTTTTGTGTATCCTACAGGATGGAGTGACCTAGTACAGGTTTATACTGCTCTGACATAGATTTTTTGTTGTATAGCTACGAGAGGGTACCTAGGCTTTCTTTTGATGTATTTCTTTCGATATATTTTCTATGTATGTACTCGACATCTGACCTTGTACAAAGGCTTGACACATACATATAAATATGACGATGTTTATTTCACGATTATGGTTCATTATATAATGTCTCTTTATCTATTCCATAATTGCAAAAGCAAAAAAAAATAAAAATGCGGTAAAGTTTTAAGCATAGCCGACGTTTCTAGGGAATAGGTTAAGGAATAATTAAATTAATTAAGTACTTGTCTTATTATAGTAGGTGTTACATTAAGTAGTATCAGAGCAGTTATTTCCTATCAAGTCTTGGGTTATAGACTTGACTATTGTTTGTTGTGTGCTCTTACATTTTATATTTACAAACAAAAGTGTAGGATAAGTAGTATGATAGGAAAAAGCAAAGATCACGGGCAACAACAAATGCATAAGAAGACTTACTCTAGGAAGACTAACACTTAAGATTTTACTCTTATTGGTTAGGCATAGTAAGGTAAAAGGTACAACTCTGGGAAAAGTTCTGGTTAAGGAAAGACTTGGTACTTAAGAGTGTCCACTGTGACCCACCTCTCTTTCTTAGGAGCTGACTTAGGGTGTGTTGATTACGATCTACTATTTCTTTTCTAGTATGACGTATTATTCTGAGGAAAGACTAAGGCAGATGTTTTTCTTTTCAAGAAGGATTGGCTAGTAGACCCAAGAACAACGTTACCCAACGACTATTGGAAAGGATGATGGTTGTTTTGGAAAATGTGAACCAAGAATGCAATGCTAAACCTGCTAAGTATAGGGGACTGGAAACCTTCCGCTAAAACAATCCACCTCAGTTCAAGGGAGGTTTCAACCCTGAGGGTGCCCAGTTATGGATAGCAAAGATGGAGAAAATCTTCATCGCTATGGCATGCACAAATGCCAATAAAGTCATCTTCGCAGTCTTCATGTTGACAAGAGAGTCTAAGAATTGGTGGAGATTTGCAAGGCAACAAACTAGAGGCAGAAGGAAGGCAAATCACTTGGGAGGTCTTCCGAGAGACGTTGCTGGGAAATATTTCCCTAAAGATCTCAAAAGAAAGAAAGAGACTGAGTTTCTGAATCTATGACAAGGAAGCATGATGGTAAGCGAGTATGCGGCAAAGTTCGATGAACTATTAAAATTTTGTCCTTATTTCCATGAAGGAGTGGATAAGCGTTCCTGATGCTCAAAGTTTGAGAATGGTTTGAGACCTGATATCAAGCAAACTATTGGCTACTTGGAGATCACCTCTTTTCCCACACTCGTAAATCGCTGTAGGATTTACGAGGATAACACTAAGGCAAGGTAGACACAATGAAAGTCTGGATTTCCACAACGAAACAAGAGGAAGGAATTTTTCAACAAGACGAAACCCTATCAACGTCCATCTCAGTTTTTTGGAAGTTCTTCAGGGCAGAAGAATTTTAATTCTACCTCCACCACCTCTAGTACGAATAACCCTGTTTGGTGCTTCCAATGCGAATGACCCTACATGGCAAGACACTACACGGTGAAAATGGTGACCTACTATAACTGTGGCAAGCTTGGCCACTATAGCAATAATTGGAAGGAGCCAAAGAAGGAGTATGGCAATGTAGGTGGAGGCAACAATGGGAAGGCTCAAGTAAGAAGGCCTAAGGCAACGGGCAGAATGTTTATTATGAACGAAACAAAAGCTGCTCAATCTGACAGTCTCATCCAAGGTAAGTGCATCATAAACGGTCATATTTTAAATGTACTATATGATTCAGGTGCTACTCATTCATTCATATCACATGATTGCATGAAATATCTAAAATTTCCTATTTCCTTGTTACCTTACGACTTGACTGTTTCTACTCCCACAAATGTCTCTGTCATAACTTCCCTTACATGCTTAAACTATTGCATCTCGGTAGAAGGTAAAAAAATTTCTGTAAATTTGATATGTTTGCCTTTGTCCCACTAGGATACCGTGTTAGGAATGGACTGGTTATCTTCCAACCATGTTCTCCTAAATTGTCATGATAAGACTTTAACCTTTAAAACCATTATGGATAAAACTCTTCACTCAAGAGATTTAAGAGAGATTACTGCTAACCACACTAAGGCTTCTAAAAGGGCCCACGTTTACATGATCCTGACTTCTATAGAAGTAAAAGAAAATCTGAATCTTAGTAAGTTTCCTGTAGTCTGTGAATACCTTGATGTTTTTTTCTGAAGATGTTCCTGGATTACCACTAGAAAGAAAGATAGAATTCACCATAAATTTGGTACCAAGATCAGGTCCTATATCCATAGCTCCTTATAGGATGTCCCTTCTAGAATTAGCAAAGCTGAAGAAACAGATAGAAGAACTCTTAGATAAACAGCTTATCAGACCTAGTGTTTCCCCCTAGGGTGCTCCTGTTTCGTTAGTTAAGAAAAAAGATAAGAGTATGAGGTTGTGTGTTGATCACCGTCAACTTAATATGATTACCATTAAGAATAGATACCATTTCCCTAGGATAAACGATTTGATGGATCAATTGAGGGGTACTTCAGTGTTTTCCAAGATTGACTTAAAATCTAGTTATCATCAGATTCGAGTTAAGGCAGAAGACATTTCTAAAATTGCTTTTAGAACAAGATACAGTCATTACGAGTTATTCATAGATTACATGAACCGTATTTTTCACCAGTTTTTGAATAAGTTTGTGGCAAGCTTCATTGACGACATTCTGATATATTCCAAAAGTCATGAAGAACAAGAAGAACATCTGAGGGTTGTATTGCAGATTTTGAAGGAAAGACAGTTGTGTGGGAAACTCTCGAAATGTGAGTTATGGATGGAACAAGTACAATTTTTGGGACATGTAATATCACAAGGAGGAATTACTGTTGAACCAACGAAGGTTGAAGCCGTGTTGCATTGGGAATAACTGGCGACGATCACAGAAATAAATAGTTTCTTAAGATTGGTAGGCTATTATAGGAAGTTCATTGAGAGATTTTCTAAACTAGCACTGCCTCTCACTAAGTTGACACGTAAAGGCCAACCATTTGTGTAGCACGAAGCATGTGAAATTAGCTTTCAAGAGTTGAAAAGAAGGCTTACCTCTACACCAGCGCTAATTTTGCCTAACCCTACCAAGAAGTTTGAAGTATATTGTGACGCCTCAGGGCAACGGCTAGGATGTGTTCTGATGTAAGAAGGAAGAGTGGCAGTTTATGCTTCAAGGCAACTGAGGGAGCACGAAGTTAATTACTACACACGACTTGGAGCTAGTTGTAGTAGTATTTGCTTTAAAGATTTAGAGACACTATCTGTATGGTGCAAGGTTTGAAGTGTTCAGTGATCACAAGAGTTTAAAGTATCTCTTTGATCAAAAGGAATTGAATATGAGACAACGTAGGTGGATGGAGTTCCTAAAGGATTACAACTTTGAGCTACAGTATCACCTTGGCAAGGCAAATGTAGTGGCAAATGCTTTGAGTCGTAAATCCTTGCATTTATCAATGATGATGGTGAAGGAGTTGGAGTTGATAGAATCATTCAAAGATTTGAACTTGGTAGTGGAAGTGTAACAACCTAAGGGGCATTACTGTAACTAAGTCTAGATTTCAAAAAACAAACTTAAAAAGGTAAAAACAACATACAAAAGCTACTCATAAATGTAATTAAATATTATATACGAATAATACAATAAAAAAACATACATGCCAAATATAACTCATCTGTCACCCGAAAGTATCATACAAAATATAAAGAAGAATACAAAAACATAATGTAAACTAGATTACGTTTTGTTGCACGTGACTCCAAGCTCCATTTAGGCATGTCTTCACCTATATCCTGAAAAAGGGGAAAGTTAAAGGAATGAGACATAATGTCTCAATGAGTGCTCTAAGGACTCTATGGCTAGGTTAGACTATTCTACTAGGACAACCTTCATCATTTATTTCTTATGGCTTTAAATTCACTAGGTCTCTCATAATTCTTCCAACTGTTATATTAGTTTACTATCTCATTCTCAACCTACGAACTCTTTCTTACCCAAAACCCTCTCTAGTATTTAAACCCTTTATGCTTAGATTTTACTCTTCTTCCTTTTGATATTTAAGGTTGTTCTCTATGGGTCAAGTCTAAGGTCACAAACATTCTAAAATACTCTTATTTTAATCCCTCTTACTTGTCTTATACCTTTCTATTATGCCATAAGGGAATTCACCCTTTCTCTATCTTATTCACAACTATTATTATCCAACTAGAACCCTCATAACACTATCCTAAGGTCTAGCCTCTCACTTATCCTTAAGGTAGCAAACATAATTCCAATTGCAAGCATATAATTATTTCACGTTCTTTGTCTAGTAACTAGATATATACCTCGTTTTGTTTTATCAAACAGGAACGACACACGTGCAAGATATGATCACATGTCGACAACTTTAACATTTCATCACAAGGCACAATTACAATTTTACATGTGTACACATTATATCAATCGCTCATAAATAAGGTCACATAGAATTCACATAATTACAACATAGCACACTCCAACATATCACACTATAATAAGATACATATGCGTGCTATGTTCCTAAACCACTACTCATGCACATGTGGTACCAACCTAAACTTTTCGAAAAGTAGATTAGGAGTAAATGCAGGCCATAAGAAGCGTCTTCGATATCGATGCCTTCGGCTTTCGCACCCTCAACTAGCATGATATCCCCTGGTGACTAGTTAGGGTTACCCAGTTTTGCCAATACACCCCGGCTCCATGGGATTAGCATGGACCATTGGAGTTTTCCCAACCAGATAACTCCCAAGGATAAGGTTAGACAACCCATCACGGCCTCCACCAGCCAGATTCCTACATACTTTCCTCATCACATAACTCAAATGTTATGATGCATGGTCACATATAATGCTTACAACTTTTCATAGACTTTTATCATGAAACATTGGCACAATTTCATATCACACTCATTCTTTTCAAGGTAAATAACAATCATACAACATAAACTCAACAAGGCATAAAAGAAACAAATAACAATAAGGTAAAAACTGCAAAACAGAGTTCATAAGCACCAAGAATAGAATAGCAAAGGTTGTATCCGCTCAGCAGGACGAAAGTCCCGCCTGACGGTCCAGCAAACCCGCCCAACGGGTATGCGTCGAAACCTAACCCGCCCAACAGATGTTTCACCCTGCCTAGCGGGTCCGCGAGCTTAGCGCCAACACGGAATCCAGTTTTTGAAGAAAAGTTTCCCAGCGGGTATGCACCGAAACCTAACCCGCCTAACAGATGTTTCACCCCGCCTAGCGGGTCCGCGAGCTTAGTGCCAACACGGAATCCAGTTTTTGAAGAAAATTCACCCAGCGGCTATCTAATCCCATCGGGTGGATCCGGGGTACTAATTTTAATTTATTTTTCCTATTGTGTTTGGTTTCTAAATGCTCCCAAATAAATAATTAGATTCTTAATCACTCTTCTACATTGATAATTGTTCAATCTAATCTATAAATTCATTACTCCTTCACAATCCCCTCAAAACCCATAAAATCCCTAAACTTAGGTATAAAGGAGGGTAAAAGATAAATAAATGAACAAGAACAAGGAAAGACACAGGGGAGAGCACTCACCTTTAGGAGCACGCAAAACTGAGTTCTAAGGTTTGGGTTCTCCGGTTTCTATTCTTCTTCTTTTTCTTCCTTTTTCTCCTCATTCTCTCTAACTTCTTTCTTCTTATATTTTGTGACGGCTAAACCTAACCCTCCTTCTCTACTCCCTTCTTATAACATGTGAGTGAGTATGTAGCTTAATAGGCTTTAGTCCCCCATTGGGCCCTAGATGCTCTTTTGAGTTCTATGATAATATTCCTACTAATTTATAATACTAAGGTATTAATAACAACAACAATAATAATAATAACTACTATAACAATAACAATAAATATAATATTAATAATAATAAGAAATATAATAACAATAACTCTTAAGGCATCTTTTCTCTAATAACACATGGGAAGGGTCTTACTAAGAGCTACCTCATGGTTTATTTTTTAGTATCTAAAATTTGGGGTGTTACAGGAAGTAGGGCCAAAGAGTCTTTGCTTGGGTATGCTTAAGATTACAAGTGAGTTTCTGGAATAGATTAAAGAAGCACAGGAAAGGGATCTCTTATTGCAAGAAAAATTGGGTGCAAGGGAAGGAGAAAAATAGTCTAAATTTCACAAGGATCCCAGTGGTATTGTGAAGTTTGGAGAAAGGATCTGTGTACCAATAGAGGAAAATTTGAGAAAACTAATCCTGGAAGAAGCTCATAAGAGTAGGTTTAGTATTCATCCGGGCGCCACTAAAATGTATCAAGATTTGAAAAAGATGTTTTGGTGGCCTAGAATGAAGAAAGCTGTACCAGAATTTGTAGCCTGTTGTTTGGTGTGTCAAAAGGCAAAGGTAGAACATTAGAAACCCTCTGGTGAACTACAATCTTTGGACATTCCGGAATGGAAGTGGGATAGCATATCAATGGATTTCGTGATAGGGTTGCCTAGGACTTCATCTGGTTATGATGCTATATTGGTGATTGTGCATAGATTGACAAAATTTGCTCATTTTCTGCCCATTAACATCAGGTTCTCTTTAAAGAAGTTAGCTCAACTGTACATAAAGGAGATTATCAGACTGCATGGTGTACCTTCTAGTATAATTTTTGATAGGGACCCTCGTTTCACCTCTAGGTTTTGGGAAAGTTTGCAAAGAGCCTTAGGAACTAGGCTTAGGCTTAGCTCAACCTATCACCCCCAGACAGATGGACAGTCTGAGAGGACTATCCAATCTTTAGAAGACCTGTTAAGAGCATGTGTATTAGAATAGATAGGGAACTGGGATCAATTCTTACCTCTGATAGAATTTACCTATAACAATAGTTTCCACTCCAACATAAGGATAGCCCCATATAAGGCTCTATATGGGAGGAAACATAGAACCCCACTATGTTGATTCGAGACTGGGGAACCTTTGATCTTAGGTCCTGAGATAATTTAGCAAGCTTTTGATAAAATAAAAATGATTAAGGAAAAGATGAAGGCATCACAAGACAGGCAAAAAAGTTAATATAACAAACAAAGAAAACCCCTTGTGTTCCAAGAAAGGGACCATGTTTTCTTGAAAGTTACACCGATAATTGGGGTTGGCAGAGCTCTCAAATCTCGAAAACTTTCTCCAAAATTCATTGGTCCTTACCAAATTCTTAAGTGAACTGGTTCCGTCGCTTATCAGATTACTTTACCTCCTCACCTTTCTAAACTTCACGACGTATTCCAAATTTTTTAGCTTCGAAAGTACATTCCTGGTCCCTCTCATGTGATAAAACCTGATATAGTACAATTAAGAGAGAACGTTATTTTGCTGTATTTCCGGTAAGGATTGGGGATCATAAGATGAAGCGACTTCGAGGAAAGGAGATACCGTTAATGAAGGTTTTATAGAGTCACCAAGGATATGGACATGCCACTTGGGAGCTGGAAAGCAACATGCAGGAGATATATCCTCATTTATTCACAGGTTAGTTAATTTCGGGGATGAAATTCCTAAAAGGAGGGAAGTGATGTAACACCCTCACTTTTACTTACTAATATGTTTTTCTAATTATTCTATGATTAATTGTAGAAAACCAGATGGGAATCTCAAGGGTATAATTCTCATGATTATAATCATATTAGCAAGTTCTATTTAGTTTAGATTTTTTTTATATATTTTATTGGGTTAGGGCTCGGAAGTGATAAACCAACTGGTTTGTCCCTAAAAACTTGCTTAATAGGATAAAATAGTAAAAATTCACTAGAGAGGTTTAAAAACTATTTTTAAATCATATTTATATTCAAAATAATTAATAATAATATTAGAAATTTTTCATAAATTTATTAAGACAGCTTTTATGAAATGACTAGTGTACCCTTAGTCGATTGCGAAAGCCAGTAGGAGACTTTTTAACCTCAAAATATTTTAAAAAAATTATATTGAGCAATATTATTTTAAGGGAAATAGTGAAAAATCCAAAAAATATATTTATTTGGCAAAAATTGGAATTACTGGCTTAATAAATGCCTTTTTTAGTGAAAAAATTATTATAAATAATATATACATGAGGAAAATCTGAAATTTTTTTTAACGCTCACAAAAATATGCTTCAAAATGTGGTGTGGTCAGATTTTCCAAATTTCGTATCTAATTTTTTTTGCAATAAATTAATATTTAATTATTTTTAATATTTAATAATTATATAAAATAATTTTTTTTGAAAATTCAAACCCTTGACTGGTCTTGGACGTCTATTTTAGCCCCATGTGAAGAAATACACCTAAATACACTATTGTATTATTTTTAGTTCAAAATTTAAATGAAAAGGTACCTACTTTTGTCCTATAAATAACCCCATCAACCACTCCACTATTTTCACTCTTCCCTTCAGAAATTCAGAGCTCTCCCTTTGCCCCCCTACTATTGGAAAGTGAATCTCTTCCCCTCCCCAAGCTCTTGATTTTTTTTTCTCACCATTAAAAGCTCTTCCATTAATTTAGGCTCTTAAACCTCCAAGCCACTTTTCCTTCTCTATTCTTCTACCAACAAACCACATTTGGAGGTAAGGGGGAGTGAGGTTTAGGCCTCCAAATTTTGTTTCTTAATGGGTGTGTGTGTGGGTTATCCCTTAAACCCATATTAGTTTACTAATCCTACGACTACTACTATGTAATAATTTGAATTCTTGTTCATTTAAATTCTTGCTTTACTCAAGTCATTTACTTTAACGTCCATTTATTTTCTTGCCTTTGTTATTGTTTACGTTATGTTGCCATTTATTTTAATTTTGTGCTTCATTTATATTTTTGTCCATTTACTTTATGTCATTTGTTTTATTATTTAAATTTTGCTATTTAAATTCTTGCCCATTTAATTTCTTACTTTACTTATTGTCATTTATATTTTGCCCATTTAAATTATTGCTAGTTACTTTTTATCTTATTGTTGTCTTAATATTGTTAATTCCATTCCATTGTTGTTTACTTAAGCTTCATATTATTGTTATTTTGATTGTTGTCATTTATTTTCTATGTCACTCTTATTCTTATTATTGGCATTTTATTATAACTAATATCCCATTATATGAATAACTATCCATAAGCCTACTTTTATGCAAGCTAGCTATTTTCTTAAAAACCAAATTTAAAGCCGTAGGTCACTTGGAATAACAAAAACTTTTGGAACTCATTTTTCCCTTACAGGCTCTCGACCCACTTAATAAAAGTAAGGCTAAGAAATTTTTTTTATGTCAATTAGCCAATTAAAATAAGTAAAGACGGTTGAGAAATAATAATAAATTATAAAATAAAATTTTAGCCCACTTAGAGAATGGTTCAATTTCTAGAAAGAAAAAAAAATAAATTGGACCTTTTCCAAAAAGGGCATTTGGCCCATTAAAGACGAAGTGAAAAGAAATTTCTTATTAAATTATTTATGCTAAATTTAAATTTTAATGATGTACTAAAAATCTAAGTGGCAAAGTAAAAATTTGAGTTTGTATACAAAATGGGCTCACGGCCCTTTTAAAAAAAAGTAGAGGAGAAAATGAGTTTCTTTCATTAAAATTAAGCACCTTTTTGATAATTACTTAAATTAGTTCAAAATTGGCAAAAATGAACCTTAGGAAAAGTTGGAAGAAAAGGTTTTCTTGAAAAAGCAAGTTCTTTTAAATTTTGTGAACTAATTTAAGGAATAAAGTTTTTCTTTTCAAATTAATTAAATGGTCTTTAGGCACAAAATTAGGAAAAGTTTTAGAAATAAAAACCTTCAATTTTAATTTATCACCATTCAACTATTATTTTGAACAATTTATGGCTAGTACGAAAATAAATAAATAATCTTGTCCAAATAAAGTTAACAACTGTTTTGATAAAATGCATGCACTTATATGATTTTCTTTAGTAAAAATTTAGGAAATTAGAAGTTTCGGTTTTCTAAGATAAACACGTCAAATTTTAGTAAAAGGAAATAACTAGAGAGAAACTCTGAGTATGCTCTGTGGTTCTAGCATAGTCCAACCTTCCACATTAGAAAAGAACTTCTCTCAAATTTCATTACTATGTCTCAATTATAATTGTAGACAGAAGATTTTTCTTTTAAAATAGTCTAATTTGAAAAGTTAGAAAAAGAGAAGCATAAATCAAACTAATTAAAATAAGAACCATAATAAATGTAAAAATGTATGGGAGTGAATATGTATGTAACTTTGATTGTTGATATTTCCTTCCCTATGATATTCGTATTGAATTATTTCTAAGTTTTAAGTAAATGTGATGGATGAATGAAATCTCTGTAATGAGTAACTTTGGAACTCTGCTGGATTATCCAAATAGTATGTCTTGAAACTTATAAAACAAAGTTATAGGAAAACCCTGATTGAGTTAGGACCATGCTGAGAAGCATAAGTGCCTGTGTCTGGGAAGTCATAGTTTAGTACATTATGGGATGAAAGGCAGGGATCATTGTTCGAGTCTTGAGGGTAAAGGTGTTGAGTTATGAACATCCTAATGGTCAGGTTAGCACCTTGAGTTGGGGTAAATCACATAAACCGACTTAGTAATCATAACGCTGCTCAACATCACCATGATTAATGGAGTGTATATCCCTTATGGGCATGTGGCCTTTTCTCGAGGATGATGATTACAACATGGATGTCTGTACCTTGTGAGGGATTATACGAACTCCCAATCACTTCCCAATAATTCCTAATGGTTAAGGTGAATCATCAAAGATAGGTATGGATCCATACGTCGAGTAAAAGTCTATAAGTGGGTGGCAATAACATAGGTCAGACCTTAGGATTTCTCCGATTGATTGTTCAATTTGTTGTTTGTAGCTTATTAAGAAACGAATGAGGCTTTTATGAAAACCTCACTCCTTCCTTTTTGCTTCTTTTCATATACGATCGTGGTACGAGCAGATGGACCTCTTTCACGGGATGGCGAACATCCACATATCGTACTGCCCACTAGGACTCTGGATCTATGACCTAGTTACT